>JAHXMU010000307.1:2572361-2584144 GCA_019455685.1 Philornis downsi
AATAGCAATAGCAATAGCAATAGCAATAGCAATAGCAATAGCAAAAGCAATAGCAATAGCAATAGCAATAGCAATAACAATAGCAATAGCAATAGCAATAGCAATAGCAATAGCAATAGCAATAGCAATGGCAATAGCAATAGCAATAGCAATAGCAATAGCAATAGCAATAGCAATAGCAATAGCAATAGCAATAGCAATAGCAACAGCAATAGCAATAGCAATAGCAATAGCAATATCAATAGCAATAGCAATAGCAATAGCAATGGCAATAGCAATAGCAATAGCAACAGCAATAACAATAGCAATAAAGTTCTAAACCCAATGCTAGTTATCGCCCTACAACACATTAAACCACTTATTTCAACAATCCGTAGCACAACGCCTTAAACCACTGTGCCAACGTTTTAAGCAATAAAATCGAGACGTGTTGTGTCGATTCCCAAAATGACTCGAAACTTTGTTGCACCTTTTGATGATATTTTACACCTAATTTTGACAAAGTATTACAAAGCTCTTTTGTTATAATATCAATTCAAGGTTATGAAATTGCTCAGCAGTCTTGCTAGCACATAAAACTCGTGTACATAAAAAACTTTGCAATGAAATGGGAAACACTCAGAAGGTTTAAATCATCACGGAGATAGAACAATTCGAACAAGATTGTTAAAAATTTAGGAAATTGTATAATAAAAAAATAGGTAAACTTAAAAGTTCAACGCATCTACTGTTGCAACATTGTTATAACTTTGTCGATTGAGCTAATTTTGTTAAAGGGATAACAGACTAGTCATTCTTAAGCATTAGAATACCTCGAAAAAAACTGCAAATGTATAACAATAAAGTAAGTAGGAAGTATATATAGATGTTCGTTTTTGTAACCAAATCACACAACAACAGTTATAGTCAGGTATAATAGAATTTCATCATAAAAGGTTTTATTGGGATCCATGTGCAGATTCCCAAAGATTTTTCCTAAAGTTGCTAAGAAGATAAATTTCCGGATGCAGTCCTGTACCTAATCGATTCTTCAGTGACGAAGGCGTTTCTTAATCTTCAATATAATCAATTTAGTGCATTTGATAATCATAAAGATGTAGATCTACTAAATAAAATACTAAAGTCATATGGAAGTGTGTCTAAAATGTTACACAAAGCGGGCTTGGCACATTTTATCCTTATCTACCAAGCCTTATCTACCTTATCTACCAAGCCTTACAAGTTAAATTTCGAAATTTTCGTCTTGTCCAAAGTGAATTAAATCTTCACTAGAGGAAAAACATCTTCACATCAATTTTTAATTTCTACATACATTTATCGTTTCATTCATACTAGCTTGACCCTACGTATGTCAGTTTTATTTGTCTATGCATTTGTTTGCAATAATAATTGATTAAGGACAAATGAATGGACGCGACTATTAAAGTTAATATTCTCTGAATGCGAGTACTGTGAAAATATAATAATAATAATATTGAGCATACAAAGCGCAATACCGCAAGATTAAAAACAAATTTTAATATTATTTCTACGCACATACCAAGTGCTTTCGTATTTCTATAATATCCTGTCATTCATTGCAGAAATTTCAGTCAGGTAAACTAACTTACACGTACTTTCACCTAACGTTCTTCGCCTTAGTGCAAGTGCGAGTGGTGCCAGAAATGATGTGGTAACATTCGCAAGATTCTTAAGAAAAAGTTTTCGGAATTAAAATTCAATAAAAGAAACTAAATTATAACCTTCTGAAATCCGCCGTTTTCTGCTAAATTAGCCAATTTGTATATGTGTTACTCTACGTGACATGGCAAAGCAGCCGACTTTTATTCATAGAACTGTTTGTACTAAATTCTTGATGCACGCTACATTACACTGAGTTCAGTGTAATCTTGGGATATGTGTTAAACTAAGTAATTTGTATGGGAGTTAATGGAAAGGTGGATTTTTTTAAATTTTTTTATACAGGGTGATTTTTTAAGATTTAAATTTTTCAGGCTGGCAGCACTGGTTGGTAATGGCGTCCAAACGTCATCAGTCAAAGTGAAAAGTGTACAGTCTACTCTGCCATTTCATCATGGAAAGACTAACAAACAAGCAACGGTTGCAAATCGTTGAAATTTATTATCAAAATTCGTGCTCTGTGAAAAATGTGCATCGTTTGATGCGACAATTTTATGGTCGTCATAACCGACCTGCTGAATCAACAATTCGTGCTGTTATCTCCAAATTTCGCACTAAATTCACTTTGTTGGACATAAAACCATCGACTCGCATGCGTAGAGTGCGTACTGCAGAAAATATTGCAGCCGTAGCGACCAGTGTCAATTCGTCGCCGTTCTCAGTGATTGGGCATGTGTTACTCAACCACAAGGAATTTTTTCTTTTTTTTGTCCCAATTGGCTGAGTTGAACTTGGTTTACATGTGGTTTAATCAGGACGGTGCAACATGCCACACTGCTCGTGAAACAATGAATCTGTTGAGGGGTGAATTTGGTCAGCTGCTTATCTCTCGATTTGGCGCCCAAGATCTTGCGGTTTGACGCCTTTTGATTATTTCTTGTGAGGTTATGTCAAAAACTGACACATACGAACGCGAAACCCTTTGAGGATTTTGCTATACTGACCTCGTACCATCACCCTGACTTGGAATTTCTCACCCCCCAGATTGGCTGTTGTACTGTGCTAAATGTTTCTAAAACTGTGACATTTGGAATATTTATTAAACCATGGGTTCAGTTGAGTGAGTCTAAATGTTGAATGCGTGCAAATTCATTGAACGTGAGAAGCTCTTCCATATCTCATTCAAGGGATGCCAGAGAATTTGTTTTTTTTTTACTTCCTTACACTTTCACACCAATACAAAAGAATGTTAGGTAAAGGTATATGCAAGTCAACTCACAAAATTGAAATATCCGTACTGGCTCTGGTTTGTGGCCATCCGAGATGTCGATTTTGTTGAAAGGTTTAATATTTTTCAAACATCATTTTTGATTAGGGCTCACACTAGGATTTCCTACTGAGAGTAGGTAACTTGATGTTCTCTTTTCATTGTTGTTGAAACTGAACTATTAAAACTTTTGCTAAAAACAGTAGGGAAAAGGTTATGGTTAAGGTTCAAATCTTAATTCTCAGCTCTACGGCTTGTATACAAATACAATACAATACAACATTCCTCAAGTGGCATCCATTCACTTGGAAAATATCAAATATGCTTAGCTCGTATTTGGGAGTTATTCAACTTTTGTTGTTTGCATTATTGTGGCAAAGTTTCATTTTGATCTATTTTTACAAACATTTTTCATATCCCTGCTCTTTCTTTGTTTTATTTTAATTTCAACACCCTTGAGGTTGTTTGTTCTTAACAAGTATACAATAACATTAAGGAACAGACATGGCCACAACGGCAACAACAGCAATTATACCAAGAGCAACTGTACGGTAATAATCAGTATCAGTTCGACATTAGAATCCTTTTGCAGTCCTTAAGCAGTACAACAATGTTGTGTGCTCTCATGTTATGTTGTTTAAGCAACTTTATGTTGTTTTTGCTAATACTTCTTTTCGTTTTCTCCCCCCTTTTGCTATCGATATCCTGGCTGGTATAGAATTCAGATTTAGTCAAGACACAACATCATGGACTGTGGCAGAGATGTTATTGTTATTGTTATTATTTTGATTATTTTTGTATGGAAATAAAATAAATAAATTTAAATATGTATATACGTATGTATACTATGTATATATGTAGTATACTGATACTTACAAACATTTCAATACACATTTCCTGTTATGTATGAATGATATGCATTAAATCACAAATTGTTAACCTTTTCATCAACAAGGAATTGAACACAAATTGAATCTGTATGATGATGTAAGCAGTTCTTGGCTTAGAAGAAGCCACAATTATCTTATTACAAAGTTGCAAACAAGTGTGTGTGTGTGTGTGGTGGTTAATTCACATAATATAGGGCGATTTTTTTAATCGTAGTTTTTAAAAATCGAATAAACTGGTCTTTGCCATTTAATTTTTAAAGATAATTTAATGTTGTCCGCGGCTCCGTCTCAAAATGTCCAATCGGAAGTTCCAATTTCCGTCACTTTTTCGAGCATTTCGGCCACGAATAACGCGTGTTATGTTATCCTGTAAGGCTTCAACAGCGTTCGGCTTGTCCACATAGACTAACGACTTGACATAACCCCACAAGAAATAATCAAGAGGCGTTAAACCGCAAGATCTTGGGGGCCAACTCACAGGGCCAAATCGAGAGATAAGCTGCTGATCAAATTCATCCCTCAACATATCCATTGTTCCACTAGCAGTATGGTATGTTGCACCGTTCTGATGAAACCACATGTCAACCAAGTTCAACTCAGCCAATTGGGGTAAAAGGAAATAGCGTATCATATCGCGATATCGTTCGCCGTTGACGGTAACGTTTCTTCCACGGTCGTCTTTCAAGAAAAATGGACCGATTATGACACCAACCCATAAACCACACCAGACTGTCGTTTTTTCGCGATGCATCGGTAATTCATGTAAGGCATGTTCATGAATTCTAATCACTAACTGTTCATCACTCCAGATGCGACAGTTTTGTTTGTTTATGTATCCGTTCAGCAAGAAATGAACCTCATCGTTGAACACAATTTTTCAATAAAACAGCGCATTTTTCATTAAGCTTTCGTTAGGCCCATTCACCAAAAATTGGACGTAGTGGTAGGTCATTCGTCATTCCATGCTGAAATGGCAGAGTACACTGTACACTTCTCACTTTGACAGATGACGTTTGGACGCCATTACTAAGCAGCGCTGCCAACCTTAAAAACTTAAATCTTAATCACCCTATATTTGATTGAAGTTAATTTCAAATAATTACTTATAGTTTCTTTTTGTTTTCAGGTGAGTTCATGACAAACGTTTGCTCAGACATATACGAGTAGGTAAGTAGTATAGCGTGCAAATGCCCGAAGATATACGAAACTCTTTTCCAAAAGTCCCTTTTTCGGGTATTCGGCCAACAGAAAACTGAGTAAAGCATTTTTCAGTTCACTGTATGGAGCACAATTGAGAGGAAAATACATATATTTTTTAAGGTAAAGAACTTTATTATTAGTGCGTTTTACACTAAAATATGGGGTTACGTTACCGCCAACTTTTTTTGTATTTTGAAGTCAAATATAATAAGATCGTACATATTTTTATTTTGAAAAAAAATTATAATTTCATTTATAATTTATTTAAAAATTTTTATTTATTAATTTAGAATTTAACATGGCAAAAGAATTTCAATAAAATTAAAAAATATATTAATACATTTCCTAAAATAAAGGTAAATTTATATTTAATTGTCCTTTTTTTCTTTTGTTTTTAATGTGTCTAAGAATAACTTTCTCTTCTCTTTTAAGATTTCTATATAAGGAGATAAACTTACTTTAAAATTGGGGTAATTTTTATATAAATCTTCTGTAGCATTTTGGATTATTCTTAGATTAATTTCCAAACATTTTTTTGTTAAAATATTTTCTGTAATATCTTCTGTTTCTGGCATTGGCTCCTGAATATTTGGTTGATTTTGTGATAAATTATCAATAAGATCCTCATTGGAGATACCATGGTCATCACATTCAATAAGTTCTCAAATATTTTCTTCATCAACTTCCTCAAATTTAACATCGTTTGCCATTTTCGTTATTTCTGTCACAACTTGTGGTAGCTCATTAATTATTTCATATTCAGCCGCAAACGGTTCCAGCATCCTTTAAGACAACTTTGTTACACTTCATTGCATGAAGAACCGATATTTTCTATTGCGTTGCTGATGTTAAATTTCTTTCAAAATTCTTTGATGGAAAATTCATTGCTGTCAACTGCTTCAACTAAAGGGTGTCCCAATAAGAACGCAAGATTTAAATGACTGATGCAACAATTGAATTGTTTCTCTGGCTGTATGACATGTGGCGCCATCTTGTTGAAACCACATGCCCTCCACATTCATTTCTTCAATTCTAGGCATTAAAAAACTGGTTATCATTTCACGATACCGAACACCATTAACTGTTTGCGCTTGACATGCCTCATTTTCATAAAAAAGGTCCAATGATTCCTCCAGCCCAAAATTCACACCTCACAGTGACACGTTGAGGATGCATTTGCTTCTCGCGAATCACTCGAGGATTTTCCTCACCCCAAATGCGACAATTCTGCCTATTGACGAAGCCATCAAGATGGAAATGGGCCTCGTCACTGAAGATAATTTTATAGGCAAAATCAGCATTTTCATGTTGCCTCTCCAATACCCAATAAACGAACTCCCTTCTCTGTCCATGGTCAGCTGGCTTCAGTTCCTGAGTCAATTGAACTTTGTATGCATGAGGATGCAAATCTTTCGTTAAAATTCGCTGCATAGTGGATTTGGAGACACCAATTTGCTGAGCTCGGTGTCGAATTGGGGTGGATGGAGTTTAAGCGACATCATCACGTACAGCTGCGACATTTTTGGTCGATCGATCTGGTCGAAGGCGCGTTGTTGTCTTTACATCACTAACAGATCCAGTTTTGGCAAATTTATCGTTCAATCTCTTTACAGTTGACTCTTTTGGAGCATTATTTGACCCCAAATTGATCGTAATTTGCGAACTGTAGCCGCAAAACTTTCACCATTTTGGAAAAACAATTTCACAATGAGAATGCGTTGTTCATTCGTGTAGCGCTCCATTTTTACTAACCTGGTACTTTCTACTAGCAAACAATAACAATTGTTCAAATGTCAAACAATGGCACTTCGAATGGCGCCAAATTTAAATCTTGCACTCTTGTTGGGACACCCTTTAGTTGCTTAAAAGTTTTTCAAATATAATAAACCTTGAAACTTGCAATTACTAATTGGTCCATCGGCTGCAAAATTTATGTGGTATTTGGTATTACAAATAATTTCAACAGGCAAACAAGTTTGAAATTCTGATAAATTTTGAGAGCGTCCAGGAGCGTTATCGAGAATCATGAATGGGTTTTTTTTCTAATCCATTTTTTTCGCAATAGGATTTTACGGCTGGACAGAAATGCTATTGATACCACTTCTATACATATATATTATATATATATATATATTATATATATGTATATAAAAACCAATTGCTGTGCGTTAGTCTCGCTAAAGCTCGAGAACGGTTGGACCGATTTGGCTCATTTTGGTCTTAAATTATTGGTAGAGTATTCCGAAAGGTTTAAAAGGTTTTATTTGAAGTGATAGATGGCGTTGGAGATGAGATTTTTGCAATTATTTTTTTTTACCACAACGTTTGCCGGGTCAATTTAGTTTTTTTAGTTTTAAATAAAATTAGAGTCACAGTGTTACAGTGATCTTCGGTTTTCCATCCAAATCACAGGCATTGATTGTTTAGAAATACCTCTAAATGCCCTGGGATTTTCAGAATAGTAAATGAGTAGCGGTTTCATCCTGAAATCTCCAGTTGAATTTCCACCAAGTAATAAAATTAAACGATCTTTCTCTGCTTTAAAATATGGTGTGAAATTTTCGTCCTTAGAGAAGAATGTTTTTGATGACATTTTTTCCAAAAATGGACCGGTGTCATCAAAATTAAAAATATGCTGAAGAGGATAATTGTTTCCTTTTATAACATCATCCAAGCTCTTCTTAAATGTCTCTGCAGATTCTTTATCAGCACTGGCAGACTTCCCGCAATTTAAACTTTTCAAACCAGCGTCGGCTTGCACCAAAACTCTCGGTTATGGAGTTTTCTCCAGTTCGATTTACATGCTCTAAATATAATTTCTTTATCTTATCTATTGTAAAACCCTGGCTAAGTGGCATGTTTCTCTGTGTTTAATTCTCAATCCAGATTATAAATAATTTTTCGATTTCTTCTACTTGAGTATTTATTGTGAGTGTAGCTTTCTTGGCCGATAATGAAGTTGTTGCACAAATCGATTTCTTAATGTTATCGGAATTTTTAAGAATGGTTCTAATGGTTGATCCAGCCAATCCTAGGCTGGAAGACATTTGGGATTGTTTTTCAACGCTCTCAATTCGCCTAATAACGTTAACTTTCATCTGCAATGTAAAGCTTTTTCTGGATTGTTAAGTAACTTGTTTCTGTGGATCACCCGTTCTTTACTCAGTCATATTCTTATAAGTACAAGGACAGACTTAAGTTGAAAACATCACCCACCAATAGCCCATTAAAAACAAAAAAACAAAAAATTTAAACATTTTGTTTCAGATAATTGAGTCCAAGTTACATTATTTTTGAGGTTACATTATTTATCTCAATTAGATAAGAGTAAATTCAATAAAAAAAAGAAAAATTAAAAAAAAAACAAAAATATTTTTATAAGCAATTGATTTCTTTTATTTAATCAAAATTATTACTGAGGTCTATATTAAACCATATCATTGCTTCGAATGAACAATTTAATACAAAATTTTACATTTGGAGATTTCCCGAATTATAATCATTTTTTAAATACAAAATTTTACATTTGGTGATTCTCCGAATTATAATAATTTTTTAAATACAAAATTTCACATTTGGTGATTCCAAAAATTATAATAATTTTAGAAAAAAAAAAATTTTTCAAAAAAGCGCTATAACGCACAAACAGGTATGTGTGTATTCTTAGATTCGTATCGTTTGTGTGGTTACATTAAATTCACTACGTTAAACCGTCACTATGGTTGTCAAGCCCCTTCTGGTATTTTACACAAAAAACTGCCCGATTTTCGGAAAATCCATTTTTTTCCGACGAGCGACCTAAATTTGAGAATTTGGCTAACCATGCCCCTTTTGGTACCTCTTGAACAAATGGCCCATTTAAACCACATTTTCTAAGTTTCTATACAATTAGACTAATCTCAGTCAAATTTGCTTTACATTAACAGTTTTCTAAGCCAATATCCGAAAATGAAAATGGGCGGCATTGTCATCACTCTTCTGGTGCCCCCCATACAAATTAATCGATTTTCTGAAATTCAGTACTTCCCTGTAACTTCTACCAGGTAAAATGTTGCAAATTAAAGTTCACTCTATTGCTTAACAATGTCTGTAAAATGTAAGGACTGCTAACCCATACATCCTTAGCTTTATGTTTTTCAAGCTGCTGCATAGAATTCTATCAACCCTAGCACAGGCATTTGATAAACTTAGTTCTGAGAATGAAAATTTACTGTATTACCATGCAAATTTGAGTACTTCCCGATTAGCATTTTGGTGCTTCACGAAAGACGTATTTGCCATATGCGGTAAAGATTAGCAAACGCCGCTTTCGGTCGATCAATAGTTCATACGCCCTTGACTAATGTTTGATATCGGTTTCGTTCACTGCATTCGACAGCTTACAGGAATATAACGGGGCACGAGGTGTCTGTCAACCCCCTCTCAGCAAAATTCATATTTTTCTGAATATAAATGAGTCATCTATATATAAAAATGCCACGTTACATGACACCATGTAACCATTAAATTTTTAATAAGTTTCTTCAAGCCTCTTCCTCTTTTGAATGTCAAATTAAATATTTTAATTTGAAAATTTCAATTTTCCTTCGAAATTTCTGACAGCAAAAAAAATCAAAGTAACAAGAAGCCCGTCACCCAACATTCATTTCAATATATTTTAATCAAATTTCCATGCCACTTCACAACGTCCTCACAGGAATTTGTTGGCTTTTTCCAGAAATATATTACCAATAAATCTCATTGCGTTGCACGAGAATAATCATTGATACCTTACCAGCAATTGCCATGATACCGCGGAATTTCGCAACGTCTAAGAGTCAATGCATCAACGTCACCTAAGTCAATTCGGCTATAATGATGAGATGGCGTCTTTTAATTATGTGCCAACAGGCGGGAGAAACCTCAACGAAATCAGCAACAAAACAAAAAAAAATCAGCAAAAGAAGCGTTTGATGTCAATCATTCTTTAGTGTCTTGAATTCACATGCAAAGAATTCAAGACTAGAGGATACTAGAACACAAACGGTGAAACACTTTCTAAGAAAATGAAAAATTTCCTTTACTAAAATAAGCTTTAAGAAGAAAATTCAAATTAGCAAAAAACCTGTGAGGGTGAAATCAAGGTCTATGAAGACTAAAAATGCAAGGAAAATTATAGCGAAACAGAAATAAAGGCCGAACAGTGGGAAAGAGCCAAACGTAGTTTGGACATTCCTTAGTTAACTACAGAACTGTATGAAAATACGGATGAAACTATAAAATAATGCTGTAATCTAAGATCTCTGCCTATTATGTATGGTCCACACAAATTCCAGATGTTCAGACGTAAAAAAGTTCATCCCGCCCAAAATTGTACAGCCAAAAAAATGCTGAGAAGCAGAAGTGGACAGGTGTCAGTAGTTCAGACCGCGTGAAGTTTATATATGGTCATCCATTTTTCATTTTCAAAAGTAAAGCTAAATAAAACACACATAAAACTATAATATCGATAAAACTTTAATTTCATTATAACGCTTATATTTTGTCAGTATGTACTAAGTACAATGTCATCTAAATGACCGTCTGGGGATTGGTTGCAACAGTGGATCCTTTTGAATTAGTTTTCGAAAAAAATATGGCCCAATGACACCTCCAGACCATAATTCCCACCAAACATTCACTTGCTCCGGATGTAATGGCTTTTCCACAATCACTTCTGCGTTCACCGAGCAACATTTTTGCTTGTTGACATAACCACCGAGTGAGAAATTAGCTCCATACCTGAAGAAAATTTTTGTATCATGATTTTTGTAGTAAGTTTTAACTATTTTTGTGCTTCCTTTGGTTATTAAACGACCCATATGCGTAAATGACAAACCTTTCACTAAATAGATAACACTTCAGATCACAGGTATTAAACAGCTGACAGCCTTGCCAGACCGGCGGTTTGAAATTCTGTACAACCACCACCGAGAAATGCGTTTCACGGGCCGCAGATTTATGGTCAAATAAGTTCGCAAGTCAAAAATGATTTTTTTCTTATCTAAACTCAATATACGGAAGTGGTCGTTTTTTACGTTAACATTTTCCAATAACTACGCACACAATTTGGCCAGCCCATTACCAATTTCCTGAATTTTTCCGGACTTATTATATTAACTGCAATCATATGCAGGCTGTAATTAGTGATAAATAAATGATCATACTCGTATAATAATATTAGAAAAATAATAAAAAACTGAATAATTTTTGAAAATCTGAATTCAATCCCTTTATGTGGGAATTTTTAACCATTGGAACAATTTGTCTCAGTTGTAACAGCAGCGGTGTTTTAAAGAGTTTATGAGCTTAAGTGATTCTTTCCGATATTGGCTTATTGCCACTAAATAGAACTTTCAATTATTCAACTAATGACAATGAAAAGATAATGAAAATGGCTTTTAATACAATAATAGATTCAGTCCTTCCAAAGCAAATTATTTCCTACTGCATTAATTTCGTCCAGCTGCGCCATCTACAGTGTATATAAAATTAATCCAACGGCACAAAAAAATCCCTCAAAAAAAAAAATTATGTATTTCATATTATATTTTTATAAATTTTATATTTAATTTTTTTTACGTGTTTTTTTTAATTTATAATATTGAGCAGATTGAATCTAATATATGAATTGTTGCATGTTGTAATTTACTTACAATTGGCCGGAAAGCTTTAAATTGCAAGCCAAAAATAAATAAATAAATATTTATATATATTTATAACACATGTATAATCGTATACATACAGGGTTGCCAATATTCGACGGACCCATCTGGCAACGCCATAAC
>JAHXMU010000307.1:2584544-2595839 GCA_019455685.1 Philornis downsi
TTTAAAAAACATGGGTCCGTCGAATATGGGCAACCCTGTATATAATATTATGTTATTATTTTTTTATCTTTTTTTTTTTTTTTTGTTTTAATTATCAAATAATAATATATATTTGTCTATTATATATTTATTTCGAAATCATGAAAATTTTAAATTTTTCAAGAGTTGACTTCAACTTTTTACAAGTATGTTTCTCCCTACAAAGCCAACTTTCTATAAATCCTAAATTGACCTTGCTATGATTATGATAATCTTATGTGTCAAATTTCAGTCTCCTAGATTGAGCGGTGCGACATCCAAGCCCCTTTGAATAGAAGCGTGAATATATGGGCGGACATGCTTAACTCAAAATTTCACGACAATCAGATCTGTTTTAATTTTCATACATTAATCCTTCATGTGTACCAAATTTGACTGAATTTATTGTAACAGTATAGAATGAACACATGAGTTAAATCAGTAATTTATCGGATAGGTACGAGAAGGAGCATAGTTAGCCGGTCGATTTACTTATATTTCACATAGAATTATAAAACATAGTTCCCTAATATGCTCAGAAATTACAGGGTAAAGCGAGAAGGGGCTGCCCGATATAGCCCATTTACAATCCCCGTTTACAATTTGGCGAAATATTGGGCTGCGAAAATTTTCAAGAAGTTTTATAAAGATTTGCGGCCACCAGCCAACCACACAGATGGTCATCGCTTAATTGATGTAAACAACACAAACACAAAATATTTCCTCAAGTGCCAAAAATTATCGAGAATGCTGTAACTTTTTTGATGTTACTCTTTTGTACAAATATTGTTTATATGCGCAAACTGTGGGGGTACCTATTTTGCGCTTATTAATTTTTTCTTCACCTATTTTAGTTACCTGATCGTAGATCATTTATAGATATGTTTGACCTATCTTCACAATACTGTTAAAACTCGTTCTTAAATGGTTCGACCATAATTTTGTAGCATGCCTGTGGGCTAACATTATGGACTATACGACCATAGCACTAAATGAAAAGGATATGAAATTACGAACTCACAAATGCTGTAAGGCGTCGAATCACCACATTGACATTCTATAGCTAGCCAACATTACACACTATTCAGCAACAGCACCGAATGAAAAGGAAGTCAAATTACGAACTCACAAACATCATGAGTCGGACCACCGCATTGATACCCAGCAACAAGCCGGCGTTCACATACGAAATATTTGATGGCCACCTCGCTGCGTTGTTATTGATATACATTGAACCCCTTGCAACTGTTGATCGCCGTTACCCTTTCCAAATATTCGAATATGTGATAATTAGTAAATAGTATCATTTTTGGTAAATAAGTCTACAATAAGATACGATTGGAATTTGTCTTAAATTAATATTGCTTCATAAAAAATAAGTTTTTTTCTGAACTGATATTCGCTAAGGATCGTAACATCCAATAAGAGAAATAGTAAACTCAAAATAAATCGTTTTGTCATTTTTACAATTTCACAAATACAAATTTTGATATTCTGATCTTATCCGGCTAAGAACCAACTTTTAATTTCAATAATAGCTCTATTAGAAAGCTGTTACTGTAAAAACCATCGAAATTTTTAACAGGACATCTTACAATGGATAACAAAGAATGGTGAAATTTGTTAAATTTTATATAAATCCATTCGCAAAAATACTAAAACATTACTAAAAAATGGTTGGAATTTATACAAAAAAATATTGGGTATAAATTACATCGTCACCTTTTTATTATTATGTACTATTTGACCTCTAACCTCTTTCTTAGAAGAATTGTCATTTCGAAAATTAATAAGTAAAACTATGAACTGTAAAAGATTCTCCAATACTAAGGTTTGATATAATTGCAAAAAAAGGTTTGCTTTATAAACCTCCGGAATCAGTACGGGCGGTTCCAAAACTAGCCCACCTAACAAAGAAGACTCAAAAAAAAAATTGGGAAACATTTTCTTAATGTTTCAACATGATCTCATTAGCTGAATATGCTTTTTCTAGCGATATTCAATAGCTTCTACACACTGTTTATAGCAACAATGCCAAACTGTTTAAGATAGCCATCAACCGCAGATCCCATCTCTTCAGTGTTGTCAAATCTTTTACCACTTTTAAGTTTGGAAAAAGGAAATAGTTCTAGCTAAATCTGGCAAATACGGCGCCAGATGAAGCAATTCCAATTTTAACTCATTAATTTTAGCCGTAGCAATGGTGGATATGTGAACTGGAACAATGTCTTGATGGAAAAACACTTTCTTTTTCATCAAAGCACTGAAAAGCACTTTCTTCTTCATCAAATGCGGCCTATTTCCCGTAATTTCATCATTTAAATGCTGCAACAAATTAGCTTAATATTCGCCGTTAAAAATAAAAAAATTCCTTTCTGAAGATAGTCAACAGAAGATTTCCTATGCGCATCCCAAAAAACAAACGCCATGACCTTTCCTGTAAAAGAAACTGTCTTCGCCTTCTTTTACCCATTCCAGTTCACTGCTTTCACTATTCCTTAGTCTCACGTGAGAAGTATTGGACCCATGTCTCAATCATGGTTGTAAATCGATGCAAAAATTCAGCTTTATTGCGGCGAAACGCAGGCAAGCATTCTACAGAAACATCTTCTCGACGCTCTTCTTTTCGCTCTATTGAAAGCAAGCGCGGCACTCATCTTGCACATAGCTTTCTCATCTTCAAATCTTCGGTCAATATACGATGTATATAAATTTTTCAAATGTTTTCACACCTTCAGGCGACGATTATCCAACACCGTTTTGTGGATTTTCTTAACCGTGTCCGGCGTGGATACCTCAATTGGCAGCTCGTACGATCTCGTTTAAACCCTGCTACCCAATATTTAAAAGTTGTAAACGAAATGTCACTATCGATACGTCACGTCGTTTATTTGGAACCGCCCTCGTATTTTACTACAATAATATGCAGAATTTTATCCACTGTAAGTGATGAGCTCCAGGCAACAGGACGCATAAGACAAATAAACGTAAACTAATGAACGCATAATAAACGATAAAAAGGAGTGGCATTTAAGAATATTTATAAGGTGTTAATTTGAAGAAAAAAAATCGACGCAACTAAACGTTAAACCTAGGAAACTGCCCATTGGCAGCCAAATACTCCATTTGGCCTGTGGCCATGTCTTTCTTTGCATTTGTACCAAGTAAAAGTATAAAAAGTCTTTATTGCACCTGATTGACAGGCACAAAAATCACTAACATTACAGGCTGATGACAATGCTATAGTAAGATTATGAGATTGGTTGTTTGCTTACTTCAAACTCAAATATTATCTAGCCTTAAGCCACGTCCAAAAGAAAGTAAGGCAGACCTGTCTTCCTCAAAGTTTTACAAGATATTTCCCAAGGAAACAGAAATCAATACAAAAGTTTATTGTGCAATAGACAATAAGGGTTGTTGGCATTTTCTGGATATTTTTCTTTTTGGAAAAGTTTTCAATACTATTTAATTGATTACCTGCGAAAACGTCAGAAGCATCTTGTCAGGATATGGAAGGGAGGAATGTGTTTGTATTGTGACTTCTGCTTTCGGAATTTTGGTTATTGACACTTTTTTATTGATTTGTTATCACCTTTGAGAGGCAGACAGGCAGTCAGAATAGTGTTAAGGTTGCCAAATCACTGAGAGTACACAAAATACTAGGGATATAGTTAAGTTTTTACAAGTGCGAAATACATAACGGACTTTTTCTTCAAGAATTTTGGTATGCAAATTGCGGCGCGAGAGCAAATAAATAGCCGACAATACGCATTTCGTGAGCAGTAATGAGTGACCCACGTACATTGCCAAGGAAAATAAGAAACAATCCCATACACATTACTCATCATAAATGAGGATAGGCTTGTGTACACTACCTAGAGACGCAACCCACTATTCATGGGTAATGTGCAACAGGCACCTACACATTGCACACTATCCGCGAATTAGGTGCCACCATGGATAGCTATCCACAGTGCGACAGGTACACACTTCTCAAGAGTAATGTGGAACTTTACACATGACTCACAATCATATGCAAAATCGTTAGAAATTGGTTTTGGTTAATTGGCTCTGCTTTTGATTTAGCAAGACGATATGCCGTCGTACTCCTACGCATGGTCATATTTTGGTATCGTGGATCGTTTTTCCACATCAAAGTCAACTTTATTAATTCCCTTCAAACATACAAAGTTGCTCTATTTATACTAAAATTACTTATTCTAGAAAATGCTACAATATTTCAGAGAGAACACATATTTACATAATGGGTGCAACAAAGACAAACATATTTAAAGAATAGTGTTGTTCATCATAGACTTAATTCTAAAATGTTCTTATTTATATAACAAGTGAAAAGGAGATAACAATTGGCTATATAATGGGAGTGAGAGGAACAAACTTAACTTACTGTCGTAAACGTAATTCTGGAAAAGTCCCACCCACAGATAAAGAGGGACAGAGATTACATATATCATACTTGCATGTTCTGGGAGCGGTTATGATGATCTTTCTAGAATAAACACTTAGAGAAATTACACTCATATACTACAATATTGAAAATTACTTTTTTGTCCATTTATCAAAATGATTATCACGGTCATTTTAGCTGGATTTCCCAAACAATTGTTCTAACGCTTGCCATGAAAATTTGTATTCCACCAATCATGGTACAGCTATCTAAAGAACTTCAGACTTTAAAAACACAAAAATAACATTAATTTCTCTCAAGTCTCCAAAACAGCATTTTCCGCATAGCGAAAATTAATTACAAATATTTTATTTTAAATTAAATATTAGCCTTAAAAGGCTTAATTCTACTATACATACTTAAATTCCACTATAAGCTGCAAGAATGTCAATCAGGTGAACTGACCTACAAGTATTGTCAACCAGAAGGATCGTTGTAAACCAATACGTTTCTTTCAAAAATAGTCCGAATTTCCTCACAATAAAAGAAGCAAAATGATAGACTACTGAAGTCTTCCGCTTATAAATTAAAGACAGCGATTGATATTTGCAAAATCGACAAATATATATGAAGGATACCTAAAGAGGCGTGACCATGCCCTTCATTTTCGCTTGCATATCTAAGATTTCCAAGGCCGCAATGCGTACAAAATTTAGTGTAATTAAGGCAAATGGGAACTTGGGAACATACGGACAAAATGTATATGGAAAACACCAGCACATAACCAAGTGTTATGAACAAAAATTTACTACAGTCTGCGAATTAAGGATTCCAAAAAAGAAAGATCAACCTTAGCAGATGGGTCAATTTGTATGGGAGATGCCAGAGAGAGTGTCACAATGACGGCAATTTTTTCCCACAAATTTGACTAAATTCAGGAAAACTTCTTTAAGGAAATGGGAACTAAGAATATATGAACTAAATCGGTAATTCAGATGGGAGGTACTCGAAGCGTCATGGTTATATGGTCGCTTTTCTCCATTTCACCAAAAATCAGAAACAAATGTAATGGCAAAAATACAGGTTACTGCATCGTACTAGTCAGAAATTGCAGAGGAAAGTTTGAGTTTCGAAAAATCTACCAATTTGGGTGGTACCACAAAGGGTGTTAGAAACCGCCCATTTTCATTTCCAGACTCTGCTTTAGCAAACGCGTATGATGTGCCAAATCCGAGTGAAGTGAATGCAACCAAATAAAATATTTCAACATAAAAATACGTTATTTAAATCGGTTATTTGTAAAGGGAGATATCAGAAGGGACGTGATCAATCGATTCATCTTTTCATATCTTAATAATCATCGCAAAGCCCTACAATGCTTGGTGCAAATCGGGGGTTACGGGGAAAAAATTGAATATCGGAAAATGGGTCACATTGGGAATGACAGAAGGTGTGAGCCGATATAGTCTATTCACAATCCTCAGCTACGATCTGGCAAAATATTGAGGTGTGCAAAATTTTAAAAAGTTTTATAAGGATTTGAGGAATTTATACCAGCCAGCTAGGCCGAGAGGCGGATATCATTCAATCTACTTGAAAAGTTATGAAATATACAGCTTATCGATTTAGTGGTTTCAAAACCGCTGGTCTGGCAGGGCTGTCAGCTATTAAATAGCTGTCATCTGAAGTGTTATTTATTTAGTGAAAGGTTTGCTATTTACGAATATGGATCGTTTAACAACCGAAGAACGCGTAAAAATGGTTAAAACTTACTGCAAAGTGGTGATTCCAACGAGGGCTTTCAATCGAACAAAATTTTCTTCATTGATGAAGCTCATTTTTTACTCGGTGATTAAGTTAACAAGCACGATTTTGCTTATGGGGCTCGGAGAATCCAGAATCGATTGCAGAAAAGCAATGTAAAAAATTACTGGTACCTCGAAAAGATCCACTACTGCAACCAATCCAGAGGCGATCATTTAAATGGCATTGCATTTCGTACATAATGGCAAGATCCAAGCATTAAAATTAAATAAAATAACCTTCGAAATCATAACTTTATGTGCATTTTATTTAACTTTACTTGAAAACAAAAAATGGATAACCCTACATTTGTTAATATATTTGATACTTTGAAAGCATCCTTTTGAGTGCTACATTTATGACCGTGATGTGTTACTTTATTCGCTGGGTTGAAGCTACAAAAATTATACATACCTTCATTCTTTCAGGTGAGGGAATGATGACAATTCCTTTAGGACATTTCAATTCAATTTAATACCCAAAAATTTCCCGAGGCATATGAATAAATGCTTTCGGAGCTACCTATTATAAATTAATTTAATTATTTTTCAAAAAGACAATATTTTTAAATGTATTATTGATTTGTATTCCCTAAGTACAGTACGCATGAAAACATATATTTTTCATTCAACTTTGCTCCATGAAGAAACTCGAATATGAGTTCAACCGGTTTTTTTTGATACCGGAAACCGAATTTCTCATATTTCATATACTAATGTGTTTAACAAGAAAGAACACTTTATATATATTTTTTAAACTTCAATTCGGCATGTCCTTCACACCACGCGGTGCGATTCACGTTGAGTCTCTTAAACCGACACAAGATGGCAACATTGGAGCGGTCTCCTAAGTTTGGGAATAGGCAGAAGTCATGAAGAGCCAATGCGGTGTGAGATGACATATTACAGTGGTACAAAAACTAGCAGCTCCACGCAAATGAGGCCAAATGCTGAAATAATATTCCTTATTTGGCCCAGTTTGGCCCAGCGGAAGAGACTTATAATGCACAACAACACGAAGAAAGCGACTTTGCCGAGATCTTTTTGATCTTAATTCACCTTTATTTTATGTCACATTCACCCGATTGATTAGCTGTTTGTCCAAGTCTCATCTCCCAAAATAATGAATTTTATAACGTGCCGGTAGCCTGAAGTCTTCTTTTCATACATTTTTTGCGACAATCTTCTCCGAAAAAAATGAGTGATTTTGGTACCAACAATCCAAATTTAACGCGTCTAAGTCCAAGTTTCTTTTGACCAAATGTGTTTCATGACTTTTTCAGTGGATTGAGCGATGCCGTCTGTCTGGCTGTATGGCTGCCTAGCTGGCTATTAGGCACTAGAATTGCCGTAAGTTTTTGTGAAGCTTTGTTAAACTTGATACAGCCCAATATTTTGTAACTGATCTATGTCGATCACATTGTAACATCTTGCCCGTATCCACCACACAAATTTGTCATATTCCAAAAGTAGTATTTCAATACTTCCTCTGTAACTCCTAATTCGTGGACTGCAGCAACCTAAATTTGTATTCATTATAATGTTTTCCATTATATGGCAAAATTCAGAGAAAACTCTAGGTTCAAGTAATTGCACTGAACACAACCTAATTTGACAATGAAAATGTACAGCAGTACCGTGAAGAATTGAGTACTTTCCATACAAGTTGACCGAGTTTGCGAAATGTTTTCCCTGTTTCATGTCAAAAACATTTAATGTAATGCTTAGTAAAATTCGAAAAGTCTTCCAGATAACCCCGACGGATTTGATACCTTCCAACTAATTTAAATTATTTAATCAGCTTACTTCTAGATTCATGTCTTTCATTCAATGGTACAAAATCCAGGACATTGGTTGGAGGTATAATATGTAAGTCAGTTCACCTGGCTGAAAGTTTTAAAATGGAATTGATTGAAATGCCAACATTATGAGAAAAGTCCCTAATTGTAATCAATGGGATTTGAGTCCCAAAATTCGGACTGGTGTATCTGATTTTCATCGGTAGGTGTCAATGGTCGTTCATAGCTCTCTTCGTCTTTGACTCATTTTTGGCCATTTTCTACACATTTCTTTTCGATTCGTTCGGTTCACCGAGGGCCTCCTGCAAGATTATAAATATTTTCTCAGCACAAATTCCAAATACCAATAGTAATACAAAACCAAACGTAGACTAAACACTAATAAAGTGTCTGCTGTAAAGTTTGACACAGATGTCTGTCATCTGCCAACATAAAAAATAAAAAAAATAAATTACAGCCGCGTAATTTTAATTGGAAACTAGTCTTTTTTTTTGGACACAGTAGTATTACTCGGGCAACTTGGAAAGGTTAAATATTTAGAGCTGAAAATAGAAAACCGAATTCATCGCAAACTGTGTGCTTATAGTAATGCGTATTGATACATATATATATTCCTAAAATAACTAAAATCGGGAGATATAGAACTATTGTAAAACCAATGATAAAGCAAATTCACAACAGCTCTTATAAAACTCTTCTTATAGAAATGTTTGTTGTTTAATTTTAAGCTGCATTTAGAGCATATTTCCTGTAAGATTATTTGCCCTCCCCATAATCCCCCTCGCCAGACTAACACTTATTTTCTAGCACCACTTTCCCTTCAATTATAACCCCGTCATTTGCCAATACTCTGGCAACCTCTGGTAATTCCGTGCTCTCATGGTCAGAATAATCCTGTCCCACTATTACTTCGTTCACTTCCCCTTCGCCATCAGACTAAGCAAACAAACAAGAACTTTTCAAGCTATCATTTCGTCAAGAATTGATGTGTAAATTGATTTCGAATGACACAAACAACGACAGAGAAATTAAATTATTGCACAGCCATCAAGTGCCAGACCATCACCAGTATCACAATGACAGGACATTTCATCACTTTGAAATGGCGCCAACAAAGTTTAAGCTGCAGTTCGTATTTTTTTTTTTTGGCTTGGCAAAAAAATACAGCATCATATCCTCTGTCATAATCAAAAGGAAGCATTAAACGGGATACAAAAAAAAAATATCGTCCGACATTAATTTGTGAGCTTTAATTTAAAAGATCTAAAGCAGAGGGAGAGTGTAAAATACAACGTGTGATTCATCATCGCGTGCCACTCCTGTAACATGTAACCAAGATGTTTTATTACGTTACATAAAAAAACGCCCAACAACGACAACAACAAATTATGTAACACCAACAAACAATGTGCATTACTTTACAGCACGTGGTCAGAAAATTGTGAACGACCAAATCAATCTCTAGAGAAATTAAATATACTCGTACTCGTACCTTCAGCCGACATTCTTTTACGTTTATGTAAACGTGTGTCGAGTGAGAGGAGTGTTGTGGAAATCGCTAAGTTCTTATCAACAAATGCTCAGAGTTAATATGCAATATCGTAGTTAGTATAAGGATATAAATTCAGAAACTTATGAGTTAAATTAGTTAATTCGTTTGGAAGGTATAACAAATGATTGATTATACAAACAATATTTTCACATTTTACCTAGCGTTACAATTAAATGCTATTGACAACAATTGAAGTTACTGCGGTCGATAGATTAAAATTTACAGACGTAGAAATTTAATTTCGCTAAATCGATCAATTCGTAAGGGAAGTGACCGATTAGGTGTGGCAATGCCGTTCGTTTTCATGAAGCTAAAAATAGGTGGGCAAAATCAGTTATTTATTACTTAAGTGATTTTTCTCATACAGTGTTCCGCATCAATTGTGCTACAAAAAGTGCTTCAAATAACTTTTTTTTAATCAATGTATTTCATTTATTTATTATTATTTTTTATTGTGTAGAAAATTCAATTTTATTTTATATAATTAATTGCTTTTAAAGATGATAGACCATGAATGATCTCCATGGTCATTCACTCATATGCGACACCTATTCAAAATTATTCATAGCGGGATCGTTTCAATTATTGTTTTAATGGACTGCTTCAATTCAGTCAAATTCCTCGGTTTCGTTTTATATACCTCTTGCTTGACATAACCCCATAACAAAAAATCTGGTGTAGTCAGGTCAGGTGATCTTGAGGGCCAGCGGAAAGTGGAGTTTCTGGATATTAATTTGTTACAGAATTTTCATTGGAGATCCGCCATTACCGGTCTGGCTGTGTGTGCAGTTGCTCCATTTTGCTGGAACCAAATACGGTTGAGATAGATACGTTTTCTGGGTAAAAAAAGCCCATTCAACATTTTTAAATAACGGTCTTCATTGGTCCCCGTTTTGTTTTTTTAGCATGATTCGTGCGCCACCCTGTATTTTACTATTAACTTTAAAACAATACAAGGAATAAAAACTTAGGTTGCTGCAGTTTACGAATGGGACGTAACAGGAGAACATTTCAATTGTGGTGAATTAGCTCAATTTGTATTGGAGATATCAGCATGGGTGGGGAAATGTGATTCGTTTTCATTCTGGGATTCTGCTATGCCAAACGCGGAACGCGTACCAAATTTGAATAAATATACGAATACACGTATACACGTAAATATACGTACATATATACCTATACATGAAAATTTTGAACCTATGAATATATAATTTAAATTTGTTATAAAAACATTACAGTAGAAGACAACTTGGGCAGAAAATCGAATTCTGGAAAATCGGTGAAGTAATATGGTAAGTACCAGAAGGGGCGTGGTTAATTTTCGATTTTTTCGAAGTTTTACCTGCTGCAGCTTGCGATGAGTGAGGTACAGAAGAAAAACGAGTTTCGAATAATATATCAATTTTCCTGCGCGATACCAAAAGATGAAGTTTAGCTAAATTTAGTGCAACTCCATAAACGATATAATCCTAAGAATATGCAGTTTAAATCTGTCATTTATACGTGTGGTGCCAGAAGCGGTGGGGTAAATCATTCAGTGGATACAAGTTTAAATTACTGAAGGCTACGGAAAAAGAGTTACAGGGTGTAAACGGAATTTCGGAAATTCATTTTTGGTACTTTAAATACTTTCTTCTGAATATTTTTAAAATATCAAGTTATATACACCTTTATACAGGGTTGCCCATATTCGACGGACCCATGTTTTTTAAAAAA
>JAHXMU010000307.1:2596239-2621410 GCA_019455685.1 Philornis downsi
TTATGGCGTTGCCAGATGGGTCCGTTGAATATGGGCAACCCTGTAGAAACTTCAAAATTACCTGCGTTTGTTTTCTTCGTTCATAATTTTATGATCACTAGCTATGATGCCACTAATTCCGACAATTGAGACAAATGTAGTACGAATAGCAAAAAGTCCCTTCTTCGCGGTAATGACAACAACAAAATTAACAAATGGTGGGAAAAAAGCTACAAAACATTCATAAATTTCCTTACATTTTTTTCTTTCGTTATGCTATTCTTTACCAAATTTACTTAAAGTACAGATACACTCGACGATAAAAGTCCGTCGTAACAATCAAAATGTAATATTTTCATTGCTTCAGCTGACCTCATATGGGCAAATGTTTTCATGTTGGACCAATTCTTCTCTCTATGGCACTTGTAATCCATAGGTTAGTGGACAGTGCATCAACTCATCACTATATGTTTGCCTTTTATTGTTAGTTAATTTAATTGTTTTTCACTGCGGTGGTTTTGGAAGTGGTTTAAAACTTCTCCGTTGGAAGTGATAAATACGCATGGATTGAATTTGTAGAAGTGGTGAACATGTGATTATTTTTTAATGATTTTCACTTGGCTGGTTGGTAATTTTTCATTTTAATGACTCCCCTGCCATAGGATTAATTAATCTATGATCATTAACAGAACATCTCTTTTAGAGGTTGAAAATGTACAGGTATGTAAACTCATTCTTCAGATGTAATTTATTATTGTTTTTTTATTTAGATATATGTATATGGCTATATGCATTATTTTTCCATTGAGTCCCATTGACACTATTTCGTTGCAACCGAATTTCAATCATCACTTTCAATTAAGTGTTAAATTAACTATTTCGCTCGAAATATCATCCCCCATTTATTGAATTGAGCCGAGTTCCTTTTAAGCCTTTGCAACCAAATCAATCTTCTCGAATTCCAAATTTTCTTTGAGCTAATTTCTTCAACAATTGTCTGCATGTGTATGTATGGGTAGAATCTTTTGCATAATTAAGTAAATGCATGCAATTTGCTATTGTTGATACTTCCACTTCTGTGCAATGCTTAGCTCTCCCCTCTCGCAAACGCCTCTCCTTGGCAATCAGTAATATTGTTACGTTAGCATTGTTGGTTCTGTATTGTTGCTTCGGTTTCTTTATGAGCTGTTTTCACACCCATCATAAAATATTTTCTTTTCATTTCTTTTCTTCACTATGTGCGTGTGTGTGTGTGTGTGGCTTGTGATACTTACTTAGTCTCCTTTGTCTATAAGCCGGAGCTCCTTTTTTGTATACTTTGAATCTTGACGCTGGCATTAGACAATGAGCTATGTTATTGTGGTAAGAGGAACAAACCAGAGCGGGTAGGTGGGGATGGTATTTGGCATAACTTAATAATGGCAAATACCGAGTACCGACCGTGTAAGGCAACAATCTGCACCTTCTGGGATAATTAATTTGTTTTTAGCACGAACATTCATTATAACACAGTTCATTTTAGTCATCGTTGCTCTTGTTGGCTTTGCCACTGTTGTTGGCGTTGTACAACAACATTTATATTGCTGTTTTTTTATGTTGGCCATAAATATTTTTTTGCCTGACATTTGTGTGAATTTGCTTGACAATATTTTCTTAATGTTGTTCATTTAACGGTGGGTTTCATTGTAATTGATAAATTTTTTGCTCGTAGGTATGTTACGATGTACGCATTTCAATAAATTGGCGAAATTTACGGAATTTTTTTAAAGCTTTGCTCAAACAGTGCGGTTTGGATGAAAATTACCAGAAACCAGGGGTCTTTACGAAAGTTCAGGTTCATTTCGGTTTTGATATTGTAAATTTATTTAAAGTGCATTAAAAATTGTATTCTGATTCATATTCGACCTTCACTTTATACATTGATTCGTCTTTTACCTGAAACGAAATTAGAAACCCACATTAATACTGTT
Organism: Philornis downsi; assembly: GCA_019455685.1. Lineage (NCBI taxonomy): Eukaryota > Metazoa > Arthropoda > Insecta > Diptera > Muscidae > Philornis > Philornis downsi. Next base: position 2,598,189 of record JAHXMU010000307.1, read on the forward strand.
TCTCTATGGAAATATTATGAAGCAGATACAGAGTATCCGTCGAGAAGTTATACAACTTTGTCTGTTCATAATTGTTGATTAAATGAAAGAGAATGGATCTCGTATTGATAAATGTTTTATTTAATGTCGGCAATTATGTATGGAACACAATATCAGATAAATGTCCGCCTTTGTTAGCCTCACAAATGCATATTTTTCATTACATTCTCACACATTTCAAGCGGTATTTCATTAATTTCATCACGAATATTTTGTTTGAGTTGCTCAAGTGTTTCCGGTTTGTTTGCATAAACCTTGCTTTTCAGATATCCCCACAAAGAGAAGTCCGGAGCAGTCAAATCAGGCGACCGTGGAGGCCAATCCACATCACCACTTCTTGGAATAACTTGTTGTGGAAAGAGGTCTCGCAGTAATTCCATTGTAATCCTGGCTGTATGCAATGTGGTACCGTCTTGTTCATACCACATGTTAATCATGCCCAAAGCATGCAGTTGTGGCGTTAAAAAGTTTTCAATCATATCACGATATCGCTCCCCATTGACAGTTACCGTTATGCCGTTTTCAGTTTCAAAGAAGTAAGGTCGAATGATTCCTCCTGACCAAATTGCACACTTGATCGTCACTTTTAATGGATGCAAAGGTGACTGATGAATAATTTGAGGGTTTGCCATTGCCCAGAACCGACTATTCTGTTTATTCACATATCCACTCAAATGAAAATGTGCTTCGTCACTCATTATGATTTTTTCATGAAAATCGGGTTTGTCATAGGCGAGACGTAACATCCTATTGGCATATGTACGGCGGCGTAAATGGTCTTGTGGAAAAAGCTCTTATGTCAAGTGAATATTAAATGGAAACAAATACAAACCCTTGTGCAAAATTGTGGCCAAAGTTGTTCTTTGAAGACCAAGCTCCTGAGCACGGCGTCGAATTGAGGTTGGTGGACTGTTTTGCACACTTTCTTAAGCAGCAGTAATGTGGCCCTATCAGTTACGGACCCTCTTTCTTCGAAATCATTCACTACACGATAAATAGTGCGTCTTGTTGGCACGTTGTTTCTCCCAAAAATTTCACGTCATTTTCTCATCGTCACAGCAATCGATTATTGATTTTGATAAAATGTTTTAACGATTAAAACACGTGTTGGGTCTATGGAATATTTTTCCATAATAAATTTGCCATAAATGATTTACATTCTGAATTTGCGAGCCAGGCTCTCAGAAATTTTAACAGCTACTCAAATATTTTGTATGTTTTTTTGAATTAAAAAATTTTAAACAGAATACAAACAAACTATTTCATAAACTAAATCAGAATGCAAATTGTTTCTAATTTCGTTGCGGGAGTATGAATCAAAATCAAAACTCTTTGTTTTTTCGTTTTGGATGTATGAAACAGAAACCAACTTCAATATAATTTTGATTGTGACAACACACAAATTTTGTATATTTTTGATTTAGATTCCAGAGATTGAAACAAATCAAAACTATTTTCGGATTGAATTTTGTTTCGGTGATGGGTCCTTTCTGCCAAATTTCGTCGAAATCGGAGATGTTAAAAATTATCTATTGGTTTGAAATGAATTAGCAAATACCAGTCCAGAAATTTAGGTTAGGTGAAATGGAGAAGTTCTTTTGCATGGGATTCCCAGAAAGTACGTAGTAAATCGCTAGGTTCTTTTCAACTAACGCTCTGAATTAATGTACAACACTACTGTTAATCTGTTTTAAGGATTCAAGGATAGCGAAAAAAATATCTTGACGAAAAAAATTTGAACATCAGTTGATATCATTTTCAATTTACAAGTGCGGTTTTATTCTAAACTTAATATGGACTCAAATTATAGCAAGAAAGGTTTCCCAAATAAGTATTAAATAATAATACTAATGAATGTAGAGGCAATTGACAGAACTTTAAGGAAATATTTGGTATATGTTGAAGGGATAATTTGAACACAGAAGCGGCGAATTAGCTGGTCTACTCTTTCACGTTTTATCAAGTACTGATAATGTCTTAATTACCTGTGTCTTCACATTAAATTTCGCTAATTCGGTTCTATTTTTACAAAACCCATAACGTATTCCAAAATTTGGTTGAATTCAATGCAGCTACCTAAAAAATATAAAGCTAATAATATAGGGGTTAAATCGTTCATTAGTAGATTGATTGATTTTTTCTAAATATTGTCGAATACATGAAAACAATACAATAAACGAAAATTTAGGTTGCTGAAGTTACAAGAAAAAATTGAATTCCGAAAATTCAATAATTTTTCCAATTATTTTTATTTTTAGACAGAACCAAATCAGGCCCTTAATGCGTGTCAAATTTGATTGAGATTAATTTAACTGTATATAAAATATGAACATAAGAATATTTGGATTAAACAAGTCGATTTTCTCAAATTTTACCACGAATCAGAGCGCAAAACAATGGACGAAAATTTTGGCACTTGCAGTGTATGAATTACGAGTTATAGAGAAAAAACTGAATTTTGGAAAATCGCAAATTTGTATGGGAGGTACCAGGAGGGGTGAACCGATGTGGCCTGCTTGCAATTCTCGGCTGCTATCTGACAAAATATTAGACTGTGCCAACTTTAAAAAGTTTCATGGAGATTTACCGTAGTTATCGTGTCTACCAGTCGGCCAGACAGGCGGACAACGCTTAAACGACTTGAAGAATCATGAAACAAATCAGGTCAAAAGACATTTAGGCCAGGGTTCTGGGTGTTAAATTGTTTCCGCATAAAATGGTGTATATCTTTACATCTGCGGAGGTTATAAAATCGTATGAATTGTATGAATAATTTCATGATTTTTTGCTCCAAGTTTACTGTAACAAAGATGATGCGCCACACAGCCGCTCATTTGAACCAGTGTTGCCTACAATGAAAAATGTATTCCACTCCATTTGATTTGGAAATGTTAGACGATATCGTGTAACGAAATGATTTGGACAATGAGAATGGTAATGTGAAACTTTGCTATTTTTTACATCAGGTCAGATTTTTGTTCAGTATCGAATCAATGTTGTGCGACTGAATTCGACTTTCCAAAAATCACTTAAAAAAAAGTTTGATCTCAACATAAAACCCATAAAATTTGAATTCTGCGCAGCAATTTCAGACAGATAAACTGACTTGCCAATAACTTCACAAAAGAGCAAAAGGGGTGCTAGAATTTTTGCATTTAAAAATTTTTGATAAAAGGCAATAAAACAGCAAAATTATAATTTTCTGGAGTTATCCGAACCAAAGGGCATAAGGGGTAAATTATACTAAATAAAATGCTAAATTATACTAAATTTAGTGAAATTGAATACGGTCTTGGAATAATTAATGGGGAAAGAAGACCCTGTTGAGCTCGAATCTATAATATACAGTAATTCGTGGGGTAAATTATGCAGTTCTTATGGGAGTTGCTAGAGAGAGTTCTACCATAGATTATAATTAAAAATTAAAGTAAAAATTAAAGTAACAGCAATTTACGTATTAGGTATTGCTTGGAAAATTGACATTTCTATAAATCGGACAATTTGTGTAAGAGTTACCTGAACGGTCGCGGCAATATTGTCTGTTTTTTTATTCCCAAAAATCTGTTTACCACATTAAGAACGTGCACCAAATTTGACTGAATTCAGTTGCTTTAAAGATATACAACTTAAAATGTGTGGACATAATCGGTGAGTTGTATGCGAGATATTTAAAGGGGAGTGTTTGAATATTTGTTCAGATTTTTATCAAGTTTTCTAGAAAATTATGAATAAATGCAATCAGCCTACTAGTTCGAAATTGCAGACGAAAGATTGAATTTCGGAAAATTGTTCAATTTGTATGGGAAGTTGTAGAATGGGTTGGGCAATGCTTTGAATAACGTTCAATTTGTACCAAAATTGGCTAAATTTGTTGCAAGTTAATAAAAGATATGAACCAAAGAATACAAGAATAAATAATAAAAGAGGTAAACAGGCGATTTGTATGGGAGATACCAGAAGGGCCGTAGCTGATTGGTCAGCTGGAAATGGGAAATTATTTAATCGAAACAAATTTTTGAATTAAAATCAATTTGATGTTTTAATGTGGTAATATAAACAAAAGTGACTATTACCAAATAATTCTCAATAATGTAAATTTTTGAGCTTTTTCAAACTTTTACTGAACGCTTTTTTCATTTTGAAAACAATTACTGAAGTTTCTGCCTAACAGCCTCGAAGTATATTAATTGGAATAACAGATGCAAAACCGATGACCGGTTCCTACAGAAAGTCTACCATATCGCCCCGAAAAATATCAATTCACCCTAATTCGGTTTGAGAAACCTCTCACACACACACGCACACTGATGATTTACGCATGTTGCTAAATTACACCAATATTTCCGATCAATAAATCAATTTTCCATTTTCCTTTCAATTCCATCTTTCATTCGGCATTTCATCATTAATCTTTTTTTATAACTTTTTGTCACTTGCGGTAGTCTCCCCTCTCGACACTGTCATCCTATCAGCTCTAGCTCTTAATATGAAAATAACTTTCCTTTTTTCTGATGATGTTCATCATCATAATTTTATACCATCGGAAGAATGCGATATTAAATATTATTATCAATATCCTTTTGATGACATCGACGTTCATCATAAATGATTTTGCATGAAATTTTAAACAAATAGAAAATGTAATAAAAGCCGCAGGAGGTTTTTGTGTTTGTTCGACCTTTTGACGTCCATTACCAGTGGCAAATGTCACATAAAAGAAATGGCCAGTCAGTGATAATGGTAATTCTATTACGAAAATGTGGCCATATTGTAGACACGTCATTATGGTGACCATAGGCGTGTGAGCTATTATTGACATGCAGGGTGATTGTAATAATAAGGATGACAGTGAGAAAAAAAACAAAAATTATAAATGTCACACACACATGAGAAGGCATATGAAAATGAAAACACCCTACCAAAGGTAGAAGTAACAAAATATTCTGATAACACTTTAGGTGTAAACAAATCAGCGGCTTAAGGGCCAGTAAGATATCCAAACCAAGTAAAAATCTTTTATTTCCCGAGCACTAACTTTAAAACTGTTCAGTACGGAAATTGCATATACGAGGTGTGTTCAAAAAAATAAGTTGAATTTTCAAATTTCGCGGGCTACCTACATTCGACTTTCGATTATTTTTTTTTTTTTATGTTGGTACACTCGTCTCGGAAATATGTTGACGGTGTTATTCACATAGCATGTTTAGTTTGTTTGTGAGAGACATAAATAAGACAAGTGTTTTGCGTGTTCGGCGATTTTTTGCTATCCAAAAAAATGGATCAAAGGAATTGCATAAAATTTTGTGTAAAAAATGGAATTAAATGCTCATTTTCATTTTTGTTTGCAAGTCGTACAAGTTTTTCACAGAAGGTCGAGAAGATGTGAATGACGACGCTCGCTCTAAATGCTTCAGCACATCGACAACCGGTGAAAATGTTGAGAAAGTCAAGAAAATTGTTATGGAGAATCATCGAACCACAATTAGACAAGTTGCTGAGGATGTCGGATTGTTGTTTTATGCCATGCAATCTTTTCGGAAATTTTGGGCATGAAGCATATGGCAGGGAAGTTCGTTTCAAAATTGCTGGATTTTGATCAAAAACAACACCGCATGAGCATCACTCAGGAATTGTTAAATGACGTCAACGATGATCCAGATTTGCTTAAAAGAGTCATAATTGGTGACGAATCATGGGGATATGATTATGACATCGAAACCAAAACCCAATCGTCCCAATGGAAAAGTCCAAGATAGCCAAGACCAAAAAACGCCAAGTTCTATCAAATGTCAAAGTTTTGCTTACTGTTTTTTTCGATTACCATGGCGTAGTGCATCAGCAGTTCTTACCATAAGGTCGTACGAAGCAGTACGAAAAAAAAAACGCCCGGAATTGTGAAAAAAAGTTCATGGCTTTTGCAACATGGTAATGTAGCTGCTCACTCGTCTTTGCTTGTGAGAGATTATTTGGCCAAAAACAATACCGTTATCGTGCTTCAGCCACCGTATTCACCAGATTGGCCCCCTGCTACTTTTTCCTGTTCTCAAGATTGAAGAGACCTATGAAAGGATGGCGTTTTGCAACGATTGAGGGGATGAAAACCGAATCGCCGAACATGCAAAACACTTGTCTTATTTATGTCTCTCACAAACAAACTGAACATGTTATATGGTCAACATATCTTCGAGACGAGTGCACCAACATGAAAAAAATAATAATCGAAAGTCGAATGTACGTAGCCCGCGAAATTTTAAAATTCGCCTTATTTCTTGAACACACCTCGTATGTACTGGTTTTATCGTTATACCTTTGATAGACTTATTTCTAAGAGTGCAAATGGATATTTTGCATCCTATACAAATTGACCGGTTTATCGAAATTTTGTTTTTTGCTCATAATCTCCAGTTCTTAAAGTTGAACACAAATTATTGTCAATTGTTAAGCGCCCTAATCCTTGCTTATAACGTAGGCCCTTCTGGGGAGTGGCTAAAATATGAGTCGTTCATTCAATTACACTAAACTCATTATAATTTAGTAAACTTAGTTCTGCGGATGAAAATAGGCTGCATTGCAACACCCCATAGAGTGGCACACATAAAAATTGATCGATATAGCAAAAGTTAATTTCTCCTCTATAACTTCTAAGCAGAAGGCTGTGATAAATTGTAATTTCGATTCTATTATTGTGGGTTTATTCTGAGATTGTTTTTGCCCAGTGGATTTCAACGTCTCTTCTGGCTGCTCGCACATTTTTGCATTAACGCAAAAGAACGTTGGGTAGAAGGATATGTAAGTCAGTTCAGCTAGCTGAAATGTCTGAATAGATTCAGTAAACGCTATGTATAGGGTGGCGCATAAGATTTGGTCAGTGAATACATTTTTTGTTTAAGTCTTTTTTTCGTCCCTTTACAGAATTAACTATATAATACTTGGGAAATTTGTGATGGAAAGGCTATTCGAATTATAATATAGAGTTATACATTTTTCGTTTTCAAGTAAAATTAAATAAAACACAGATAAAGCTATAATTTCGATGAAACTGTTACTTCATTACAATGCTTGGATCTTGCCATGATGTACGAAATACAACGTCATTTAAATAACCGTCTCTGGATTGGTTGCAGCAGTGCAGGTAGTTTTCGAAAAAGTACGGTCCAATGACACCTCCAAGCCATAATGCGCACAAGACAGTCACTTTTTCACGGTTCAAATGTTTTTTCGCAATCACTTCTGGGTCCTTTTGTTCGGTTAAAAGCCCACGTTTGAATCACCACTTTTGTAGTAAATTTTAACTATTTTTACGCGTTCTTCAGTTGTTAAACGATCTATATTCACAAATGGCAAACCTTTCACTAAATAAATAACGCTTCAAATGACAGGTATTTAATAGCTGACGGCCTTGCCAAAAAGGGGGTTTTGAAACCATTCAATGGATAACCGTATATATTTTACCAAAATCAATTGCAATCTGAACGGAATAAATTTCTAGTTAACAGCATAATCTGAACACAAACTTCAAATCTTCCTGAATTGGGTTTCAGTTGAAATTATTGGTAACTTCCTTAAAGAAGAGATCGCGGGAGTCGAGGTGACGTAAATTTGGATTGCTAAATGCGTTGTTTATGAATGTATAATCCATATTATTTCTTTGATCTAACACTGCCTCCAGTTCCACAATCGTCCACATTTCGGAATCTACTTATCCGACATACGTAACTTTTTTCAATCAAACTTGTCCTAAGTACTCGTATAAAAAATCCCACAGAATATTATCGTGATTACGAAAATCTCTCACAGCCACTGATAAGAATACCGCACATCCGATATTCGTTGTAACTTCATTTATCCCATTATTTGCTTGTTATCTTTGAATTTCGCTTCACACAATAATAGCTGACAAACGATATTACGATATCAATGGGACTCATTTGCCACATTCACCTACTAAGCTCTTTGGAGGGAGGGGGAATACGAAGAACAACAGAATCATCATGATATCAAAATTCAGTGGATCCTGTATCTGCTCCTGTCCGTCCGCTAATCCCTGCATTAAATGCAAACACATGTTCTATCATATTTAAATATAGATTAATTTCAACGAAGCTGTCATTTATACCCGCTCAATTTTCGTAATAAATTAATCAAATATTCGATTTCACTACTAGAATTGAAACGGCAAAAGAATAACGCAATGAAATGAGTGACTCTTTTTTGGGGTCATCATAAGACTAATCACAGTCGACTGTGCGTGTAGCGCATTTGATATGATAACAAACCCGTAGACATGGAATAGAACAATGGAATATTTAATGCTAAGCTATTAAACGCTTGTGCTTTCATTGGTATCATGTATTTAAGTTTAAAATGTTGCAATTCTAGCACTTAATAATGCCTGGCATTTATAAATACCTTTAGGCATCTGGAAAAGATAAACTTTTCCAGGCAAAAGAATGAAGACAGAACACAACAAGATTTACTACTTTGCCATTTGGAAATCTTTGCCTCGTTTGTCTTTTCAATTTCACAGGCAGGAAAATCTTGAAATGTTACCGAATAATGAATGCGAAAACGTCATCCGGATAACGCAGCAGTCGCGTAAGATTTCAAATACCCTCATTTTCATTTAGTTCACAAGCAATGGAAAAAGGCTCTTTGCAAATGCTCCTTTTCCCCTGTCAAAGTTTCGGAAATGGAAAACGTTTTCACTGTGCTCAACGACAGTTTAGGCCGCCATCTCTTAACAGCTTTATTGTTCTTAATTTCAAATAATTTCTTCGCTTGAGTTTTGTTTTTTTCACCAAAATGGACACGCTATGCTAGGCATGTTCATGCAAATGAACATAGCGAAGTATTCAATTAGTTTAATATTGAAGCATTCAATGCCAGCAGCGATGAAATATCCCCAGTGGTAACGAAGTGGGGTAGAATTGAGTCAAATTTGAGTTGGTTTGTCATTAAGCACGGACCATCCAACGATTTGCTGTTCAGATTCCGGTAGAATTCGTTGAGTTGTAGGTGCTGTAGGTTAATCTAATGTCTGGATGGATCCTCAAAACGAGTGGGATCCTCAAGGAGTGAATTAAGCCTGATAGGAATATAAAACTGCTGGCCAGAATATGGTTACCCAGAATAAACATCAGTATTGACAACAGCAAAATATACAAGTAGTACTAACAGTAGTGCGTATTATTGTGAAGAATACATCTCCATACGTTAGGAGGATATAAACAAAGGCATCATTCAGTAGACTTACACTCAAGACTGTGTGGTAAAGAATTTCCGAGACGGAAAACAGTCAAACTTAAATCTGATGCTGATTGCCATGCAGATAAAGTTGAGTCATGCTAGGATTGCCTCGGTTAATTTGCTGATCTCTTTAGGCGAGGAGAGTCCATAGAAGAGAATCATTCAGGAGATATATTATATGATAAAGAATTTCCTTTAAGAAACTTACACAACCATACTTGAAGCTAATGCTGAGTGCCGTGTAGATAAATATGAAACATTCGATAATACGAATCCATTATAGAAAAGGAGAACCTAGATATCCAGGAGGCGCTCGTGCAAGATTAATAAAAGCGTTTTGATACACGAGTTTAAAAATCACACTTAAAAATTATATCTACGGCCGCCTCGAATAACCTGCATTTTCTTCCAAACGAGGAGGATGTAGATATAGGCGTCAACCACGAAGTTCCTGGCTGGAATCTACCATGTTTTAATATTAAGTCAAGGTCCTTTCTGATAGCTAATAAAAACATATTTAGATTTTTCTGTCCATAGGTCAACATTGCTGAACTTACAGTAGTTATTTCATACAGAGATAGAATTTACTTTACGTATATTAATTTCCGAAGTTTGCCTTCCTTCAATGTTTGAGAAAGAGATCATTAACCTAACTCTTATCTCTGATATAGCAAGGTATCCTGTAACGAAAGGACAAAAACTTTTCCACTGACCATAATTTGACATTGTTGGACTTCGATCATGGCAATGAATGCGGCCTATACGATATCATTCTGACTGACTTACCCGAAGAAGTCACAGAAGATCTTTAATGGATGTTTGAGTGTATAAATCCTGGCAGACATACTGAACGACTTTCTGATATAGAAGAAAGACTACTGAAAGCCTGTATTCAAAGAAAGAGTGAGTGACAGCGATTTAGAGACTACAAAAATATTAGTGAGAAAAAAGTAATCTCTCGTTGTTATGGCTTCCAGCTTTTGGCTGAAAATAAAATGGTTGCGGTGACAAGCGCAGAAAGGTCATAGAATACCTGGACGTTATGGAAATTTTTGCAGCTGATTTTGTTTCCATCTGTGATAAATGAATTCTAATCCAAGGATTGTCTTCAATCAAGGATGACAACATGTGACCTTGGAATAAATACTAGCAAAAGAGTTTAAAAAGCTTTAAACTGCACAAAACAAATATACTGAATTTTGCATTTCCGAATCTACCTGATAATAATCTCTCTCTGTCCTGTGGTAATATAAGTTTAGAATACGTTTACAACAACATGTTATTTCAGTGGGGAAATATTCGGAAAATGTTGGAAATTTAAATCGAAAATAAAACGATGGATGTTCATGTCTACTATGTTGGGGGTTCACAGGATAGGACAGCTTATTTTACGGTTTCTAGAGCAATGCGCACCTGTCCTCCTACACATTTTGTTAGTTGGTTTGTGCGAAGAGGTTTTGGTTTCCTGAAAATTAGTACAGTTCTACACAGCAAGAAACCGTAGATGTAATAGTTATTGTCAGACCAACATCCATCTAATCAGCTAACACTCTTATTATGCTGACCAACTTAAATTAAAATTCCCATAGAGGAGATTGGGAGGCAAAGATTCAAGCCGGTCAACTGTGACGGCTCCAATAGGCAAAATGAGATAGATTCGGAGTCTTTAGTGAAAATGCCTACTTATCATAATCTTACAGACTCCTTTATTGATGCAACGTTAACAAATATTCAAATGTTTAAATATGCAAATGTGCAAATATTCAAATATTCAAATGTTCAAATGTTCAAATATTAACTATTCGAAATAAATCTTATTAAAGTCGTTGCCAACTTATCGTCTTTTTATTTTGTTTCCTTTAGAAAATGTTGTTATTTAAGCTGGGGTTCCGTAGATTTCTTTTCTTTTAGCTTCCTGTGCGTAGCCGTTTCCTTCTACGGTTTTAATATTTCCCAAAAAGGAAAAATGTAATTGTTAAACAATTTTTCGTACATCCTTCCATCCGTGTGTCATTTGTTTCCTTTTTTTGTCTTTTTCTAAAGCTTTTGCAAAAATTCTTATTTAGTTTGTAAAGGATTTTTGTGGTATAAATTTTCTTAACTTTTCCCCCGTCTTTCCGTCGCTTCGTTTAGTCCGTTTGCTTGCACTGCCCTCAAAAAGTAAAACATTGCGAAGGAAATAAGACAGGAAAATAAATGTACAATTTCACGTGATATAAGACAAATTCATTTAGTTTTATTTAACAATGAAAATGAATACTCACACAAAAGTTCATATAATAATAAGGACATCAGCTCGTTGGGGAAGGGAAGAATCGTGTAATTTCTTCCAATGTAGTCGTAGAATATTTAGAACACAGGATTGATATTGCTGGGGACTTGATGCTAAAGTAACGATGAAACAATATTTAGATTTTCAAGTGTGTGCGTGTGTGTGTGTGTGCGTGTATAAACTGCATTGTACAACATTTCATACAACAAGGCATAATTTCTTGTCTTAGAGCCGTGGAAAAAGGACATCGATCCAAGTTTAGCATATCTTTAAAAAACCGCATTATGAACAAAAAAATGAAATGTTGTCCTTAATTCAAGAATTACAATTATGTGCACCTAAAATATGGTCCAGCATATCATATTCGTTTTGTCGGAGTTGCTGAGCCTACTCAGCCACCATGACTTAACTGAACAACTACGAGTATTTGCTCTATCCCATACTATTTCTATGGTGAATTTGAGCTGCTTAGCCTTTAAACATCCATGTTTTCCAACTTGTGGACGCTAAGGAACCATATCTGAAGTACTCAAATACCCGACGTATCCTGATAATCCTGTTTTGACGAATAACAAATGGATTTATTCGGATTTAACCTCCGGAAAAAGTATACTTTTGTTATGAAATTGCATTCTAATGATATCTTAAATTATAGTAAAAAGTCTTCATCTAACTTCTTCAGCGAACACAATATTTTGTCATAAAATTAACTGTGTTCCAAAAGTAAGACCAGTTTTTAATCTAAATTGCACAAGTATGCCGAAACAGAGAAACAATTTTGTTTTAAGTTCGAAGCATAGTGAAAGATATCTGTTCCAAATTTCACATCCGTAAATGCCATTAATGTTAGAGTTATGCTTGGTTTAGTACGAATCAAAATGTGTTTTCGGCAATTTTTATTGTGTGTAATTTTGTTGAGCTAAGAAGTTGCATAAAATATTTTAACGAAAAAGTATTTCTGCTAAGGAAATGTTAAAAATGTGAATGGAAATTGAATTTTTGACAAACTGCTTTGTATCTTCGTTGTTTGTGGATAACTGGTGACCAGACTTGACACATTTATTTTAAGCGAATGAAATTATGAATATATGGGGTGATTGTTTTAACGTAGTTTGTCCGCGGCTCCGTCTCAAAATGTCCATTTGCAAGTTCAAATTTTTCGTCACTTTTCCTAGCATTTCGGCCTGTATTCCACGAATAGCGCGTGTTATGTTATCCTGTAAGGATTCAATAGTGTTCGGCTTGTCCACATAGACTAACCACTTGACATAGCCCCACAAGAAATAATCAAGAGGCGTTAAGAGGAGCGGTGTGGCATGTTGCATCGTCGTGATGAAGCCACATGTCAACCAAGTTCAACTCAGCCAACTGGGGCAAAAACATCGCGCATCATGGCTCGATATCGTTTGCCGTTGACGGTAACGTTTCTTCCACGGTCGTCTTTGAAGAAAAATGGGCCGATGATGCCACCAGCCCATGAACCACACAAGACTGCCATTTTTTCGGGATGCATCGGTAATTCATGCATGGCATGTGGCTGTTCATCATTTCAGATGCGACAGTTTTGCTTGTGTACGTATCCGTTCTGTAAGAAATGACCCTCATCGCTGAACACAAATTTTCGATAAAACAGTAGATTTTCATCAAGCTTTTGTAAGGCTCATTCTTTGACAGATGATGTCTGGACGCCATTACCAACCAGTGCTGCCAACCTGAAAAACTTAAATCTTAAAGAATCACCCCATATATATTAATATTTAAAAAAAATATTCGCATTTTAAGATATTTTGGGTTAAAGTTGATTTTTGCTTTGTTTTGTGTTCATTTTAACATTTTTTAAAGCCTGAATGGCGGAAATGAAGTTTTGACGGAATGATATTCTCATAATGCCAGGCTGTGTGCACAGCTATTTCGGATCCAGCCATGGATCCTCATCAGCAGACTTGGTATAATAATTAAGTCTTACACATCCGAAACTCTTAACTTAATGAGAATTAGTTCTTGATTGCACACACTAGAAAAACATCACAAGCATTTACTTATTAGAAATATTTGCGAAACTTCTTTTCTTCATTTTTGCTGAAAAAGGAAACACCGGATTTCAAACAATCTTATTTTATTGCTGGTTTTGCAACCAAAGAATTTGTGGTGCCTAACGTCATCATCCAATCATCAATCAATTGTTTAGTTCGGTCTGTGTAATAGAGTTTTGTTTTTAAATTCCATCAAACTCAGGACCAGTTTAGCTTTTTGCAAAGCTTGAATAAAGAAAAGACGTTTTGGCAAAATGATATTCTCATAATGCCAGGATCCAGCCACAGATCCTCATCAGCGAAACAAGCTGTTGTCGCTATTATAACATCTAATTAGAAAGTCTAGACTTTTGAAGTGTTCTAAATATTGTTATCTTTCAAAATAGTACAAGGATGTCATACATTCCTGACCAATTTTTTCCACAATCGGCCAAAGAGTGATGATACCTTTTCCCAAAAGTAAAAAAAAAGAAAATGGTGAATTGAGACTTGTTAGCATACAGAAGTTATTGCAGTAGTTTCTTTTACAGTTTACGTGAAATTTTATTATCGTTCGGAAACATGTTTTTCGAAATAATTCAGACGTCTGTTCATTTCGCAACTGCGAACAAAATCAGAAAAAGATAAAAAAAAAAATATTTTAAAAATAAATTCTAAATTACGTATCTCCCAGGCCATAAGAAATAACCGGAACAGATAAAATAAGGGTTAACAGTAGACATTGTTGCGGTAAACAGTTGTCAAACGCGAAGTCCCGTACTTCGGACCTTCACCGTGCTGGTTATAGTTGAAATGCTTATTCTTCGAACATAAGTTCGACAATACTTTGAAATCGTTTGTGTCAACTTTCATCAAAACTGGTCAAAACTTTAGGGAGCGGCAGAGAAACAATTCAGTCATTTAAATTTTGCGTTCTTGTTGGGACACCCTTTATATGCGATAACGGAATATTTGCTCTAAGTCTGTGGAATTATAATGCAAAGCTTTTGAACCAAAAATAAAAGACAATTATTATATTATAATGCTAATATTTGTAATTCAATTTAATTTCAACTCAAAAGTTTTTACTCGTTCAAAGGTTACGAACCTAAAAATACACGTGTTATATCAGTCAATTGTATAGGAGGTACTCAAACTATAATAACAAAACTTACAGGGCAAAATATCTGATTGTGTAAGATTTATTAAGGATGTCGTGCACATCAGCCAGCCAACTATACAGAGGTGAATCGCTCAATCGATATAAAAAGTATGAAACACATTTCGTCGAAAGACAATTGGTATTTTAAACGCTTCCTTCTGGATGATACATTATTGCCGTATTATATGATATATACCTTCATTCATCCGGGTTAATGTATACAAATAAATGTAAAGAATGTACATTTATTGCATAGGGTGGTGCACAAGTAACGCTAATATTTGATCAGTGAATACATTTTTTGTTTCTTTTTTTTTTTACAGAATTAACTAAAAGTACCTGGTAAATTTATGATGGAAAGGCTCAGCACAAAACAAAGAACCAAAGTTGTTCTTTTTTACTTTGAAAGTCAGTTGGTTCACGAGTTAAAATCAAATGATGCAGAAGAACGCATTCAATATAGTCACCGTTAACGTTACTTATGCGCCACCCTTTATTATAATAATAAGAATTCTTTTAGAAAAAAGTACCTATAAATGATACATCAGATTATAAAAAAAAAACACTGATTTTAAATTAAACAGCAGTAAGTTAAATTTTACTCCTTCGAACATACTCGCACACCCTTTTAACATATTCCTATGAACCAAATGTAGAAGAGCTTTTCACATTCATTAAGTTTACATGCATTATATTTTTACACTCACTCAAAGTGTAGATCCCACTTTAACGACGATTGCGAACGTCACAGTTTAAGCAGCATTTACAAGACTTGTTTCTCAGACACATTGAGGTGACCGCCGTTCAACAAACGATAGGTTGTTGTACGGGGGATTGAACCTGCGATCATGTGAACGATGGTGTACTGACTAACCACCGAGTCACTGCTGACATTTTAGTCTCTAATATTTCCGAATAGCGAACGGCGTCTTATGATCAATGCACACGGTTATGCTCATAACCTATATTTCTTTGATATTTCAATGATTTTTGCATACATTTTTCATAAAAGTTAGTAAATTTATAACATAAACGTAGCGAAAAATATTTTACTATCAAAGGCATATATTGAAATCATACAAACGCTGATTCGTTGTACTGAAATCATTATTTGGGCATAGATTAATTAACATATTGTTGAAGTTTCATATCTGCTGCAGCACAGATTGACGCTGAGCTATCTGAACCATATTTTGCTCAGAATATTTAAAAATCGCTTGATACAATTTTAGTAGGGGTCATGATTGACGTAAAGTATTATAAAAACTGGTGTTGACAACAAACGAAAAATTTTCCTACTAAAATATTTAACCCTAAATTTGTAAGCCAAAATACTTTACGGTAATCATGATCCCTACTAAAATTGTATTTTGGTTTAAAATTTAATGGTTAGCTTTTTTAGTAGGAGGAATTCTCGTTTGTTGTTAACATAATTTTTTATTTACCTTCTTCACTAGAACAGTTAGTTAAAACTAATAACAATTTAAAATACCGGGTTATACATTTTTCGGTTTCAAAAGTAAAGTTAAGTAAAACACACATAAAAAACTAATAACAATTTTAAATACCGGGTTATACATTTTTCGGTTTCAAAAGTAGAGTTAAATAAAACACATAAAACTTTCATTTCATTATAATGGTCGGACTTTGCCATTATGAACGAAACACAATTTCATTTAAATGACCGCCTCTGGATTGGTTGCAGTGAATCGTTTTGAAGTAGGTTTCGACCACTTTTTTGATTCTCAAATATGCTCCAACGCTTGGGGGTTATTCTCATGCCACCAAAAAATTTTAATGGTGTAAAATCGCATGATCTTGGTGACCAATTGTCGTCGCCAAAATGTAATATTAAGCTTCCCGGAAACTTCTTATGCACATCTCGTCCAGTTCATAATCTACAATTTCAGGCCGAAAACAAGTCGATTATTACACGACCATAGCGCCCCGAATTAAAATTCTGATTATTCGCCACGCTTTCGTTAACAGAAGCGATATTTTCGGCATTGCGTACATTCCGATGATGCCTGGCCACATTTGCAATGCTTCCAGTCTCATCAAATTTCTTTATAATCTTGCAGGTTGCCTACACTGTAGGTTGATTATGAAGACCATAATCCCCCTGTAATGCATGAAAGGTGCCCAAGTTCGAATCACCACTTTTGTAGTGAGTTTTAACTATTTTTACACGTTCTTCGGTTATTAAACGATCCATATTCGTAGATGGCAAATCATTCACTAAATAAATAACACTTCAGATGACAGGTATTTAACAGCTGACCGCCTTGCCAGACCGGCGGTTTTGAAACCACTGAATAGATAATACTGCACTATAGAAATATGATATATAAGAGAATATAAGAATATAGCGAACTTCGCTTAAAACCAATTAATAGCTTCGAGCCAGCCAAGTTGTGTGTTCGAATTAAGTGTTCGACTGAATGTACATACATATATGAGGAAAATTCAAGGCAATATCTACACATCTATAGGTATATGACTTCCCCTTTCTAAAACCATCTATGTAGTTGCTGCTCAAACAGAAATGTGTTGAGTATTGTAGAGTATCATCCCCCGAAAGGAGAATACGAGTATTTAACCATATTATTCCAATTCCTTCAACGTACCATCACATTTTTTCCTATGACGTAGATCACTTTGCCATTCCCAACAATATCTAAATAATTCAAATAATCATAGCAATTAACTTTCTATTTCAAGTAATCAAAAATTCATGTACGAAAATCAATTTGCAATAATTTGTTTAATTACTTTAGGTCCCTTCGACTCCAAAGACAGAGAGAGAGAGAGAGAGGAAACATCAAAAAATAAATAAACCTAACAACATTATTACTATTTGACAATTTGATGTGATTTTAATTCGCTTTTTCCCTCTGCGAATTTTACAGCTCTCACGGAATGATTCAAATGACAAAATACACCACGGCCGACACCAAAATGCCAACAAAACTGTAATCACTGTCCGCCATTAAAATTATAACAGAATTAAATTAATTGCTAAATCAATTGTAACTCCATTGGGACAGACAGAACACAAAAAAAGACAGCACAACAGACCAAATCACAACCAAAAAAAGGGAAAAAATTGAGGCAAAAGGTCCGAAAGATGCCAACGATGCAAATGAAATTGTTTAAATCCCAAATGAAACCTTTTTCGCCTCGCAATAGTCACTTTCATCGCTCAAATCATCTAAAGCTCGCGTGGACGAAAGGGCACGGGGAAGGGGTCACCGAGGTTAGATAAATGCTAAATCGTTTTAAAATTACTAAGCACCAAAATGTCGAGAAGTCCTCGGTGCTTTTAAATGACCTTTTAGATCCTGCAGGATAAATGAAAATACAAGGCAACGCAGTCATGCTTAAGCATGCATTAAAAACATTTAAACAAACACTGGAAAATGGGCCGCCAGCAAACAACAGTGGAAAACCTTTGACCGTAAAAAAGTGCGAAAACATTTCCAGTTGTTGGTGCTGTGTCTGTGTTTATTTTTATTTTATTTTTTATGTGTCTTTAAATTAGATGGCCCCAAAAGGATTTTAATGACACATGATGGGAAACAAAAGGACGACAGTTGGTGATTTGAAGACCGTTTTTCGCTTAAAAGATATCGAAAAGTAAATGTTTTAAAATGACTGTTGTTGAAAAAGCTTAAATTTAGCTTAAATAGCATGCAGTGAAATGCCCCACATAGCAGCGAAGCTCTTTAATCGTAACCGCTTCAGGTAGATTAGTTACAGTATTATTTTAAGGTTGATAATATTCCGACTTTCTCGGTGTGAAACTCTGTGTAAAAAATCAAACTTGAAGCCACATTTCCCCCTACACAGTAAGTTCTATACGTTTTCGTGAGGAAGATCTTTTTTATATGGCAATGCCAATCTTTTCATATCGGTTTCCAACACTGAAAGCGGAAAAACGTATTTCTCCTACATCACAATAAGTTAGGCAAACTTGTGCAATTGAATTGTAATACACAAAAACATTATTTTACATTTTTGCAAACACACCGCCGAATACACTAGTACATACGAATTCGTTCCTACGATTTCAGTGTTGGAAATCAATATTTTTGCCACCCGGAAAGAATGTCTCGTGGAATATTTTCCTCGTGAAAAGAACATAGCACCCGGCTTTAACCAGTATTTGTATTTACCCACCGCGGTTGGGTTCTCCGTTTTCGAGGTGTGACGATGTCGAAATGATGGAAAGATCGAGAAATGTGGTAAAAACTATCAAATTGACATTAAACAATAATTTGCTTTCAGAGAGCCTAAAAACAGAATGCATGTTAGATCACTGAATGTGAGCAGCTCTCCAATATCTTTTATATCCGATGGAATTAATGCATGTATCGTTTGATGCAACAAAAAGAACCGAGTAATGTATCAAATATATTTTGACTAAAAAAGTTTCATAACTTTCTAAGTCGATTGAGCAATATCCGTCTGCCCTATTGACTTTTAGTGAACCGACTTAAATCTTGGCACAGCCTAATATTTTGTCAGATCGTGACCGGGGATTATAAATGAGCTTTATCGGCCTTCCGGTTACACAAAATCCAGACGAATTTGCCACACGTCAGGGATTTGCTAAGGTAATGTCTAAAAAAGGAAATGGACAGGATTGTTACGCTTCTTCTGGTACCTCACATACAAATTGTTAGATTGGACGAAATTGAATTTATTCCTGTAATGCCTGACATGAAGGCTGCAACGATCAGAATTTTTGGCCTTTGTTTGAAGCTGTAACTCTTGGAAAAATCTGAAAAAAGTGGTCGAATAATTGGTCCATGCTGCCCATGCACTAAAACCAGTCAAATTTAACATGGTTTAAGGACTTGCTGAGACAGCGCCTAAGAATGAAAACTTACAGCCCCAACGTTTGGAGACTAACCGCTTAAACACAGTTTTTGACGTGGCCTCACATAAAAGTCTAACGGTGTCAAATCACATGATCCTGGTGGCCAATTGACATCGCTGAAACAAAAAATTACGCTTTCTACAAACTTTAAGCCAAATTCGTTCGATCGTTTGGAGTGGCTTGTGGCACCGTTCAATTCATAACCTTCAATTGCAGGTCAAAATAAAGTCGGTTATCATATAGTCATAGCACTCTCAATTGATGATAACTTTTCCTCCAGGGTCCTTTTCAAAAAAAGAAAAATACGGTTCAATGACACCTCCAGACCATAATGCGCACCAAACAGTCCTTTTTCCGGATGCAATGGCTTTTCCACAATCCCTTCTGGGTTCACCGAGTCTCTTATGCGATAATTTTGCTTCTTGAAATAAATCAGCATTGAATGCCTGTTACTGTAGCATCCAACCAGCATATCTACAGCGTTGTGAATCATCAGCTGGCTTTAATTGTTGCGTGAATTGAACTCTACATAGATAGAGGTGCAAATCCAAACGTAAAATACGATATAATGAGACCTAAGATGGGCGCAATTGCTGAGAGTGCCGTAGAATCGATAAATTCGCATTATCCACCACACTTTCGCTAACAGAAGCAATATTTCCGGCAGTGCATACTTTGCGATGATGCACAAACCTGACCACATCCGTAAAGCTTCCAGTCTCTACAAATTTCTTTATAATCTTTCCAATTCCTTGTACAGTAGAGCGATTATGATAACCACAAACACTCCGTAATGCACGAAAAGTGTCCAAGTTTGAATCTTTGTAAATTTGTAGTAAATTTTAACTATTTTTACGTGTTCTTCAGTTGTTAAATAAACCATATTCGTAAAAAGTAAACCTTTCACTTAAAAACACTTCATGTGACAGGTATTTAACAGCTGACAGCCTTGCCAGATCGGCCATTTTAGGACCACTAAATTGATAACCCCACACATATAATCCTATCCGTCTGGTATCTCCCATACATACTCCGATTTAACGCATATATTCTTAGCATATTTTTCAAGCAGTTGCATTGAATTCACCAAAATTTGGCACTTGCCATACATGTGTTATGAGAATAAAATAGACGGCATTACTATGGCCATTCAAGGAGTACCTCCAATATATATTGAACATTTTCCTCAATATATATGCTTAGACCGCCGTAATTTTAAATTTTGTCAGTATATCATTTAATTGTAATGCTTAGGCAAATGTAAACATTTACTAGTAAGAACGCAACTCCACAAACTTTTGCTCCAAGGCAAAAGGATCTTATAAGTAAATTCAACTGAATGAAATTTCTATAGTTGTTTTTGAGTGACCAGAACTAACTATTATATACAGCAATCTATTGTTTATGTATTATATGTTTCATGGGGAATCACAAATTAACAATATTTACCTCTTTATTTAATACCTCTGTTGCGAGCATTTGAAAGAATATCGTATCGATATTTTCAATCGATACCGCGAAACTCGTCATAACTCGCAGATTATTTACGTCAGATTAAAAAAAAAAACCCCTTAAACTCCGATATAACAACAGCAGACTTTTAAGGCGATGAAAAAGCTAAAAACGACATCTAAACGTTTCTTTTATATGACCATTTTCAGTGAATTTTAAGTGATGTTTTTGTTATTCCTGGAAATCACCCAAACAAAGGAAGGAATCATCCAAAATTGATGAGCCAAATGGCAACAGCCATCATTTTTTTTTTTTTTTTTTTTTGATGCACAACAGAGCCATCGTGAAACGATTGCGTTGAAATAACAAAATAATAAAGTCAATGAAACAACGATGATAATGGCGACAGTGCTACAGCATAGGAGCAGGCCACAGGACATCAGCCAGATGCTAAGTACTCATATCCGTATATCATAACCCAACTAAATGTTCTACACAACCATCATTTCTGTAGTGTCAAAAGGTTATTCTCCATCTCTCTCTGTCTCCGTCTCTGTCTCTGCCGTGTTTTCCCCGTTCTGGGAAAAGCTGCAGGGCTCAAGTGTCGCACTAGCGTCCGTCCGGACAAAGGACTCTCCAGCTAGCTAGGAACACTGTCGCTTGTTGCTCGCTACGTATCGCCGTTACAGTTTGAACGAATGGGAAAGCTGTGAAAAATGCTGCAAGTGTCGATGTTGTTATTGCTATTTTATGTTTGTTGTCATGAGACCATTTTTTTGCGTTGATGTTTTCCGGCTGGACGTGGGTGCGGACGCGGGCGCCTCCTGCCATGTTGAGGTTGCTGTTGGTGGCCATGTTGCCAGTGTCCATTCTCTGCGGCAACTAAATGAATCGTAAATTCACACCAATTATGCGGGTAAACATAAACTGAATTTGCATGCGATTAATTTTTTTTCTGTTGTTGTTGTCGTCGTTGTGGCTGTTGTTGTCGAAAGTGTGATTTTCGGCAGTTGTTGCTGCTGCTACTGTTGCTGTAGTCGGGGCAGTGAATTTGTATGTTTATGCAACTAAAATATTCCGAATTTACATATAATCGCCATTTTTTTTTTTTTTTTTGTTCTGGTTTGTTGACATACCCACTGTATAATAGCTTTAATGCCCGAAAAAATAATAGTCAATGACTACAATTGTTTGCTCTTGAGGGCGTCCGGTCGGTTGTTGGTGCTGGTGCATCATCGATAGTTCTAGGAGATGGTTGGTGCGGGGGCTAGTAAGTCAATTAAATGTGTAAAAATGCTGGCGGATAAAATTCATTCGATTCGTATAAGACTTTAATATCACAAGATCTCAAAAAACAATAACATAAACTACTTTAAAATGCCCATTATTCTTCTTTGAAATCAATGTATGGCAATTGAATTATGACTTTAGTTAACTATCGATGCATGCTGTTTATCGTTGTACGGATGGCCAAAACTGGCTGCTTCTAATCGATTGTTTCCGGTCCAGTTGTTGGTAGTATAGATCTCAATTAAAAGCAAAAAACCTTCCTGAGTATCAATCCCGGCTGGCTTGGCCGTTTACGCCGCTCGCCTCTATTCGACTATGACCGTTTTTACTCTACGTTGTAGCAAGTGGCCCACTTTTCAGAAGGAAATTTGATCAAGGAGGACCATACTTTAATTCTTATAACAACCATACATTTAACTGGTTTTTGTGTCCGGCCTTATTCAAATAGTTTCAAATGGTTTTTATGCAATTTTTAGCTCCTGGGTAACCGAAACAGTTCTTACGTTACGGTCGAACTTGGCTATTTTCATTATTTTATCGATTAGTCTTTCTAATTGTGGTGCATCTTTGACATCAAAATTATTGACAAAGAATCAACGAAACGAAAAATGTACACAATTGACCGAATAGTTTTTTGAGTACGAAATCTAATATTTCTGATGCCGTCTAGTGTAACCAGACCACATTTATACGAGGCTATGTACACATTATTAAATTTATCTATAAGAAATATAATGGATTTCTTGTTACTATATCTTATATTATATGCCTAATAATTAAAGAATGGTACATTGGTTCAGCGAATACCTTACAACGCATCTTGATATACAGGGTTGCCCATATTCGACGGACCCATGTTTTTTAAAA
>JAHXMU010000307.1:2621810-2645545 GCA_019455685.1 Philornis downsi
TGGCGTTGCCAGATGGGTCCGTCGAATATGGGCAACCCTGTATTACCTATATATAAATAAATCGATATATTATTATAATAAAATCGCAAGTATTAACACATTTATTATCTGCAATTCGATTTTTTGCACAGAACTAGTAAATAATCCACAAGAGTTTTATGTGCGTCTCGTCATGAAGGTCTTACCCTCGGTTTGCTGATCACCCTGGGCATATTACAATCCGAATGTTAGCGCCCTTCGGGCATAACCAAGTAAACCTGGACTATCTAGTCAACAATTTTGAGAGCAAATTACCTCAACTGTCGGCTCTTTCTTCCTGCCAGAAGATATCAAATTTAGTCAAGACCTTCCTTACCACCTCTGAAATTTTATGGGTCCGTAACACCCGGCTGCAACACAACCCCATATTCGAGCCCGAAGACTTTACTAATAAAAGCAGTGTAGAAATTTCTGTGAAGTGTATTAAGAGACGGCAGAAGTGGCGTCACTAATTTCTCTATTCTAATTATAAACTGCCCTGAACTGAAGCACAATGAAGGAAGCAAAATTATAAATTTCTAAAGTGCACCTATTAGAAATTGTATAGGTAGAGTGATCACAGACTTTTTCCTACTTTTGCCCAAATAATGTGTATGGCACCCTAAGGAATGCTGCAACACATTCCATCTTCAGTCACAGGACCAAGTTTACTAAAGGCCTAATGCCTGCTGGATTGTACCGAATTTAGTGCCATTGAACGGAAGATAAGAATCCGTGAATATACGGGTTATGTAAGATAATTTGTATGGGATCTATCGCAGAGATCGAGGTTATTTCGTCGATTATTTCAAATTTAATCAGGTATTTGTACTGTGTTGTAACAGTACAAAAATTTAAGTCACTCCACGTAAGTCCACGAATTAAGGATTAGAGCGGAAAAAATAAAATTTCAATATATCGTCCTATTTGTGTGGGAGGTACCAGATGGGGGTAAAAATGGATTTAGTTTACAACATGCATGACATTTACCAAATTTAATATATTTCAGTACAACTGTTTGAAATATGTGAAACTATGAATATGTGTTATACTTCGTGGATTTTTCTACAGCTTTACAGAGAAATACATGAAGCTGGGAATACAAGATATTTTCTAGATCTACTGCAGCCTACTAATTAGAAACTACAGAGAAAAGATTGAGTATCGGTAAAGCTCCAATTTGTATGGGAGGTACCAGGGGACGTGTGACAATACGCTCCGTTTTCACTGTTAGACAATACTTCCTTAACGCACACAAAATTTGACAACATTAAGTGCAGCTAAATAAAAGTTATGATACTTGGAAAATTTGTTCTCAATCGGTTATTTGTATGGGAGACACCAGGAGGGAAGTGGGTAAATCGGTCTACTTCTTCAAATTCCATTGAGCATAATTCACCAATATAATAGATAAATAATCAAGTCACAGAGAAAAAGCTGTATTTTGGATACAAATACCGTCTGTGTATGATCTGGAAAAACATTGGGCTATGCTTACTTCTAAAAAGTTTTTGAAAAATTTACGATAGTTTTCGTGTCTATCAACCAGTCAGCCAGACAGACAGACCGAAAGGCGGCATCGCTCAGTCAACTTTAAGACTTCTGAAATATAAATGATACTTGGAACTTCCTTCCGTTGCGAGTTTGCGGTATTACAGTGATATATACCTTTATTTCTTCGGCTGAAAGTGTAAATACGAGGCTGGTCAAAAAACTAGCCGACCTCACGTATAGATCGTGCCACTGGTTTGAAAAAAAAATATTTTAGTGAAAAGTAGCAACCTTATAAAACTTGTGTTTTAAGTTTCAAGGCGCCAACATTGTTTAGTATTTTTATTTGAGCCATCAAAAATAAACGATCTCAGTGAATTTTGTAAACATGGAAAAAATTGGTCTCAGGGGAACCAATATTAAAACTGAACTATATTCCGCTCTGAGGGAGTCTGTTCCTTCGTTCATTGTAAAATATTGGGTAACAGGGTTTAAACGAGATCGTACAAATTACCAAGACGAACACCGTATTGGTTGACCAATTGAGTTGAGGTGTCTTCGCCAGATATGGTTAAGAAAATCTACATAATGCTATTGGATGATCAACGGTTAAAGATGCGTGAGCTAACTGAAATAACAGGCATTTCAAAAAGTGCTATACAACGTACATTGATCGAAGATTTGAAGATGAGAAAGCTATGCACAAGATGGATGCCGCGCTTTTTTTTTTCAATAGAACAAAAATGTGAAAATGTTTCAGTAGAGAATTTGGCGATGTTTCACCGCAATAAAGCCGACTTTTTGCGTCGATTTATAACCATGGATAAGACATGGGTCCATCAATTCACACTTGAGACAAAGGAACAGTCAAAGCAGTGGACTGGAATAGGAGACGTGTCTTTGTGTCTTTGGACACAAAGAAGGCGAAGATGGCTCCATCTGCAGGCAAGGTCATGACGTCTGTTTTTTTTTTTTTTTTTTGAGATGCGCATGGGATTATATTTATTGATTATTTCTAATTTATTGCAGTGTTTAGGTGATGAAATAATGGAGAAACGTCCGCATTCGGCGTAAAAGAAAATGATGTTTCATCAATGCATTGTTCCAGTTCACACGTCCGCTTTGCGATGGCCAAAATTTATGAACGAAAGTTCGAATTGCTTTATGACGCATCTTATTCCCCAGATTTAGTTCCCTCGGACTATTTTCTATTTCCACGATTTCCAAACTTAGAAAAATAGCTCAGTGGTAAACTATTTACCAACCATGAAGAGGTGGTATCTGCGGTTGATGGCTATTTCAAGGAGTTTGACAGTTCTTACTATAAATGCATTATAGAAGTTATTGAATATCGCTGTAAAAAGAGTATCGAGCTAAAAGGAGATTATCTTGAAAAATAGAGAAAATTTTCACCAACTTTTTTGTGTCTTCTTTGTTGGATCGGCTAGTTTTAGAACCACCCTTGTATGTCAAGCATTTATATGTTTTCGTAAAAACTTCCTTTAGTATTTCTGATTCTTTATGTTGGATGTAGTAAATCGATTGTTCTATAATCAATTTCGTTAAGTCATTTTTTCTTAATTTGCAATATGGAATTGGACAAAACTGATTTTCAGGACTCGTCGTATAAAGTTGTGGTAGCAGTATTTATAATTATCTTCATTGAGTGTTATGAATTAACGCTAATTAATCATCCTGAAGCTGCATGGCTCTGATACCAGTCAATTTCGATGTTTTTTTTTTCCTTGTCTAATGACCAATGCATCTGTAATGAGATTAATGGATAACTTTGCCAAAACTCGGTCTGTTAGTGACGTAAAGACGACAATGCGCCTTCGACCAGGTCGATCGATCGAAAATGTCGTGATGATGTCGCTCAAACTCCATCCACCCCAATTCGACACCGAGCTCAGCAAATTGGTGTCTCCAAATCCACTATGCAGCGAATTTTAACGAAAGATTTGCATCTTCATGCATACAAAGTTCAATTGACTCAGGAACTGAAGCCAGCTGACCATGAACAGCGAAGGGAGTTCGTTAATTGGGTATTGGAGAGACGACATGAAAATGCTGATTTTGCCTATAAAATTATCTTCAGTGACGAGGCCCATTTCCATCTTGATGGCTTCGTCAATAGGCAGAATTGTCGCATTTGGGGTGAGGAAAATCCTCGAGTGATTCACGAGAAGCAAATGCATCCTCAACGTGTCACTGTGAGGTGTGGATTTTGGGCTGGAGGAATCATTGGACCTTTTTTATGAAAATGAGGCATGTCAAGCGTCAATGGTGTTCGGTATCGTGAAACGATAACCAGTTTTTTCGTGCCTAGAATTGAAGAAATGAATGTGGAGGGAATGTGGTTTCAACAAGACGGCGCCACATGTCATACAGCCAGAGAAACAATTCAATTGTTTCATTTAACATTTAAATCTTGAGTTCTTGTTGGGACACCCTTTACTAAAAACACACAATTTGCAGAATAAACTTAATTTAACAGAGAAACGTTGGCGATCTCCAAGTAGAAATTAAGCCTTTAATGTAACGGCGAGTTGTCTCCTTTCTATTTAATTGTTCCCGCAATGAATCAGAAGATGAAGGCACTTTGGCGTTTTCCTCCTCGAGTTGTGAAAACAAACAACTGCTCACACCTTTGTCCAACAATAAAAATACCCTATTAATATTTATGTGAATCTCAGGTTCATTCAACTTTTAACACATATTTTGCATATGACGCAACGACATCACGCGAAATACCCTCCCCGCCCCCAGCACCAGATAAGACATGTACAGAGCAACAACAGCGATAGCAACTTGATATACCTGTGGTGCTGCTGCATGAAATCCATTAAGATTTATACATTTTTCGTTTTATTTATTTATTTATTTACGCTTTGACAAAAGTCACGTTTTATCGCCACCGAATACGGAACACAAAGATGGGGAAAGGAAATCAACAATAAAAACCACAAAACTTTAACAACTCGTCAACAGCGTGACAGCTCAAGGTAAACAATATGGTGGACTCGCTGAGCAGGTCATTGGCAAAGGGGAGCGGCAAAGAGGTAGAGTAGCAACTCACAAAAACAGCTGATTGCAAGTGACAGACAAACAAGACATGTGTTTGGTAAGCAAACAATCAAGCTCAGTTGCATCAGATGAACACGCAATGGAAATGGTTTACGCTTTTAAAGGATATGCAGATAAAGTAGCTTTTAAGAAAAGTCTACTTTAATGGCATGAACTTTGTTATTATAAGTAACTTTGCAAATTCAACTGAAGTAGAGACCATCATTCGCACTTACAAAAGTGGATCACGGATCATTCCTAAGAATCGAGTATGAGTGAGCCAAGTGCAAAAGCTTCAGATAACAAATATTATGAATGTAAAATTGGACAATGCGCTGCAAATTTTTGTGTTAAAACTGTACTATGTTGAGTTTCCGCGGTGAAGCTCCATTAAAAACAAATGGTCGCGAAATTTTAAAATTGTTATTTTTCCACCGGCCAGTACTACAATATTTCTTTTTAGCGGCAACGCCAATCTTTTCTTTTTTTGGTTTCCAACACTGAAAACGGAACAGCTTACATTTTCACGTTATAATAAATTTGTAAACTTGTAAAAAATATAGTAATAAGAAACATATAATTTTACATTTTTGCAAATACACAATGCAAATTGTCGAACATATTATGGCGTAAAAACATAACTTGTTCCGATTTCGATTCAAAAAAGCTGTATTGTAGGCTGCAGTGACATACGAGGTGTGTTAAAAAAATAGCGTCAATTTCCAAATTTCGCGGGCTACATACATTCCACTTTCGATTATTATTATTTTTTTTTTTTTTTTTTTTTTTTTTTTTGTGCTGGTACACTCGACTCGAAGGTATACTGACGGTTTTATCCATATAGCATATTTAGTTTGTTTGTGAGAGGCATAAATAAGACAAGTGTTTTGCGTGTTCGGCGATTTTCTGCTATCGAAAAAAATGGATCAAAGAAGTTGCATCAAACTTTGTGTCAAAAATGGAATTAAATGATCAAAAACACTTGAAATGTTGACAGTGCCATACGGTGAGAGTACTCTGAGTCAAAAATATGTTGACAAGTGGTACAAGCTTTTCACAGAAGGTCCAGAAAATGTGAATGACGACGATCGCTCTAGACGCCCCAGCACATCAACAACCGATGAAAATGTTGAGAAAGTGAAAAAAAGTTG
This sequence comes from Philornis downsi, assembly GCA_019455685.1. Classification (NCBI taxonomy): domain Eukaryota; kingdom Metazoa; phylum Arthropoda; class Insecta; order Diptera; family Muscidae; genus Philornis; species Philornis downsi. The sequence goes on from JAHXMU010000307.1 coordinate 2,627,537, forward strand.
CTGAGGATGTCGGCATATTGGTTGGCTTATGCTATGCAATATTTTCGGAAATTTTGGGCATGAAGCGTGTGGTAGCGAAGTTCGTCCCAAAATTGCTGAATTTTGACAAAAACGTCGCATGAGCATGGCACACGAATTCTTGAATGACGTCAACGATGATCCAGATTTGCTTAAAAGAGTCATAACTGGTGACGAATCATGAGTACATAGTTATGACATCGAAACCAAAGCCCAATCGTCCCAATAGAAGGGTCCAGAAGAGCAAAGACCACAAAAAGCTCGCCAAGTTCGGTCAAATGTCAAAGTTTTGCTCACTGTTTTCTTCGATTACCATGGTGCATCAGGAGTTCTTACCACAAGGTCGTATGGTAAATAAGGAGTATTACCTTGAAGTTATACGCCGGTTATGTGAACCAATACGAAAAAACGCCCGGAATTGTGGAAAAAAATTCATGACTTTTGCATCATGATAATGCTTCTGTTCACTCATCTTTGCTTATGAGGGATTATTAGGCCAAAAACAACACCGTTATCATGCCTCAGCCACCGTATTCACCAGATTTGGCCCCTTGCGGCATTTCCTGTTCCCAAGATTGAAGAGACCCATGAAAGGACGGAGTTTTGCGAACCGCAAATCGCCGAACCGATTTGCCTCTCACAAACAAACTAAACATGCTATATGGATATCTTCGAGACAAGTGTACCAACATAAAAAAGAAATAATAATCGAAAGTCGAACGTAAGTAGCCCACGAAATTTGAAAATTCACATTATTTTTTAAACACACCTTAGTTATTAGTTCTAATTTATGGGGTTCATATCAGATTACTATGTCCATTATCTTATTTCTTTTCTAATCTTAATTCTTATATTATTTCTGTTTTACTTCCTTTCTAATACAAGATGGCGAAATGATTGTGCTACAATACGAAATTCAAATAACTCAATGTATTTCATATATACCTATACATACATATATATATATATATATATATATATATATATATATTTTATAAACAATTCAATATTATTTTATATAACTAATTGGTTTTGAAGATGATAGACCGTAAATGACCTCCATGCTCATTCACAACTAAAAATTATTCATTCGGGATCGTTCCAATTCAGTCAAAGAAAAAGTCTGGTGCAGTCAGGTCAGGTGACTTTAACGGCAAGTAGAAAATCGGTCTGGCTGTATGTTCAATTGCTCCACTTTCCTGGAAGCAAATGCGATTGAAAATGATACCTCTTCGGCGCAGTTCCAGGTAAAAAAAAATCTCCTTCAATATCTTTAAATAACGGTCTCCATTGGTCCTCGTTTGGCGTTTGTAGCATGATTCTTGCGCCACCCTGTATATAGATCTAACAATTAAGATTACCAAATAGTTTAACCCAAAAGTAGAAACGATTGCATCATAAAATGGAAATGGTCTTCTAATCAGAATGTATATTGCAAGTATTTCAGACAGTTTTATTCCGTATTTTGCAGTTACTAATGCAAGTTTTTATTATTTGCCTTAATTGCTTCCCCTCCAAATACAACCTAAATTTAGCAATTATTCTACCACATATTTTAATTGTAGCAAAAACCAGTACAGAAATTTCAAAAAGGTAAACTAATTTATATATACGTTTCCCCAACGCCCTTTTGCATTGCTGCAAAAGTGTGAGGAGTGTGGATGGGGGTGATAAATTAGGTTCTTATTAAAAAATTCTTTGAATGAGTAATGAAATTGAATGAAAGATATGAATCCAGGTGTATAAGGAATATATTAGACAATTTGTATGAGATATACTGGATTTAGAGGGATTATTCGTTATTGATAAAAATCTAATTTACTGCAATCTTAGGTTCAGGGTTTACAAGCGAAAATGAAATTTGCTTAAATCAGTCAAATTGTTTGGGGACTACCGGAATAGGCATGGTGCTGCAATTCATATTCACTCTTAAAACTAAGATTATCAAACCCATGACATATGTCACATCTGGTTGAATTCAATGCAAGATATGATATACAGGGTGGGCCATAAGGGTGTTGGCGGTTTAAATATTCAATTAAAAAAAGACTACGAAACATAAAAAAATATATTTGTATTTTTAAAAAGTAGAAGCATGGAAATTTTTAAGACTTAAAAATAATGTTGTCCAAATGGCTTCCCTCGGCTGCTTGACACTCTTGGAACCGTAGTCACAAATTTTGGAAAACTCGTTGAAAAGTTGTTCTCGGTATTTTGTTACTTTCCTGAATAATGTTCCTCTTCAACTGCTCTAAATTGGTCGGATTATTCTCGTAGACTACCGATTTGAGGTAGCCCCATAGAAAATAATCGCATAGACAGAGATAGGGGCTACGTGGGGGCCATTCAATATCCCCCGTTTTCGAAATGAGTTTTCCAGGAAAAACATTTTTCAGCTCTATGGATACCCTAGCCGTATGACATGTGGCCCCATCCTGTTGAAACCACATCCTCGAGGTATTACCTTGAAGTTCTTGCAAAGCTGGCACCAAAAAGTCTGCTAGCATGTTGCAATAATTGTTCGCTCTAACCGTCATCGCATGCCCTCTTTCGTCTTCAAAAAAGTATGCAGAAACTGCTGAAACTGGGCGACCACGAACCGTAATTGGTACTGTTGAGCCGGTTGTTTCGAACATTCTGATTCATTTTCGTATCACATTGGCGCTTGGAACTTCACTTAAATCGTGTAAACCGTGTTCATGCCGATACAAACGTCGTGCAGTAATCACTGATTTATTGTTTTCGTAATACGCTCGGACACAAAATTCACGCTGCACTCCCGTGTACGGCTCCATGGCGACTAAATTTCCAGGAAGCGGCGCAGCGAACAGCATATTCCCCCGCCACCCCGCGCCGCGCGTTACCGAGATATTGAAGATTTAAACCGCCAACACCCTTATGGCCCACCCTGTATATAGATAAATTGAAAGTGTCCCGGTTGCTTGATCGATTTTACCAAAATTTTGCCAGATACCATAAAGCAGTAAAATGATCAAAAATTTGCGTTATTGTAGTCTACAAATGGGGAGCTACAGAGAAAAAATTTAATTTAAAAAAATAGGCCAATTTGTATGGGATATATCCGAAGGTATAATTATAAATATAATTATATATAATATTTATAATTACAAAGTAAGATTATTGCAATATTAAAACTATATTTATGAAATAAAATGATGAACAAAAATTCAAGTCGCTACAGACTTCGTGTTAAGGGTTAAAGTGGAAAAAATTACTTTTCGAAAAATAGACCAATTTGTGTGAGAGCTACCGGAAAGGGTATGATTTTTCCAATCCATTTATAGACACCATCTTAGTAAGCCCTTAATGTATATCAAATTTGACTGCATTTAAAATAATCTGTTTGGAGGTATGAAAGTTAGAATATTTGTATAAAATCGGTCATTTGTATGGAAGATTTCGGCAAGAATTATAAATTAAAATTGCTACAATCAGCGAAATAGGAGACACGGCAGACAAATCAAAATCGGTCAATTTATATGGGAAGTACTAGAAAGGGTAGGTTGATATAGCCCATTCGAAATCTTTGGCTACTATTTGTCAAATTATTAAGCCATACCAAGTTTTAAGGAATTTCACGAAGGTTTGCTGCTATTACAGAATCTATCAGTCAGCCAATCAGAGAGACGTATATTAGTCAGTTGACTTAAGAAGCCATAAAACACATTTCTTCAAAACGTATTTGGTGCCACATATCGTCCAGTTCATAATATTTAATTGCAGGCAAAAAAAGTAGGTTATCATACAGCCACAGCGCTCTGAATTGGAGGAAAGAGTTCCCCCAGCGTGATTTTCGACAAAATACTGGTCATTGATAGCTGGACACCATAATGTGCATCAAACAGTCACTTTTTCCGGATGCAATAAATTTTCTACAATCACTTCTGGATTGTCCGTGGCAAATATGAAACATAACCACCGAGTGAGAAATGAACTTCATCGCTGAAGAACACTTTGTTCGAAAATTCAGCATTGAAAGCCTGTTGATGTAACGCCCAATCAACATATCTACGGCGTTGTGAATGGTCAGCTGGCTTTGATTGTTGCTTAAGTTGGACACTGTATGGATGGAAGTGCAAATCCAAATGTAAAGTATGCCATAATAAACCGTAAGACAGACTCAACTACAAATTCAGAATATCAGCCACACTTTCACTAACAGAAGCGATGTTTTCGGCAGTGCGTACAATGCGATGATGCGCAGACCTGACCACATCTATAACGCTTCCAGTCTCTTCTTTATAATAGCCAATTCCTTGCACAGTAGGTCGATTATGATGACCATAATCACCCCGTAATGCACAAAAAGTGTCCGCGTTTGAATCACCACTTTCGTAGCAAGTTTTAAGTATTCTTACGCGTTCTTCGGTGGTTAAACGATCTGTATTCGTAAATGGCAAACCCTTCACTAAATAGATATCACTTCTGATAACAGGTGTTTAACAGCCGATAGCCTTGCCACACCCCTACCGTTTTGAAACCACTAAATGGATAACCCTGCTCAATCTCCAAGTAGGAATTATTCTACCATCTATTTAGACTATTTCAATTTGGGGCAGAGGAAAAGAGCACAGAGGAGAGCTTTAGTCTGCGAGGTACGAATAGCATCTTTATTGATATTACAACTATTTCAGCTGTACTATTTAGATGCCCTACACTTTATCTAATCGCACCGTAATATCATGAATCCCTGTCATGTAAATATTGACGTTATCACCTGAACATAGATAATCTTTTGTAAATATACTAAAACGTACATACGTAATTATGCATACAAATTACCACATAAAATTACACTCTCTTGCGCCCGGCTGTGCGATTCAAACGATGGATGGATTTCTGGGTAAACGACGATTTAAATCAATCATTCATTAATTTATTGACAAAAACCAAATCCGTTGCACATTAAACGAGACAAACATGAAGTCATGTTAACAAATTACCTCAAAAACAACAACAATAACAACAACAGAACGCCGACAGTAACATTGATATCATCACATGACCAAAAGCTTAAATACCTGCTATTGCTGTTGTTGCCATAATACGAGTACCTGTCATATCAAATGCTATACGTAGACAAGATACGTGAGTTGCAACATGTTTTATCATTCATCTCGCATACAGCGCAGATACCATACAAATGGATATGTGTATAGCATTGTATTTTTTCCCCTCCCCCCGGTCTGCGGCCATGTAAAGGGCTTTATCGTAAGGCCGGATTAATTTGTACTACATTAATTCATAATTGCTTCAATGATTAAGACGATACATACAGGTACATAAATACATTGATATTTCATACATTCCAAGTGTAGCAATTTTGTTCAGTTTACGGATTAATTCTAATTGAATTTGGACCCAATCTAATAAAATGTGTTTGAATATTCTTTATACCGACATTGAATTATGGCAAATCGCAATGAATAACACGATATCATTATGATATTGATATCATATCACATTCTCAGAATTCATTATCACAAGTGTTAACACAGGGTTGCAGCGGAACTTGAATAAAAGCAAATGAAGAAGTAGAACATGATTGAATGCAGTTTGGGCAAATGGGCTGTTGTTGTTATTGTTGTATTCAATTTTCTGTGATGATCGACACCGAACCCTGTTAGAAATTTATAGACTGTATATGTATTTATGGACTGTATTATAGGATTGAGATAATCTTCCTGTACCGCGGTGCGAGTCGACCTGCTGATGAATGTTATGGTGCCTCTAATCAGATAATTCGTCAAGAGTTTTGAGAAATTATTTGGCTGTAGTTTTAGAAATAAAATAAATTAATCAATCAATAATCAATTCAAGGTAAGTACGAGTATATTTGGGAAGCTGTGATGGTTATCGCTTGAGCAGTGCAGAGTAACAACTTTTTGGCTTTACAAGCGTAATTTCTGGCTTTCGTTAAATAATATCTGACATTTTGTCTATTAACAATTCACAATATGTTTAGCCCAAATGTGGGCAAGAAAGGTAACATAAAGTACAATTTGATTTAACGTTATGTTAGGTATGTCCATGAAACGTTTGTAACCTCATTTTAAATTTCTTTTTTAACAAGTTTTGGTAAAAAAAGGATAAGTAAAGGATGATTTTTTAATCGAAGTTTTTTTTAAAAATCGAATAAAACACTCAAAATTGCATCATATATTAAATTTTTTTATTGGAACCGATAAATTGGTCTTTGTCGTTTAATTTTTAAAGATAATTTCATGTAAATATTGTCCGTGGCTCCGTCCTAAACTGTCCATTCGGAAGGTCCAAATTTTCGTCACCTTTTCAAACATTTCGGGCTGTATTCCACGAATGACGCGTGTTATGTTATCCTGTAAGGCTTCAATAGTGTTCGAATTGTCCACATATACAAACGACTTGACATATTCCCACAAGAAATAATCAATAAGCGTTAAATCGCAAGATCTTGGGGGCCAGCTCACATGGCCAAATCGAGAGATTAGTTGCTCACAAAATTCATCCAACACTCACGAGCAGTGTTGCATATTGCACCGTTCTGATGAAACCACATGTTAACCAAGTTCAACTCAGCCAATTGGGGACAAAAGAAAATTCCTTGCGGAATTCCCAATCGCTGAGAACGGCGACGAACTGAGATTTCACGATCGTCATTAACACTGGTCGCTACGGCTGCAATATTTTTTTCGGTACGCACTCTACGCATGCGAGTCGATGGTTTCATGTCCAACAAAGTAAATTTGATGCGGAATTTGGAGATAACAGCACGAACTGTTGATTCAGCAGTTCGATTATGACGTCCATAAAATGGTCGTATCAAACGATGCACATTTGTCACAGAGAACGAATTTTGATAATAAATTTCAACGATTTGCAACCGTTGCTCGTTTGTTAGTCTTTCCATGATGAAGTGGCAGAGTATACTGTACACTTTTCACTGTGACAGGTGACGTTTGGACGCCATTACCAACCAACAGTGCTACCAACCTGAAAAACTTAAATCTTAAAAAATCATCCTGTATAAACATCAAGTTTATACAGAAATTATTTTCGAAAATTGAGCTGTTTGAAAACTTACAAAGTTATACACCGAAGAAAACACATATTCAATAATAACCAAAAATTCAATTATATTGTAGCTGACATAGCACTAACCAACGCATAAGTGATGGAACATCTTTGGTGATAACCATAAACCTTAAAAAGCTTTTTAGTTAACAAAGAAGTTATTACGATTAGGAAATGACTACTCCTGTCTGATGGAAATCTGGTAGCTGGTAAGAAGAGCGTGGAGTAATTGCTGGCAAAAATTATAGTAAAAAAAATTAGCCAATATGAGGTCACAATAGCAGTCATAGCACGGCTTAAGAACAACAAATCTACTAGAGCTGAAGGCCTGCCAGCAGACTGTTTGCGATGAGCTGACGATAACACGATTTGGAGCAATGATTGCATGTTCGATGATCAGAATCTGAACACTTTTGTCACATCTTAAGTATGGTTGTCCATCTATTATAAGGTCATGTACAGAGTGATATGTCAACAATTGGAAAATCCTATTCTATCACATTTTATTAGACTTAAATTGTCAAACATGTTTCTGAAGGAGGAGAAAAGATACAGAAAAAACAAATTCTCACAATCTCGATTATATATATTCCTTGCGTCTACATAATACAGGTTCATCCATTTAGTGGTTTCAGGCCTTGCCGGTTTGCTAATGTTGCCAGCTGTTAAATACCTGTCATCTGAAGTGTTACTTTAGTAAAAGGTATGACATTCACAAATATGGATCGCTTAACAACCGAAGAACATGTAAAAATGGTTAAAACTTACTTTCTTCAGCGATGAAGTTCATTTCTCACTCGATGGTTACGTCAACAAAAAAAATTGTCGCATATGGGGCTCGAAGAACCCGGAAGGGATTGCAGAAAAGCCATTTCATTCGGAAAAAGTGGCCGTTTGCGTTCGTTGTTGTCTGGAGGTGTTATTGGACTGTATTTTTTTGAAAATTACCTCCAAAGGATCCACTGCTGCAACTAATTCAGAGGTGGTCATTTAAATGACATTGTATTTCATACATAGTAGCAATTTAATGTACACAATACTCGCATACATTACGAGTATGCCGTGTCTAATGGCATATTAAGAACTTCCCCATGAGATATGAAACTAAACTAAGATATGAAACTAAAAATATTTGGATTAAATCGATCAATCGTATAAGAAGTACCAGAAGAAATCCATCGGTTAACCAATGCATTTTTTTCAAATTTTACCCAAAATTATGGAAGGGCAAAAATTCAGGTCGCTGCAGTCTACGACGTAGAAGTCTCAGGAAAAATATTGAGTTTCGGAAAATCAGACAATTTGTATTGCAGGCACCAGAAGGTGTAGACCGATATAGTCCATCTATAATTTCCGGCTACGACCTGGCCAAAACGTTGCCAGTTTTAAGAAATTTAGTAAAAAAAAACGTTATTATGTCTACCAGCCTGCCAGATAGACGGACATTCGTCAATAGAATTAAAAAAGTAATGAAATACAAGTTGGTACCTTAGACGCTTCTCTTTGTGTGTTGTTACATTTTACATACAAACGATATATACAGGAGGGCGCACCAATTGTGATACAATAAGAAATTCAAATAACTTTGTTTTCGTCAATGTATTTCATCAATTTTTTTTATTGTATATAAAATTAAATTTTATTTTATATACGATGATGAAGATGATAGGCCGTAAATAACCTCCATACTCGTTCACGTATATGTGACATCAGATCAGAAAATTATTCATTTCGCGATCGCCTCAATTATTGTTATAATGGACTGCTTCAATTTAGTTAAGTTCCTTGGTTTCGTTTCATACACCTCTTGCTTGATACAACCCCACAAAAAAAGTTTAGTGCAGTCAGGTCGGGTGAACTTGGTGGCCAGCGGAAAGTGGAGTTTCTCTATATTAATTTGGAGCTCCGCCATAAACGGTCTGGCTATGTGTGCAGTAGCTCCATCTTGCTTAAAAAGATTCATTCAACATCCGTAAGTAACGGACAATTGACAGTTGACAGTAGCACTATTCGTACGCCACTCTGTACCTTCATTCCGCGCGGTGAAGATACAACCAGCATATTTTGGAAATTGATAAATATAGTAAGGAAAAGCCTCGGTTCGCATAAAATTTAATGGCACTACTCTACGTTTTTGTCACGCTCATTTTTCTTGCAATGGACAATGCTTTAACAAGTGTACCGTAACATGTATAAATTGGGTCGAAATCCATAAATTACTTTGATATTGACAGCTTTGTCCCACACCACATTGTGATTGTCAGTCAGCGGAATGTATTGGGTCCCTGCATGGTTGAACAATATTGGAGTATTTTCCAATATTGTTCCCGAAGTGAGCGCTTCACTGTCCAATATGTACCCTTAAAGATGATTTCTGGCCGTGATGAAAATTCCCCCACATTTACTGTACGTAAGTACGAGCGAAAAGTTCATGAAACTGCCTTGAGGCTGCCTGACAGTCTTAGTCATTGTATGATGTACACCTATAAGAATGCGATTATTGTGGCCGAATGTGTGGAGTGATGGCATTAGTGGCGCATTTTGTCGATAATGCATACATCGTTGTGACCAGTGAGAAGCCCCACATAGCCATGATTACTTACATATTACACGACCAATCAAACAAACAATATTTTTCGCACTAAGTCTGATAATCTAGTTAACAGTGGCTATGGCGATGTCAAATTGTCGCCTCAGGACTGAAATTTAAAACCGTTAGATTATAAAAATGGATGTTCCTTAAGGTGAATACCATCCCAACCATCCGGGCAATAAAATAGAAACCATCGACAAAATTCTGGAAAATTAGAAACAACATCTCCCTTAGAAATCATTAAACGATTTTGTTCTTTAGATACCTGGTCTCCTTTTATGCCCAAAGCTTGTATACCTTCACCTGAAGGAATAAAGTTATATATCAACTGACACACCGAAAATGTGGCAATCAGAGCATGCGATTAAAGGCCAAACAGTTTTTGACCATCACCTTTTATGTCGATTGAGCGATTTCTATCCGGCTGGCTGGCTGGCTGCTAGAGACGACAGTTGTCGCAAATGTTTATGAAAATGTTGGCAGCGTCCTAAATTGTAGTCCATTGTTATCGCTATAACTTCTGATAACATAACGGGTTGTCCATTTTTCGGTTTCGAAAATAAAACTAAAATAATACACATATAAAGCTGTGGTTTCGATTAAACTTTTATTCCATTATAATGCTTAGAGCTTGGAATTATGTACAAAATATAATACAATGTCATTTAGATGACCGCCCCTGGACTGGTTGCAATTTTTCGCACATTCCGGGGGGTTTCTTAGGTGATAACTTGACGAATGTTGGTTTTCAAACGCTCCAACATCTGAGTATTATTCGCGTAAATATGTTCTAGTGTGTAGCCCCACAAAACAAGTTTACCGGCGTCAAATCGCATAATATTGATGGCCACTTGAGGTCGCCAAAACGTGAGATTACACTGAAACCAGTTCATAATCGTCAATTGCAGGCCAAAAAAAGTCGATTATTATACGGCCATAACGCTCTGAATTTAAATTCGGATTATCGGCAACAATTTCACTAACGGAAACGATATTTTCGGTAATGCATGTATAGCGAAAATGCACAGGCATAACCACTTCTATAACGCTTCCACTCTCTTCACATTCCTTTATAATCTTGCCAATTCCTTGCTCAGTATGCCGATTATGACGATCATAATCACCCAGTAATGTATGAAAAGTGCCCACGTTTGAATCACCGCTTTTGTAGTAAGTTTTTTTACGCATTCATCGGTTGTTACACAACCCATATTCGTAAATGACAACCCTTCCACTCAATAAATAACACTTCAGATTACAAGTATTTAACAGCTGAAAATCTTGCCAGGCCTGCGGTTTTTTGGATAACCCTGAATAATAAAAATGTTCCTTCTTTTATCCACCTTATGAATTCATTCAAAAAACCAATTTAAACCGATTTCACTCACATTTTCTTCGGTTCGCATCGTCCATTCGCCTGCACTACAGTCGAATCCGGTAGATATTAGAGATTTACTGATGTAGTATTTGAGAATGTAAATGGACCAAATTGTAGTGCCCCTCCTATTATCGCCCATACAAATTGACCAATTTCGCTAAATTTCAAATTTTTCCCTGTTCCTCCTACTTCATAGACTGCAGCACTCAACATTTATTTTCCTTCTATAGCTTTTTACTATCTGCTAAAATTTGAAAAAGAAGCGTAGACAGAATAATCACGCCCCCTCTGGTGGTTCCCATGCAAGTAACCGATTTAACCCATATATTCTTAGCTGCATATTTTTCAACCAGTTCCACTGAATTCAATCAAATTTGCACGCGACCTGCGTTTGATAAGCTTATTTCAGAGAATCGAAGTAAACTTCGATTTAGCGAAATCTTTCGTGTAGAAATGTGATGTTTCAAATTGTTGCAAAAAGCTATTGTAAAGCTTGTTAAGTCTGAAAAAGTCGAAGAGATCACGCCCTTTCTGCTACCCCACATGCAATTTAAATAATGTAATGCATTTACTTCTGGATTCATATCTTTTGTTCAAATGTGTTACATGCAGTTGTAAAATGCAAATGCTAGGTTGTGAATCTGTCAGATTTTGTCTGAAGATTTAGTTTGGAACTTAGGTTCCTTGAGAGAAATTGAAGGTTTTTTGGAAGAACTTAGATTCTTAGCGGGATGTGTGTACTTACGAGGGGGTTTCGTACTGGAGGAGAGAAAAAAACAATGACTTATAAAAGACTAAAGACTTAAATTATTTTGGGTTTAATTCGTACGTTAAGGACGGCTGGCGAAGTGGTCCGATAGGCGGTTTGCGGAAAAAGAGAAAAAGTATCTCGCTGTTTTCAACTAGAAGACCTCCGTGAACCCCTGGGTTGCCATATGGGCGTAACAAAAATAGGGGTTTTTTACAGTTGCATGGTTGTTTGAAGGGGCCTTTACACAAGCAAATAAATAGTTAATTTTTACAATATTATTTACAATATTTATAAATTGTTTGGTATAAGCAATTCAATGTAATTCAACTTAATTCAGTGTAATTTGATATAATGCAATACAATACAATTTAATTAAATGCAATTCAATTTAATTTTCCAAAAATTCAATTCATAATTTATAATTCATAATTTAATTTACTTATTAAAATTCATTTTTCAATTCATAGGGAGGATTAATTACGTTCAACAGTGGTATTGTGCATTAATTCAAAGCATTTGTTGAAAATAACCTGAAAATTGATTATTCCCCTTCTGGCATGTTAGATGAAAGTACACGTGTGTCACATCACCTGACCGAAAATCCTGGGCTGGTCTTTGTGTCAAATAATCTACATCATCGTCCCTCTGAGAGAGTGCATAAAACGCAGCACCTTTAACGCAACCCCCCACAATTATGTGATGTTTGGTTTCTTTTGCAGAAAGACTGTCGTGTTTTTCTTTTTTCTTGCTTTAACAGTTTTTTGTTACTGCTGTCATGTGACGTTTTAAAATATAAAACATGATTTTTTACAACATCTGAAAACACACAACGCAATGCAGAACAGAGAAAAACTGTTTCCATAGTCGTTGTTTTTTTTTCGGCAACACTTTCCACCGCCACTGATCGGGAGCAATTACATGTTATGGCTATTTTTCAATGGTGATATCGATGGCAATGGTGATGGCATTGCTGCCATTGGAGGCGGCTGTCTGCGCGTTCACATTTCACCTGTTTACACACATTAAGCGTCATTCAAATGTGAATTTAAACATTTTTATTTCCATCGGCGGGGAGCGCACAGAAAACGTATCGGCGCCCAATGGGTGTTGGTATTGGGAGTGGCAGTGGAGGGGATGGTCGTTTGACGGCGCTTTCTGACGCATATGCATGGCGTTTATTCATTTTGGTTTCTGTTATCGCGTGTAAAAAATGTTAATGCTTTTAAAATGCATTCAAATCGAGGAAGAAGGAACCACGCAGCGAACACAGGCTAGCGGTAGAAGCGAAATGTTTTATCGACCATTTGCCATCTCATTACTTTGTCAGTGTTTATAAAAATCAGCCAACTACTGATACACTCACAGGGAAATATTAAGTATTGCTGCTGACAATTGGCCGTACATGAGATTTTGATGAAAAAAAAGACAAAAAACATAGTATAGGATATTAAAGTACTTGAATTCTTCTTTCAAACACAAAGAAAATTGCAAAATTTTGGGAAAGGAACAATATAGCTAGTGCTATTCTAGGCCAAGCCTCACCCTGTAGAATGAGCCAAAAAACCAAAAGTCGAATGTTAGAAGAAAAGTTATCTGAAAATGTTCTAACTGTAGTAAGACAAATGGACAAGCAGATAGTTGGACAGACGCCATAATATCAGTCGGATCGAAGCCGATAACTTGTGCTTTTGAGGTGGCGGCTGGTAGAAAATAATTCCAAGCGCTTCGGTCTTTTGCGCTTCTCCTCCGACAGTATTTCAAAAACCTGGTCCTTCCAAAGGAATTTTGGTCGGCTTTTTCTGCGCCGTCCATCGATTTCGTTGTCGAAAACTTTCCGCATTTAGGACTATCCGCACATCATGATCCAGCCAACGCGATCGCTGTATAGGTATATTAATTCGTTTGACCGCGTCAATGTTGGCATATAGCTCATACAGCTCATTGTTCATGGGACGCCGATATTCTCCGTCAACGATGATGGGTCCATATACTCGTATTTTCGGGAGTATTTTCCTCTCGGAAACTGGCAGTACTAATTCTTTCACGTTTGGGAATAAGGTCTTAAGTCATATACTATAGTTTTTCGTAATGTAAAATGTAATGTAAATAATGTAATGTAAAAAAAATTTTAAAAAAATTCTTAATATTCCTATAGGAAATCATATCCATGCTTGTTTGCCATCATTGCATTTTCAAACAAATTTTATCCTGATTTGCAAACAATTAAATAAGTTTCAATTTTACATTACGAAAAACTATAGTATATGACTTAAGACCTTATTCCCAAACGCCAAAGAATTTATCCGCTTGCGTCATAACCCAGGATTCTGCGTCACATAATAAGATGGCTAGAATCAACGTCTGGTACAGTCGGATTTTTGGTTGTCGAGGGAGGGCTTTATCCTCGAATCGCTTGCTTAGCCCGTAGTAACATCTGTAAGCAAGCAATACTCTCATCTTTACCTCCATGCTGGCATCATTCGTTTTGTTCACAGCGGAACTGAGGTAGATGAATTCTTCCACCCCTTCAAACTTATAGCTGTCAACGTTCACACAGCGTCCCAAACGAGTAAACTCTTTGTTCATTGAAATCAATAACTTTGTTTTGTCCTCGTTTACTACCAGACCCATTTCCGCTGCTTCCTTCTCGATGCAAAATTTACGTTTTTTGATAGTTATATTTAGTATTTCCTCCTAGATCAATTGTGGCTCTTACGGATCCAATCATCATGTGTCACGTGACTTATCAATATAGCGACTTAGTCCACTTTATCTCGGCGATAACTTGACGAACGTTGGTTTTCAAATTCTTTAATTTTTGGGGATTATCCGCGTAAGCACCATCATTATACAGCCCCATAAAAGAAAAGTCAAACGGCGTCAAATAGCATTATCTTGGTGGCCAATTGACGTCGCCAAAACATGAAATTGCGGCACTGGAAAACTTCTCATACAATAAAGCCCAAATTGCTTGTGTTGTGTAACTCGTGGCACCGCCTTGTTGAAACTACATATCGTTTTGTTCACAATCTTCAATTGCGGGCCGAAAAAAAGTCGGTTATCGTACGGCCATAGCGCTCTTAATTGAAATTCGGATTATCCGCCACTCTTTCACTAACAGAAGCGATATTTTTGCCAGTGCGTGCATTGCGATCTCTTCAATTTTATTTATATCTTCTTATCTTATCTTTAAATTTGATTTATAATCTTGACAATTCCTTGCACAAAAGGCCGATTATGACGACCATAATCACTCCATAATGCTAAAAAAAACCCCACGTTTGAATCACCATTTTTGTAGTTAGTTTTAACTAATTTTACGCGGTCTTCTGTTTTTAGACGATTCATATTCGTAAATGGACAACCTTTCACTAAATAAATAACACTTCCGATGGCAGGTATTTAACAGCTGACAGCTTCGCCAGACCAGCGGTTTTGAAATCACTAAATGGATAACCCGGTACTATAAAGTACGGGCAGATACAGATAAATTTCACACAAAAGAAATTAGCTAAGTTGACTACCATCCATTCACCATCTAATTGATGATTATTTTTCTCTGAGTTTACCTTTTTGCTGGCGTAAAAACATCGTTTGTTGCATTGCTGCTCCAACTGTTAAATACAACTGAATCCGTCGGTGACGATAGTGGCTTCTGTGCCTGGTTGCTTGACTATGTGTGTCAATTGTAGAAAGTTGTATAGCCATCCATAGCTTGAAGTACGCGCTTGTTGATGCGCTTGTCATTTAACATTGGCTGCATTTTGAAAATGTCATTATTGATTGAGTCCTACAATAGCCATTCATGCATGGGTTTAATTGACGGCATGTAATGAAATTCAATTAACACACCATAATGTGAACACTGGACGAATATGCGACAGAGTGATGGACACAGGGATAGACGGATAGATAGAGACTATGAATGTGTGTGAACTTTGTGAGTGTGTCCTTTGAGCAGAATGAAAAGGGAAATTCACAAACGTTTTAACATTAAGTTTATCTTAAGTGTAAAATGTCACATTAATGCCTTAAATGTCTTTGAACATTTGGATATTGCAAACTTCACATTGAAATATTTTAAATATACTGAGTATTTGAATATAATTGAATAATTAAATATTTGAACATTTGAATACATTGAAGCGATTTCTTCGTCTACCGTTCTTTATGGCACAACCCCTATTTCTGTTGGTTATAATTGTGAATTACACTCTGTTTTTTTTTTTTTCTTCTTCTAAAATTAAGAATTCTGCTATTGATATTCTCTGTGTTAATATTAAGCCAAATTTATGTATATAAATCTTCTTATTTTAATAAAATTGCAAATGTTAAATTGACATAACTTCGAAACTCATTTATGTTTTATTCGTTTCTTTTTCTACTCTCCCTTTTTATGCTGCGTTGCTAATTCCTATAATTTTCACATTTTTTCAGTTCTCCTATATTTAGAATTATAAAGCGCATTCATTGGCAAGTGAGAGGGGGCAGGGAAACATCTTTAGTTACCCCAGTAATAATGTTACTTCCTTCCTCTATGATTACCAATTAAGTTCTATCATTTGGCATGACGTTTTTTTTTCATCTGTTCCTCTTGCTGGTCTTCCTTGGTTATCTTAAGTTCTTCACATTCAGTTTCGTTTCCGGCTTTTCTACTTGTACTTTATGACACTTGATAGGTTGCTTGAGTAGTTGAAAGTGCTGAGGCTTTTGGCTGGCTTCACTTAAGCGTTTTCAGTAGATTTTATTCTTTTAGCGTTCTTTTTCAGTCATCCATTAATGAGGAAGAACAAAACGAACAAAACGGCTTGTGAGGCAAAAAGGACGAACTAATTCCGCGAATCTTAATGACTTTCTGTAATAAGTTTTTATTTCTTGTAATCTCTTTGGCTCTGTTTTAAAACATTAATAGAATTTGCCATAGTTCCAATAGAAAAACATAAGTAGAAAATATTAGTGGCAAAGCAGCAGGCCATGGCTACAGTGGGTCTATTTATGAATAGATTATATTATGAAAAGATTACAAAAGCATTTATATTGCTTTAACAGCAATTGGAATCGGAAAAATGCTTTGTTTCAATACGTCCTAGGAACTAAAGAACGATTTTCCAATCACTAATTAATGATTTCAATTAATTTCTAATATCCATGTCCTTCTAAGGCTAGCTCGCAGTCAAACATAACAAGTTTTGCTACCACAAAAGTGAAAACTTCAACATTAAATACTGATTTTAAGAGTAAAGTCTATCACCATCTCTACATTTTGTCTCACATTGAGAACAATGGCACCATACAGCAAATGCTGTGGAGGGGAGGGGCATTTGGACATAAAGAGTGAGTGCAAAAAGCAGCCAACAAATACAACTACAACCATTAATATGCTGTACAATTAAGTTGCACCATACTTTTCCAACAATCGTGCACTTTTTCTCTTGATGACCACCAACTATATGCAACATGGGGCAGCATAAGTCGCCCTGGAGGTAGTAGGAGGTATCTTCCCACTGATCTTCTTACTTGCTCGAAACTATACAGATACGGTGTAAAAAGCGACTGACACAACCGGAGTGATAATAATAAATTCCCGTTGCAAAGGAGGACAAAGTGTTGACAGGATTATAAGGAAACCATGTTTCCACTTAACCAGTGAAGGCAATGGCGTAACCTAAGTGATGCGGACAACCACAAAGTCTACGATCTCACAGAACGAAGGAAGAGGAACTAAGCATTAAAAGAAGGAAGTCCTTTGTTAGAACCCAATTATTTTCTTTTCTCTATTTTACAACTTGCTATTTCCAACAAAAAGGGGAATCAACTAACTTATTAAGAGAGGTATTCACAACTTGAAAATAAAACAAATAGAATGTAATAAACAGAGGCAGAGAAAATATTCCAATATGTTGATATCAAGTATTAAACGGCCGACATATTCAAATAATTCTGCCTTCAAATATTCATATTTTCAAATATTTAAACATTCAAATATTTAAATATTCAAATATTCACGTATTGAAATATTCAAATAATCGAATATTCAAATATTCAAACATTCAAATATTCAAATATCCAAATATTCACATATTCATATATTCAAATATCCGAATATCCAAATATCCAAATATTCAAATATTCGAATATTCACATATTCAAATATTCTAATATTCAAATATTCAGATAATCAAATGTTCAAATATT
>JAHXMU010000307.1:2645555-2777248 GCA_019455685.1 Philornis downsi
ATAATCAAATGTTCAAATATTCATATATTCAAATATTCATATATTCAATTATTCAAATATTCACATATTCAAATATTCAAATAATCGAATATTCAAATATTCAAACATTCAAATATTCACATATTCAAATATTCAAATATCCAAATATTCACATATTCATATATTCAAATATCCGAATATCCAAATATCCAAATATTCAAATATTCGAATATTCACATATTCAAATATTCACATATTTAAATATTCTAATATTCAAATATTCAGATAATCAAATGTTCAAATATTCATATATTCAAATATTCATATATTCATTTATTAAAATATTCACATATTCAAATATTCAAATATTTAAATATTCACATATTCAAATATTCAAATATTCGAATATTCAGATATTCAAATATTTTAATATTCAAATATTCAGATAGTCAAATGTTCAAATATTCATATATTTAAATATTTTAATATTCAAATTCATATATTCAAATATTCAAATGTTTAAATGTTCAAATATTCAAATTTTTTTTAATTTAAATATTCAAATATTCAAACATTCAAATATTTAAATATCCAAATATTCAAATGTCCAAATATTCAAATATTTAAATATTCGAATATTCACACATTCAAATATTCATATAAGCAAACGTTCCAATATTCAAATATTCATATATTCAAATATTCACATATTCAACTACTCAAATATTCAATATTCAAATGTTCAAATATTCAAATGTCCAAGTATTCAAATTATCAAATTTTCAAACATCCACATATTCCAATATTCAAATATTTAAACATTCAAATATTCAAATATCTGGAGTCCAATTTAGATTCCGCGCAATATGGGAGATTTCTATGGCACTTTTTTTTTAAATCTCCAATTTGGTAATCCCGCCAACTTCGAAATTTGTAGAGAGCGTTGGTTTTCGGTATTGTAGCATTACAAATCCTTCGCCTGGTTGTTAACTTTTCATTTCAATTAATAACACAAAAGTTAAACAAATGATCAACCATATAGATTGGAATACAATTATTGCTCAGGCTAAGGACGTTAACGAACTTTCTGATACCACCTGCAAAGTTTTTCATAATACATACGAAAAATTAGCAGAAAAAATTCAGAGAAAGAAGAATAGAAGTCCGTTACCGTGGCTAAGTGACTATTTAGTCGACTGTTGTAACATACGAGATAAACTGTACAAAGTATGGTCAAAAAAATCAAAGCAATAAAGTGAACGACAACATTTATAAGAAGTTTAATAATAAATTAAATAAAAAACTAATTTACGCCAAAAATGAATATAATTTTAAACAATTTATAACACAGAAACAACATAAGGGAAACTTGGCAGTTAGTAAATGAAATTACGGGAAAGAAGAGAGGTAGTATAGATGGTACTATTAAAAAAATTGGCCAAACGATCAAGTAATAAATATAACAAAAAAATTCGCAATATCTTTAAAAAAAATATATGAAATATAATGCATATACTCGTATGCGACATGCAAACGGTAACAAAATCACACATAAGTGTACAAAATACGATATATCTGGAATACGCGAATGAACAAGAAATACTAAATATATTAATATATTATATATTAGAGCAATGGATCTGAAAAACAATGCGGAACGCCTAACACAAGTTGTCACAACTCTTATAAATAAAAGTCTTAGTGAAGCCATCATACCAACTATAATGAAAACTGGAGTAGTCCGATCAATATTCAAAAGTGGTGATGAAATTGGTGATATATCAATTATCGGCCAATTTCTATTCTGTCAGTGGTAGAAAAAGTTTTGGAGGAAATAGTCGTGAGACGACTAACCAACTTTATGATAAAATATGATATTACAAATGAAAATCAATTCGGATTTCAAAAAGGCAAAAATATAAACCAACTTCTAGGACTTTTAAGTCCTAAGTAAGAACATTCATTGCTTAGGTCGATGCGATTCCACATGATAAGCTTATACAAAAATTGGAAAGAAATGGAGTCAGAACATCATGTATTGCATGGTTCAGGAATAACTTGCATTGTAGGACTTTAAGAGTAAAGATCGACGATAAAGTTAGTGACAGCATATCTTCTTTATGTGAAGTCCCGCAGGGTTCAAAACTTGGTCCAATTTTATACATCATACGAGTGTTATAAAAAAATAACCGTTGTTTTCAAAATTTTTCAAAAAGTATTTATTTATTCATCAATTTCTATTTTATTTCCTTTAAAGTAGTCTCCCTCACATATAATAAACTTGTGCCAGCGTTTCTTCTAATTCTCGAAACACTTCTAAAACGCGCTTTTTGGTATCGCCAACAGCTCCTGTTTCGATTTTTCTTTTATCTCCTCAATCGTAGCAAAACGCTTTCCTTTTATCGGTGTCTTCAGTTTTTGACCAAGTCCGGTGAATACGGTGGTTGAGGCATGATTGCGGTTTTGTTTTTGGCCAAAAACTCACGCACAAGTATCGATGTGTGAGCTGGTGCGTTATCATGGTGCAAATTCCATGAATGGTTTTTCCACAATTCTGTGCGTTTCTGACGAATTGCTTCGCGCAAACGGCGCATAACTTCAAGGTAGTATTCTTTGTTGATCGTACGACCTTATGGCAAGAATTCATGATGCACCACGCCATTGCAATCGAAGAAACCAGTGAGCAAAACTTTCACATTTGACCGAACTTGACGTGCTTTTTTCGGTCCAGGGCGAGCATCGTCATTGGCATCTTCTCGGCCTTCCTTAAACCGGTTATACCACAATTGAACTTGTGTTCTGCTCGTAGTAGACTCACCACAGTCAACATTTCAAATGTCCTTGCATATTTAATTTAATTTTTTATACAAAACTTAATACAGTTCCTTTGATCCATTTTTTCGAATAGTAAAAAATCGAAGAACGCGCCAAAACGCGACTAACCTTTTTATCTGTCAAAAACAAACTGACAATCCAAAATGCCTGATATTGTCAACATATACCTATATAACAGACATAACAGAAAAAATGCAAAAATACAGCATAAGTAACTCACTAAATTTAAAAAAAAAAAACAGTTTTTGTTTTTTGATCACACTTCGTATATGCCAATGACATAATAAAATGTCTGAAAAATTGCACTGCATTGGCTTATGCTGACGACACTGCAATCATTGTGTCGCATAAATATATTAGCAATGCGATTCAAACAATGCAGAATGAACTGAATGAACTGAATGGTGTCATGATAGCGGGTTTGTTATAAATCCCTCTAAAACTAAACTAAACACAGACGGATATCAAAATTACAATCAATACAGTCGAGTGTGTAGAAACTTACAAATATCTTGGAATGTACTTAGATGAATACCTGAAATGGGAAACACATACAGAGCACTTGCAGACGAAACTACGAAAAATGTCATATGCCCTGTACCACCTAAGCAATTGCTCTCCATATATGTATAAAGTATGCAGACAAGCTTATTTCTCATTAGCCGAGTCATATTTAAGACACGGCATCACCGCCTGGGGAAGAGCAACGTCTTGTCGTCTGCTGTAACAAACACAGAGTAGTTACTGCACAAAAACCATCAACATACACTCAAGATGTGGACAAACTCTAATATGAATATAAGTGACACGATACGTACTCACAGCAGCTCACCAAATGAAATCATCAATAGCAGGAATCAATTTATTAACAACAATAAACAACAAACTATGCGTAATAATGGTGACTACAGAAACCTGAGAATACTCAGTATAAAAACATATACAATACAACAATAATTAACGAATTCTGCAACAACACCAACTTCCTTGAATACATTGACCATCCACAGAATACCAGGAGAAGAGCGCTAGGAAGGTACAAAATTCCAATCTTCCGAAACGACTACGGTAAAAATTCAATAGCGGTGCCACTGCCAACAGCCATGAATGAGTTACCAATCAACTTATTAAATGTTAACAATAAGATGAGCAGAAAGATATTACTTAAAGAGCGTTTTTTAAATCTGCAATTATTGCTTTAAATGTACATAAGTATTGAATTTTATTCTAAAGGGAATTGAGATAATTTACATGTAAATTTTATTTCAAACTAAATTACAAGCAAAAAAATATCAAAAAAAAAATATAGGTCAGCTGGACTGACTTTAATGCCAAGTTACAAAAAATATTGGAAATAATCAAATTTTTTTTGTTATCATCTGCAGACAAGCCGTATGGCTTCGCGGGATTAATATTAAGAATAATATTATTTGCAATTGTTATACAATTGTATAAATATGTGAATAATGAAAATAATAATTGAATTTGGAAAAAAAATGAATTCAATTCAATTCAATTCAATACAATTGGCCAAATCTTAATATGCTATCTGTTCTTACACTTTCAAATATTAAGTTTGCAACATCAAATTCGAAATCTTCAAAATAGAATGGACGTTCTTAACTTCAAACGATTCTTTCAATAAAAAATTCAAATTCAAACTCAAAAAAAAAACTATTCAAATATTCTACTATTTAAATATTCAGATATTCAAATATTCAAATGTCCAAGTATTCAAATTATCAAATGATCAAACATTCAAATATTCAAATATTTAAACAATCAAATATTCAATGAATGGTGAATGGTCTTCATCGAACCGCCCTCTCCCATAGAAATCGATAGATTTTCCGAAACTCAATTGTTTCCCTCTGACTCCCAAGTCGTTGACTGCGTTTATCTAAATTTCTGTTCATGGTATTATTAATAACTATTAACCAAATCCGTTCTGGTACAAACTAATTACCGATTTAATCGATATATTGTTATGTTCATGCCTATCGCTTACATGTTAAACGTTCACCATAGGAGAATGTGAGAATAAAACTGAACTGCATTGCCACGGTCCTGCTGTTATATCTCATACAATTGTTAGCTTTTTCGAAATTCTAACTCTGCTCTGGAATTTCTAATTAGTAGGCTGCAGTGTTAGATTTTTTTGTGTTATGTTAATTTAAAATTGTCTGTAAAGTGTGAGAAAAATCAACTAAGTAATCACAACCCCTTCTGGCATTTTCCATACAAATGCCTGGTTTTACCCAGATATTATTAATTTCTTATTTTTCAAGCAGTTGTACTGAATTTAGTCGAAATTGGCATACATTGTGGATTTGATAATCCCAGTTCTGGGAATGAAAATGGACTGCATTCCCATTCCCACTCTGGTATCTCCTTTATAAATTTGTGTAGTTTCCGAATTTCAATCTTTCAATCCTTTTATAATTCTTGTTAAAACTTGGGACCATGGCCCCTTTGATACCTCCATACAAATGACCGATTTGATCAATTTATTCTTAGCTTTATGTATTTTAAGCAGTTACACTGAATTCTGTCAAATTTGGTACACATCATGCGTTTTGTTAACTTATTTTAGTGAATGAAAATGGACAGCCCTGCCACGCCCACTCGGGTACCTCACGATTTATCTATCTTCAGTTCTTACCGTGTAATCATAGTTCATAGGCTGCAGCAATTTCAACATTTCTCAGTTGTAAATGCCTGATAA
Organism: Philornis downsi; assembly: GCA_019455685.1. Classification (NCBI taxonomy): domain Eukaryota; kingdom Metazoa; phylum Arthropoda; class Insecta; order Diptera; family Muscidae; genus Philornis; species Philornis downsi. The sequence goes on from JAHXMU010000307.1 coordinate 2,651,095, forward strand.
ATTGTAAATAAATTGGCAGCGCTCCTTCCCGTACCACCCAAACAAATGACCGATTTAGACCACATGTTGCTAACTTCACATCTTTCAATCAGTTGTATTGAATTCAGCCAAATTTTTTGCTTATCGTACATTGGACATAATTAGTGACGAGAATGAGAACGTACTGTGTTATGACATCCCTTCTGGTACCTCTCATACAATTTGACCAATTTTCGAAATTTAATTTGAAATTTGAAATGTAATCCCTAACTAACAACAGATAGCAGCAGCTTAAGTTGTAGTTAATAAAAAAAAAAAAAAAAACTACGTCTCTTCTGGTTAAATAATCTAATCGTTATATTGCCAGATTCATGTCTTTCATTTAATTCCACGAAATTCTGTGAATGAAGAAAATATTTTATACGTTAATTCACAGCATTTGTTTATAAGAACCTGGCGATTTATCTTGCTCTTCTAGCACTCCACACGCTTTAGAACTAAACTAAAAAGAACTAAAAAAGACTTTGGGTGAAGATATGTGTAGGTCCATTCAACTGACTGAAATTCCGCTATTGGTCAAATTATATGACAACTTTCAATCCTTCACAAAATCAAATGTTCAAATATCAGCTATACAACAGATTTTAAACCAAATGGATAAAATGCAAATGGTCGAAATGTAAAACGTAGTAAAAAGCAATCCATTATTGTTGCATATCATTTGAGACTTTATTTAGCTTTGTATAAACTTACAGCGTTTATACTTATTTGAATTATAAGCAAAATCTTATTACTGACTATTCTTGATACAAAATTTGTCTTAATGAATTCCTTTATCCATAAAGTACACAAATGTACTGTATACGTAAATAAATTGCCAACCTAACTTTATGAAAGAAATCATTGCGAATTGTCTTGAATCTAAAATTTAACATTGCTTAGCTTCGTGGCAAGTTCGTGGAACCACTTAACTTCTCTAAGACTACTGGTGAACACTTCTCTACTCTCAAAATAAAACATCTTGAATTGTAACTAATTCATTTGGTTTTTTATCTCAAACTATTTCTTTACAATCCGCAACTTGCATGTAATTTCGCTTGTTCTTTGAGAAATCTTCTCTTCCCACAGCCAAAGATATTTCGCTAAGTACGAAATCCACTGCTTGAAAGATCTATCTAAATCTCATAATTAGATAATTTCTCATCCAACTGCACCATTTCAGCTACTCGGAACTGGCTTTTCCGCCTTCATCGCTACCCCGCTAACTTCCATAGCCAGTTGCGTGGTCTACTTCATTACAAGCATAATTAGAGTGATTCGATTTAGGACAAATTTTTAAGACACCATTTTGAAGGTAGTTCCACTATGCTGCTCACATTAAAACTCTCGTCCCTCCTAGCAAAAAACTGGGTACTCGATTTTTACAAGTTGCTCTTTAAGCGAACTTTTCACCTAAAAATCCGTTCACCATAAACAGGAAGAGGTGGTAACCACTACGTGCCAGGTCCAAACTATAAGGAGGATACACCAGAATCTTCCAACCAAGCTCCGGGAGCTAACAGTGTGTGCGGCCTGGTGTTGTCCTGATGGAACACAATTCTTTTCCACTTGGCCAAAGCTGGCCGCCTCTGGGTGATTGCTTCCCTCGGACTGTCCAATTCTTAACAGTACAAGTCCGAATTACGAGTTTGGCTACGGAGAAGCAGTATAGTAGATGATTCCTTCCCAATACCACCAAACACAAAGCAAAGCGTCTATCCAGGAAAAGCCGCCGATTGCGCGAAACACAACCGTTTCCATTTGACGTTGTCGTAAATGAGCTACATTTCATCACCATTCACTATCCACTTCTAAAATTGATCGGTTTTGTAGCGATCTGGCAGCGATTATTTAGCGATAGCCCGTTTAACACCTATTCATCGAGCTTCTTCTTTTATTCAGCATTATTTAAATAATTCCAAATGGTTTGTTATGCGCTGTAATAATACTCCTGTAATGTAATACTCCTGGACAATCGAAACAGTGGTCACATGACGACAATTGGCCTACCAGAGTGTGATGCAACTTTGGCATCAAATCACCGACACGGAATTGACAGAAACAAAACTTCGTCTGATCAGCTTTTACCATCAGAATCATACTAATTATTCGTTCTCAAATTTATTGAACAAAACTCGTAAAACAGACGATATTTTCTCATTGCTGGTGTTCATTTTTTGAGGAGCTCTGAGACAATACTGAATCAGGCAATCACAAAACTATCTGAATAGTTTTCTGAGCACGAAATCTTATATTTCTAACGCTATTTAGCGTAACCCTATCGTACTTATACAACACGCGATACAGATTAATAAAGGCATATATTGGAAACTTGTTAGATTTCTTTCTACTACACCCTGTATTACCTGTTTTTCTTCACTTTTTCCACCGCTCTTCGATACATTTAATAAAACATTAATTGAACTATGGTAAATATTGGTATTGCTAGTGCAACAGCTCCAAGTATCACAAGACAAACAAACTAATTAAATACGCTGTTAACAATTTCTTCAAATAAACCATGGGCAAAATGTGAAATTCTTATTTTGCTTATCTCTGCTCCGTCAGTTCTTAGGAAAACCAAAAAGTTTTCTTCATCCAATCGTTTTGGCCAACTAATTAAGTTAATTGATTTGAAATTTATTGCGCTGGGAACACTTAGAAAAGTGTTGCAGAACTAATTGTCTCCAAAAATATGCTCCACGAAATTAATTCTTGAAACACATTTTTTAATAATCACTATAAAAATACTAATTTATAGCAAAAATGTTTGGTCCTTCTCATTACAGCAGTCCTTGATTTGACAACTTAGCATTTGTGCAGGCACTCGACTAGGACAGAGGACATCGTCCGAAAAGCTAAACGTGGTAAAGGAGCAGAAATGGCGCCTCAAGTGACGCCATTTCCATTCAGAGACATGAGGGTCGTCCGGCTGAAATGGCACAATTTCAAAATAGTCACAATAACAATTGGCGTTCTGTTGGCAGCAAACTTACGAGTTTGTGCAGCTGAGGAAGGTAAGTGTGAGTATATTGAATTACATTTCAAATATACAGGGCTGAGCACCAATTGTACTACAATAAGAAATTCAAATAAAATTTTTTAATTAATTAATTACGGTTATATTTTATAAAGGGTGTCCCAACAAGAACACAAGATCTAAATGACTGATGCAGCAATTTCTCTGGCTGTATGACATGTGGCGCCATTTTGTTGAAACCACATGCCCTCCACATTCATTTCTTCAATCTTAGGCACGAAAAAACTGGTTATCATTTCACGATACCAAACACCATTGACTGTTTGCGCTTGACATACCTCATTTTCATAAAAAAGGTCCAATGATTCCTCCAACCCAAAATCCACATCACACAGTGACACGTTGAGGATGCATTTCTCGTGAATCACTCGAGGATTTTCCTCACCCCAAATGCGACAATTCTGCCTATTGACGAAGCCATCAAGATGGAAATGGACCTCGTCACTGAAGATGATTTTATCGGCAAAATCAGCATTTTCATGTTGTCTCTCCAATACCCAATTAACGAACTCCTTTCGCTGTCCATGGTCAGCTGGCTTCAGTTCCTGAGTCAGTTTTGGCAAATTTATCCATTAATCTCTTTACAGTTGACTCTTTTGGAGCAAGTTGATCGCAATTTGCGAACTGTAGCAGCAAAACTTTCACCATATTTTGGTAAAACAATTTCACAATGAGAATGCGTTGTTCATTCGTGTAGCGCTCCATTTTTACTAACGTCGTATCTTCTACTAGCAAATAATAACATTTCTTCAAATGTCAAGCAATGACACTTCGAATAGCGCCAAATTTAAATCTTGCGTTCTTGTTGGGACACCCTTTATAACTAATTGATTTTGAAGATGATAGACCCTAAATGACCTCCCTGGTCATTCAAGCATATGAAAATTATTCATTGCGGTCTGAAGGGTTGAAGTCGGGATCACCTCAATTATTGTTTTAATTGATTGTTTAACAGATCATTTGAATTCCTTGGTTTCGTTTTGAAACCTCTTGCTTAATATAACACCATAAGAAGGGTCTGGTGCAGTCAGGTAAGGTAACCTTAGGGGCCGGCAGAAGGTGGAGTTTCTGGATATTAACTTGTTTGGAAATAGACTGGCTATGTTGTTGCTCCATTTTGCTTGAACCATTTGCTGTTGAAACGGTTACTTCTTCGACGCAATTCTGGGTAGAAAAGAATCTTTTAACATCTTTAAATGACGCTCCCCATTGGCAGTTGGTGTTACACTGTTTTCTTCAGAGAAGTATGGCCCCGCCAATGTACCTCGATGAAACTGCGCACCACACAGTGACCCGTTCTGGTTGCAACTCCGTCTCAAGGAGTATTTCTGGATTAGACTCACACCATATACGGCAATTTTGCTTGTTTACATTGCCGTTTAGATCAAAGTGGGGCCCATCACACATAAACAAGCAACTTTTCAATCCATTTCCATTTTTTATTTCCATTTCAATCCCTTTTATTTTTGCAAAATTGCAAGCGAATAGGCAAATCCATAGGGTTTAACTTGCTTGTAGTTTGGATTTTGTATAGAAACAAATGTAAATCATCATGAATTATCCGTTGTAATGACCGCCTGCTAACTCTAACTTGCGCTGATAAGTTTCGAGTCGACATGCTTGAATTTGCTTGAATTGACGATGCTAAAGCCGAGATGTGGTCTTGAACTCGAACATAGGGAGCTCAATGGTACGGTCTTCGTAAGATGCTTCCAGATTCATAATGGTTCACCTACTCGGGGGATGCCGCCAAATTCTTGCATAAATTTCCTTTGGATAGAAATGAAGGACTACAAAGCATGGCACTGCCGCACTGTCCAAATCTTCTTTCCGGTACCCAAACATTCATTTCAATAAATCTAAATAGTAACCTGCCAAATAAAATAAAATATAAGCCAATTACTTACACTGAATAAAATGTATTAGGTTTTTTTGTTTGTAGCACGATTCGTGCACCACCTTGTGTTTCAATTATATTTGCAAATTATTTTCAATTTCTTTTTCGTGAATTTGCAGTAATTATAGCGTTTTTATTCAGCTATATCTTGTTAAACTGGGTATACTAATATTTCTGATTGTGTTCTTTTTTTGAAGTTAATTTACGAGTATAAAAACTTATTAACCACAAAAATAAACATTTAGTAGTTGGAAACCACAAAAGTTCGTGATGTGAGCGATTCTATTTTATAATTTAATGCAATAATAACAGCAGAATGCCATTGGCATGATTGTGATCAACTCTTTAAAAGGTTCCGACGAAGCGGGGGAAGTACAGCGAATATTAGTGCAGTCATTTCTTCATGTAAAACGAAAAAAATAAGACATGTTCATCTACATTCTATGAATGGAATATGTTAGAACTCCTCACATTTGAGCCTATAAAAATGTATAAATTTTATTTTCAGATTCGTTTGTGCTGTTGTTTAATGACGATTCAGAAAGACGGTTTTCTAGACATGTCAATTTCTCAATTATTCGGAGTGCTGATTAACACATCGAAGTGACAGTCGCTTAAAAGTCATATAGTGTGCCACATTTCTTCGAAAACGGGTGGAAATTCTTATAAATTATAACCAGAATTCTTTCAGATTAATGAGCAATATTATTTTCCTTCGTTGTGCTACTTTTTATCATTATTATTATAGGAGTTTTTGCGAAATTTTTAATTTTTGTTAAATCAATCAACATATATGAGAGATACACTTAGGGGCGTGACAATGCAGTCCATTTTCACTGTTAGAACTGAGTTTATTAAACTTCTGATGTTTGTTAAATTATGGGTCATATTAGATAATTTGAATGGGAGTGTAGGAGTGGTTGTTCAGTAGATTTGTTCAAATGTTGTCAAACATTATAAAAAAAATACTATGGACTAAAAGGCAAACCGTTGCATCCTATCGACTAGAAATTAACATACGTTAGAGTTTGCAAGTTTGACTGAATTTGGTTTCAGTTTAATGAAACGTATGAATCTAAGAACAAAAGACTTTTATCATTCATTTACGTGGGAGGTACCAGAAGTGACGTGATTTCATATTCATTCATTCATCAGGCATTGTAATCAATATACTGGGCAAAAATCAATCTTACAGTCCACCATTTATAACTTACAAAAAAGGAACCGGTACAGAAATTTCAGCCAGGGGAATTGACTTCCATATACCTGCACCCAACGTCCTATTACGTTGGCGGAAAAGAGTGCGGAGTGCCAGAAGGCGCGTGGTAAATTGTTATGCTCTTATCATATCTATATTGATGCATCTAAATAATTTACAATTGAAAGAAACGTAAAACACTCCATAGAATGAGATGTGGAAGAAGCTTTCACATTCACTAAGTTTACACGCATACAATCTAACGACGATTCCGAACGCCACAGTTTGAGAAGCATTTACTGTGCTCGCCGATTACTTAGCTAGTTAAAGTGTTCATCAAACACATCGAGATAATCGTCTCTCAAATAAAGATACGTGACTATATCGGGGCTTGAATCCATGATCATGCGAATGACAGTTGCGAGTACGTACAATCCCGCAATTTCCTAAAAACACTTTCAACTTTTAATATGGAATATAAAAAGTTTTCGGATACAGTTCCATCCTTGTTGTAGAAAGCCTAGTTCATAGCTCTAAGCAATTAATTAGGACTACTACTAAGAAACTTGTAAGTTGTTTATCAATCCATTTGCGTTAATTATTATTTGCGTTTCCCAAGCCTTTTTCTCTTCCCTCCTTGAAATGAATTATTAATTTATTACATGACAAATCTTTTATTAAAGCCAATGTCTCCATTTTCTTTGGTAAACGTCTTCAAGGCTTGAGGCCATATTAAGTTTAGAATAAAACCCCACTTTTGAATCAAAAACAAAATTAACCGATCTTCAAATAATTTTTCGATATTCTAACTTTCTTAAAAAAAAACTTAAAGCAAGCACTATCTAAGTTAGAAGATATTCCCAGTTATAATAAACCAGTCGATATGGCGTTCACTGTAACGTCATTTTTTAAATGGGATGAAAACTTCTATAAACATATCGGGTTATTCATTCAAAAGTAAAGTTAAATATAAATAAAATATGCATAAAGCTACGATTTCGATTAAACTTTTATTTCATTATAATGTTTGGACCTTGCCATTATGTACGAAATGCAATATCTGGATTGGTTGAAGCAGTGGATCCTTTTGAGTTGGTTTTCGACCACCTTTTTGCACATTTCGGGCGGTATCTCGGCGATAACTTGACAAATATCGGTTTTTAAATGCTGCAACGTTTGGGGATTATCAACATAAACGCGGTCCTTGACGTAGCCCCACAAAAAAAGTTTAACGGCGTCAAATCGCATGATTACGCTTTCTAAAAACTTCTAACGCAATAAAGCCAAAATCGGTCGTGATGTGTGATTCCGCGTGAATCCATATATCGCCCAGTTCATGATCTTCAACTGCAGGCCAAAAAAAGTCGGTTGTCATGCCGTCATAGCGCTATGAATTGAAATTCCAAAGCGATATTTTCGACAGTGCATTACGATAATGCACAGGCCTGACCGGATCTATAACATTTCCAGTCTCTTGCACAGTAGGTCGATTATGACGACCACAATTACCCCGTAATGCACGAAGAGTTCCCATGTTTGAATCACCATTTTTATAGTAAGTTTTAACTATTTTTCCACATTCTTCAGTTGTTCACCGATCCATATTCGTAAATGGCAAACCTTTCACTAAATAAATAATACTTTATAGGTATTTAACAGTTGATAGCCTTGCCAGACTGGCGGTTTTGAAACCACTAAATGGATAACCTTGTATAATATTCAACTTCCTACCTAAGATATAGCCTAGGTTAAGTTATTAATAATATAATCTCATTCGACAGATAACTTAATATTGTTATTATGTTATGAATTTCGTTGCGAAGTGTAGGCCGGTGCTTATTCCTTCTTTGTTAATAGCATATACAACAAATTGCTTATATTTGCCTCTAATATGTAGTTTATGAGACATAACCGTCTAAATCTCGGTGCAGAGCTATGCTATTTTTTTCAACAATTACAAGCTATAATGCTCTTAAATTTCGATGAGTAATGAGAAATTGGTACCACCCACTTTTTCCAAGTGCATTTTGCTTTCTATATCGATACTAGAGGTGTTAAGTCCCGCATTCTTACTTCTGATTGTTCGTTATTTATGAACTTTAAATATACGATAATATATACGATCGTTAAGTTCTGTGAACGTTAACACCCCCCTTTCCTTAGTCTTAATCTAACAATGATAAATGTTATTCCATAATTGTTAACAATGCAGTAATTAATTTTTATGGCGATCAATACATGACACATATGTCATTCTATACCAGTAGCATATACTCGTATACCAAATGTTATCAGTACATCTCTTACAGATCATGAAATATTCCCGTTCTAAATATTAATGTGTATAAACGGTGCCACACCCCTTTTACGTAATCTTTACTTAATATAGCAAATGACAATTTCGTAATTGATTGTATTTCACTGTTAAATTTTTATGACGTTAATTTGGACGATATAACGAATGTTTTGAAAGGGGTGTGGCACCGCCCACTTGTTATTCGCACATATTTATTTCTACATCAGCAGCATATGTATCAAATTTCATCCCCGCATCATTTCATCCAATAGTTCATAAGATACCGTTGCTTAAAATGTTAAGTCATGTCACGCCCTTTTCTCAATCTCAACCTGATATATTAGCATACGACAGTTTCATCATCGGTAGTAACATCATATTAATTTTTTGTAACAATCGCTTGAGTTCTTTGGCCATCATAAAAGAATTTTAATGTGCATCATGATAACGACTTACGTACAAAATTCCCCCATTGTCCAATCATGACCTAATACCACCAAATATGGTTCCTTCCTGGGCAACATATATGTATATACGATAATGAAAATATTTTACAACATTCGGTGCACTAGTTTAGGAGTCTGTTCGGAACAAATGTACAAAAAATAAACGTTATTTTCAAATTTCGTGAGTGCTATTTGTTGACAATATCAGCCATTTTGGATTGTCAGTTTGTTTTTGACAGATAAAAGGGTTAGTCGTGTTTTGGTGTGCTCTTCGATTTTTTACTATTCGAAAGAATGGATGAAAGGAACTGTATTAAGTTTTGTGTAAAAAATGAAATTAAATGTGCAAGGACATTTGAAATGTTGACTGTGGCATTTGGCGAGTCTACTATGAGCAGAATACAAGTTCAATTGTGGTATAACCGGTTTAAGGAAGGCCGAGAAGATGTCAATGGCGATGCTCGTCCTGGTCGCCAACATTGAAGCAGTGAAGAAAATGATTTTGGATAATCGTCGAATCACTATTGGAGAGGTTGCTGATGATGTTGGTATATCGTTCAGCTCATGCCAAGCAATTTTTACGGATGATTTAGACATGAAACGTGCGGCAGCGAAGATTGTTCCAAAATTGCTAAATTTTGAGCAAAAACAACATCGCATGGACATCGCTCAGAAACTGTTGAATGTCGCCAACGACGATCCAAATTTCCTCAAAAATGTCATAACTGGTGACGAATCATGGTTGGATGGCTATGATATTGAAACCAAAGCCTAATCATCCCAATGGAAGCGTCCAGAAGAGCCTAGACCGAAAAAAGCACGTCAAGTTCGGTCAAATGTGAAGGTTTTGCTCACTGTTTTCTTCGATTGCAATGGTGTGGTGCATCATGAATTCATGCCACAAGGTCGTACGTTCAATAAGGAATACTACCTTGAAGTTATGCGTCGTTTACGCGAAGCAATTCGTCAGAAACGCACAGAATTGTGGAAAAGCCAATCATGGATTTTGCACCATGATAATGCACCAGCTTACACATCGATGCTTGTACGTGAGTTTTTGGCCAAAAACAAAACCGCAATCGTGCCTCAACTACCGTATTCACCGGACTTGGCCTCCGCTGATTTTTTCCTCTTCCCAAAATCGAACACACCGATGCTACGGTTGAAAGAAGAATCGAAACAAGAGCTGTTGGCGATACCAAAAAGGGCGCTTCAGAAGTGTGTCTAGGACTGGAAAAAACGCTGGCATAAGTGTATTATATCTGAGGGGGATTACTTTGAAGGGGACAAGATAGTTATTGATGAATAAATAAATACTTTTTGAAAAAATTGAAGATAACGATTATTTTTTATCAAACCTCATGTAATAAGATAACATATTTTTTAATTCAAAATCACCTCAATTATAGTTTTTAACGGGATTTTCATGTTGTTTCATGTTATTTCATGTTATAAAACAGAGTAGGCAGTGCTAAAACACGAAAGGAACCTAACAATTTTTTGCAAAAAAATATTTTGTAAGCAAAAAAATTATAATTTTCTTCTATTTTTGCATGCAAAATCCACTTTCGATAAATTACATGATTCCTACATCAAATTTGCGTCATTGAAACTAATTGTGCAATTTAAATAACAACTGACACTACGCAAAACGCATTTTGACCTTCGTGACAACAGAATTACACGAGTTGTTTTTCTATTAACGACTACATGACTTCTGATCTATTGAAATGCTTTTATATAACTGCTTTTTGCAAGGACCATCATTTGCTCGGTTACTTAAATTGAAAAACTGTTTCCCTTTGTCAGCATTCTCGTAAACACAGGGCTGTTTCGGCTTTTTTCATTGTATATCCCTGTAAATGGCTATTAGTGCCGATGCTGGTTAGGTAGTTAATTGCTCTTACGCACAAAAACCCAGTACTTTATAATACTTTTGTTAGCAGTAGCCAACTCTCGATTCAACTCTAAGTAATTACCACACGACCCTCTAAGAATGAAATATTACTCGTTGTTTGAAAATGTCCAATAAATTGCAATTTAATTTATTTCCCACAAAGCAAAACGAATTTATAGTCACATTCAACGATTTTCAACTATATATATGGTACACTTGTGGGTTTTCTGACAAAAAAAAAAAAACAAAAACAATTTTATATTAATTAAAAATTTGGTTTATATCTAAAATGAAAAGGTTTCCAAAAGCTGCAGAAAAAGCGCAATTCATAAAATGCAATTCCTATCTCCCTCGTATATAAATATGTAGTTATTTGTACTATAAGCGCAAATATATATAATAAATATACAACATTTTTACAAAACGCCATTTAAAATATTGTTTGCCAGCAAATAAATACCTGTATGGCAGCACAAATTAAATGGTTTACGCTTAAAACAGGGATGGCACAAGTTGGTACTTCGATGCACTAACTTGTTGTTTTTTTGGGCTCCACTTGCAAAAAATCCAATGAAACAATGGGATTATTGCGAGAACAATACAGGGAGTGAATAAACTCTTATTCCGGCTCGGTAAATTAGCCGCCGGAATCAAGAGACATTACACAATTACTAATTTTCTTTTGAGACTACATAAAGTCCAAAGTCTATATGATTGTTAAGACGGCTACGACTGGAAAATTGGAAGCGATCATTATTCAGGTCGTTCGTCAAATGCCACCTGAAATGCTCCGATACATGCTTGGAATTTGATTCGGTCAATATTTGAAAGAAGTATTCTTTAAATAATAAAAAAAATGTAAACAATAAAAAATTATCCAAAAAAAAATTATATTTTTATTTTCGTACGATTTATCAGTATATAAATCAGTCATACAAAATGAGAGCTTGCATTTGCCTCCAAATATCGTTCAATTAGCTTTGTGTAAACATAATAAACAATACAAATACCAGCCTTACTTTCAAATGTTTTTATCAAGCTAATCGGACGATTTTCACCGATTGTATTATAACGCCTCCTCCCCTGCCATTCAAAATTCAATTTTGTACTGGTTGATTGGTTATATAAAGTAGCGCATAAGTAACGTTAATGGCGACTATATTAAATGCGTTTTTGTGCATCATTTGGTTTTAACTCGTAAACCAATTGCAACTTATATGGGAAAAGGTCTAACATATGTAAAATTCTTTGCAAAGACCGCCTAGACATCTCTCTAACTGCTGAGAACATCGCCTGGTAGAAGTTTCGGGATTTTCCTCAATACTTGCTTGCACTCAAGCAATAGTCACTTCATTTCGAACTGAATGAGGTCTTCCAGCACGCGGAAGATCACAGACAGCCCCTTGTTGCCCAAAACGCTGAACCAATCGGTAAATTGTTGGAGCGCTAGGAGCATTTCAAACACGAAAGAAATTCGGATATGATCGGAATACTCAAATGCTGACTTTCAAAGTAAAACTGAACAACTTTGGTTCTTTGTTCTATGCTGAGCCTTTCCATCATAAATTTCCATAATATTATTTAGTTAATTCTGTAAAGAGACGAAAAAAAAAACTTAAACGAAAAATGTATCCACTGATCAAATCTTAAAGTTACTTATGCGCCACCCTATACATAAAACTAATATATTCGAAGACAAAGTCTTTCGAACCTATGTGAAAAAATGGGGTTACCAAACCCTCCAATGCGAAAATGTGTTTTATGGAGTTAGTGTGCAAAAAGGGAGACTGTATTAATTTAATAATAATAATTCCAACAGCAGAAAAAATCCAATAGAAAATTTTAGTGCGCGTTTGGGAGAATAAAAAAGAAAGCCAGTTTAAACTATTTAATTAATTTCAATCCCTCGAATGGGATATGGAAGAGATTCTCATAGTCAATGAACTGGTATGATTTCTAGACTCATTGAAAGGGATCTCTAATTTAGCGACGATTCCAAATATCCCTTTAAGAAGCTTTTGCCAACCTTATCAATTGTTCGACTGTACCAAATATTTGTGTCAGTGCAACGAAATGACCACCACTCAAAGAAGTCGGAAATTTCTGTAAGGTAAAATATCAAATATCTATTTTTGTTGACGCAAACATGTGAGGAGAACAAGAAGCGGCGTGGTAAAAAGATATCCTATCCTATCATCCTATGCTCTGAATTAACCCACAATAAAATAAGCCAAATTATAGCATACTAAATTTACATACTTAAATTTGCTGTATTCAGCATACAAATTATAAAAAAAAAAAAAACAAATTAATTTTGCTAAGGAGTTCTAAATCGAAGATATAAAACTGAGGATACATGGGCTGTATCGGAGAATTGTGTGAGGGGAACCAGAAGTCGCGCAGCAATGAGATCCTTTTTCACTCTTAGACTTTATCTTACCAAAATCTTAATGTGTGACAAATTTAGTTGCATTTAGTTCAATTACATGAAAAATATGAATCCTGAAGTATATGAATTAAATAGGACCATTTTTACCGAAAGTGCCAGAAACAGCGGAATTATTTTGCTGATTTTTTCACACTTAACCAAACATATTTAAAAATTAAATGATATCCATAAAGACGTAGGTTAATGCAGTCTGGGTGAAAGAATAAATTTTGCTGAATCGCCCAACCTACATAGGAGATACCAGAACGTGTTCGGTACTGCAATCATTTCTCAGAAGTATGTTAATCAAACGTCTGACGTAAGTTATACAGGGTGACGCACCAATTGTGCTACAATAAGAAATTCAAATAACATTTTTTGTAATCAATATATTTCGTTTATCTAATTCCATTTATTGTATAGAAAATTCTATTTTATTTTGTATAACTAATTGATTTTAAATATGATAGACCGTGAATGACTTCCTTGCGCATTCACGCATATGTGACACCCGATCAGAATATTATTATTTGCCTCATTTAATAGATTACTTCAATTTATTTAAATTCCTTGGCTTCATTTTGTACGCTTCTCGTTTGATATAACCACATAAAAAAATCTAGTGCAGTCAGGTCAGGTGACCTTGGGCGCCAGCGGAGAGTGGATTTTCTTTATATTGATTTGTTTGGGAATTTTCGTTGCCAGCCAGGCTATGTGAGCAGTTGCTCCATCTTGCTGGCACCAAATGCTGTTGAAACGGATACTCTTCTGCGCAATTCCGGTTAAAAAACAACCTCCTTGAATACCTTTAAATAACGCTTCCCAGTGACTGTTACTGATACACCGTTTTCTTCAAAGAAATATGACCTTACAATGCAACTTGATGAAACTGCGCACAACACAATGACTCGTTCTGGCTGCAATTCCGTCCCACGCAGTATTTTTGTATTTGATTCACTCCATATAGGGAAATTTTGCTTGTTTACATCAAAATGGGCCTCATCAGACATAAACAAGCAATTTATTAAGTTGTTGTCTTCTTCGCCCTGCCAAGTAAAAAAAAATAAGCCGATTTTTCACACAGAAAAAAGTTATTGCGTTTTGTGTTTGTAGCACGATTCATGCGCCACCCTGTATTTGGTTGAATTCAATACAACTGCATGAATGATGTAAAGTTAAGAATACTGGGCGTAAACTGATCATTTGTATGGAAACACCAGAAAGCAATCAGATAAATTCAAATTTAGGCTGCTGCACCCTGCGAGTTAGAGTAGTTAGTTAATTTGTATGGGAGGTGTCAGATAGGCCGTGAGAATGGCGCTTTTTTTATTCTCACACATTACCTTAGCAAACTCTTAATGGGTACCAAATTTTGCTGATGTCAGCGCAACTATATAGAGGATGTGAACGTAAAGATACAGGGTGTCCGTCGAGAAGGGTTACCACTTTGTTTGTTTATAATTTTTGATTAAATGAAAGAGATCGGACCTCGTATTGATAAATGTTTTATTTAATGTCGGCAATTATATATGGAATACAATATCAGATAAATGTCCGCCTCTGTTAGCCTCACAAATGCGAGCCCTTTTGAGCTCATTCTTCATTACATTCTCACACTTTTCACACGGTATTTCATTAATTTCATCACGAATATGGTTTGTTTGGATAAAGCTTGCTTTTCAGATATCCCCGGAGCAGTCAAATCAAGCGACCGTGGAGGCCAATCAACATCACCATTTCTTGAAATAACTTTTTGTGAAAAGAGGTCTCGCAGTAATTCCATTGTAATCCTGGCTGTATGCGATGTGGCACCCTCTTGTTGATACCACATGTTAATCAAGCCCAAAGCATGCAGTTGTGGCGTTAAAAAGTTTGCAATCATATCACGATATCGCTCCCCATTAACAATTACCGTTACGCCGTTTTCAGTTTCAAAGAAGTAAGGTCGAATGATTCCTCCTGACCAAATTGCACACCAGACTGTCACTTTTAACGGATGCAAGTTGGCTGATGATTTTTGGTTGGGATTTTTCATTGCCCAGAACCGACTATTCTGTTTATTCAATTAACCTTTCATGTTTTTTTCATGAAAATCGGGGTTGTCATGAGCGAGCTGTAATATCTTATTGGTATATGAACGGCAGCGTAAATGGTCTTGAAGAAGAAGCTCTTGTGTCAACTGAAATGGAAACAAATGTAAATCCTTGTGCAAAATTGTGGCCAAAGTTGGGCTTTGAATACTAAGCTCCTAAACACGGCGTCGAATTTAGGTTGATGGATTGTTTTGAACACTTTCTTGAGCAGCAGTAATGTTTTCAGCCGATCTTGCAGTATGTTGTGGTCCATGCTTGGCCCTATCAGCTACAGATCCTCTTTCTTCGAAATCATTCACTACACGATAAATAGTGCGTCTTGTTGGCACGTTGTTTCTGCCAAAAATTTCACGTAACTTTCTCATCGTCACGGTAATCGATGATTGATTTTGATAAAATGTTTTAACGATTAAAACACGTTGGTTTATCGAATATTTTTCCATAATAAATTTGCCACGTTTCTACTTCACGACTGCCAAATATGAACTGTCAAGACTAATGTTTACCAAAACGGCGGCAAAAAAAGTAGTATACTTTCCCGATGGACACCCTGTACATAAGTTAAATCGATCATTTGTATGGGAAGTACCAGATGGGGTAGAGTAACCGATAAAGTTTTTTCAGATTTTATTAAGAATTCTTGTTCAAAATAACGGATAAAACCGAGGACGCCGCAGTCAATGCGCTAAGAGTTAGAGAGAAAAATTCAATTTTGGAAAGTCGGTCAATTTCTAAAGGAGGTACGAGAAATAAAGGTGCGATACAGAATATTAGACTGTGTCAAGTTTTAAAAAGTTTCATAAAGATTTCCGACAGTTATAGCGTTTGCCAACTACCCAGCCAGAAAGGCGGACATCCCTCAATCAACTTTAAAATCACGAAACACATTTGTTCAGGAGCTATTTGATAGCTTTAGACGTCCCCTTTTGGACGTTACATATTGTTCGTATCAAATAATCACCAACTACCCAGCCAGAAAGGCGGACATCCCTCAATCAACTTTAAAATCACGAAACACATTTGTTCAGGTGCTATTTGATAGCTTTAGACGTCCCCTTTTGGGCGTTACATATTGTTCGTATCAAATAATCACTTAAAAAACACTGAAACTAGTAAACATAAATATACTCGTACTTTGAAATATACTTTTCTGGAACGCTACAATTTTGAATTGAATAATATCTTTAGTACTGAACCTATTGAGAAAGTACAATTTGTATATTCTTTGCCATCGCTTGTGATAGGAGGACTGCAAATTACCTGAACGTGATAACAATACAATACATTTTAATGTTTAAAACCACAACAAAAAGTGCTATAAGAAAAAAAAAACAAATTCGCGTATAAAATATGAATAAAATTATTGAAAGAGAGACAGACTTAATGGCGACAGATATAAAAATTTAACCTAAAACCAGAAGAAAAAACATTACGCCAACTTTTTTCTCTTCTTATGTCATGGCCCATGAACAATGTCACAAATAGATGACATTTTCTATTTATTATCATAGTTTTTTCCCCCAACAATAACTTTTGTATGGAATTTAATATATCTATTGGAAAAATGCACATAGAATGTTATGTGGAAAAATAAAATGAATTGGATATTACTCGTTTTATGGTTATTTTAATAATTTCTCGACAATGCGGACTTTGCCAAATATTTCTATAATTGGGATAAACACAGGGTAAAATGCAAATGTCGATGCAAATGCTGGTGTTTAAATCTGTCAGATTAGATCTGTAGATTTAATTTGGAACTTAGGTTCCGTGAGAGAGATTGGAGGTTTTGTGGAAGAACTTAGGTTCTTAGCGAGATGTGTATACTTACGAGGGGGTTTCGTATTGGAGAAGGGGAAACGATGACGGTTAACTTACATTATTATCGAGTTTTATTCGTAGGTTGAAGGCGGCTGGCGAAGTGGTCCGGTTGGCGGTTGACGGAAAAAGAGGTCAAGCGTCCCGCTGATTTTAACCAAGAGACCTCCGTGCTCCGCTGGGTTGCCATGTGGGCGTAACAAAATAGGGGTTTTTATAGTTTTCTTTTATAGTTTACACAGGCAAAGAAATAGTTAATTTTTACAATTTACAATATTTACAAACTGTTTCATTTAAGCAATTCAATGCAATTCAACTTAATTCAGTGCAATTTGATATAATGCAATTTTAATTCAAAACAATACAATTCAATTAAATACAATTCAATGTAATTTTCCAAATTTTAACCCGAAAGAATGTAGATATGCATCATTTGATACGGAGAAAATGCAAACGTATTTCATGACTTTTTAAGTCGATTGAACGACGTCCATCTGCTTGGCTGGCAGACCGATTCATTGGGTGTCTGGTAGACACAATAACTACCGGAAATTTGTATGAAACTTCTTAAAACTATTATCAATGTGTTCTTAGATTCATATCTTCCATACAAATGCACTAAATTCTGTTTAATTTGGTACGCGCTAAGGGCTTGGTTAGGTAATGTCTGATAATGAAAATGGGCCGTATTTTTGCGTATTTGTTGATAAGAAACTAGTGGTGCACCACGTACCTTTTGGTTCTCTACACGCTTTTGAACCAATGCAAAAGGCCGCTGGGTGTGGAGCTATATATGTCAGTTTACCTGACTGAAATTTCTGTACTGGTAAAAATTTATCATTTAAATAGCAGTTGCAACATTAGAATAGCGGAGATTGAATGTTGAATATTGAATGTTGAATATTGCGATTTCCCTATTGCATTATTTCCCGGAAACTATAGAAGATATAGCAAAACTTAGCACTTGCTTTCACTACAAAATCACAATATTCAGCACTTTCCTACTTTGAAAGATGATGTCTCTAAAAGTAGGGTTCGCAAGAAAGGTTTTTCACCCTTATGGTGCTATTGTATACCGCATAGTGGCTGGTTAAAAAAAACTGGAAATAATTCTGAAATTTCTAAATGGGTGATCCCATTTCGAAGAAATTTCACATGACTATAGCAGAGGTGTAGTCGAGTTTAAGTTTTAAATTTATACTTCTAAGGAGAGCTGCCCCACGATGCCTCAAAATAGGGCACCACGGGAATTTGAAAATTTTAAAACGATACAACTCCCCTAATTTTTATCCGATTTAGAAAATCTGTATGTATTGAGATCTTTAAAAAACATTGCTTTATGAAAGTTTCATTTCTTAAACTTTAAGAGTTATTCGATTTTTTAAAATGTTTTGTTTTTTACCTACCTTAGTTCACTTTTTTGCTAATAGCGAAAACAAATTTTTCAAAATTTTTTTAAATTCTTTTATTGTACTGACAACAAAATTTTAAGTATTTATCAAAAAACGAATTTAAAAAAAGAAGCACTTCTTCAAAAGTTATAGGTAATTAAAATTAAAAATTAAAAAGTCGATAGTTATGAAACAAAAAAAATTATTAGAAAAAGTACAATATATTTATATTTTTCTGAAACTCAATTTCATATTGGACATTGTAAAGAAATATTTTTTTCAGAATTGTAATTTTTACGGGAACCAGAACAACCTACCGGATAGGACTTATTTTTAAGAGAAATATCAACTTTCGGCCACAGATTCCCGAAACGTACCACTGATATTAAGAAATAAAAACTTGGCTTTTATGGCCTTAAGTGTTGTGAATAATTATACAAAGGAAATTTTCCGGCAAATATAGCAAAAAAACAAAAAATAAAATCATATTTTAAGAATTTTTGGGAATTTTTTGTTTTTGGAATTATGGGACTTCTAGTAATAACCCTCTACTTGTTATTTAGCTTAGCCTACATTTCTTTATAAATGCAAAATTCCATTAAAATATATTTACAATTAAAAATTTTATAGGATTTTTTCATAATTAGATTTTTACGGAAACTCAGCTGAAAACATTTCTTCAATTTTTTTTTTTTTCAAAAAAAAAAACCTTCCGCTAATTTTAAAAATCTTAAAAATTTTATACATTTCTGAAAAGTAGACACAATTTCCAACACACTGGCATACAACATGTCTACCTTATATTTTCCAGGTGTAAAATTATTGAACACAAATTTAGCACTTCGCAGTAAATTGATGATGAAATAGGAAGTCACAAAGCGGGTGTTTTCGCCACATTTTCCTCTTTTATTTCAGATAAAACAAAAAGCTGTTACTACAAAAGTAAGTACAAAAGTACGCCACTCTATTTGTGACGTGTATAGTACTGATGCACACGTGACGAAATTGGTCCACGAAATTGTTTTTTGAAAACTTCTCGTTCAAAGATAGAATCAGACCGGAAAATTACAAAGAAGCTTAAATAGTTTCACTTACGATCATTTGGATCAAATGATATCAATGTAACAAAGCAGATAAGCTATTGCGATTTATTGCTTAAGCTCACAAAAATGATCATTTTTTGAAATAATTATTGGCCACAAGGCCTCAGCTGAAAGAGATCATAATCCAAACTAAATGAGCTCATACAAAGTTCATCACAGATTGAATTGCTCCAAAAAGAGGTTATCAGGCCTGTTCTGAAAATCACAAATCACAAAAGTGACTTGAAATCACAAAAATGGTGTTCTGCACAACAAACTTTTTGAAATTTTGTGATTTTAAACCGGTCAGCTAAGCACCTGTCGATTTCAAATCACATGCTTATTTTTACGAATATTTTTATGGGAAATTTAAAATAAATTGCTTAATTTATTAACAGCATGTGTTATTTCTTAATTTATGTAGTAAAATTAAACATTTAGCGCAATAAAAACGCTAAAACTAAAAATTTTTTGAGACACTACCTTTTGTTTATCTGTTTTGTGAATTTGTTTGTGGTTTGCTTGTGATTTGCTTGTGATTTCTTTTTGCTTGAGGTCATCAGCTGATTTAGTTTTCGAAGATTTAATTAATGCTTTCCAGACCAACAAAATTTTGTGGCAATGAAAAAGTAAGTTTTAATTATTTGAATAAATAAAATACTTCAGACTAAAGTTGATTATTTGTGATGTTATTAAGAAAAAAGTTAATAATTATTCAGTCTTCTTTGGGTAAATTCAAAGAAAAACTCCATAAACCTTAAGCAAATGGCAACGGAAACCAATTGAGAACTGTGGCAATGCAGCTTTTTCGCGGAATTTGTCTGTTAGTGAATGAGGTATGTTTTTGATTAAATGTATGCTGTGCAGATCCGCAACTAGGGCTTTTGTAGGGGGTCATTAGATAAGGCTTTAGCGAATAGGCAGAATCTTCCAAGAGCCAAAAACTGCGATCATCTTCACATTTTTCGGAGTAGTACGTTTTAGCATCACTCATGTTCCATACAAAAGAATCATGGCATTACCCAGGCCTACAAGCGTCTACAGCTATAATATGCATGTTGTGATCACAAATCTATAAATAAGTAAACGTTAAATCAGCAAAGATATGAGTATCTCGACAAGCTTACCATCATAGCATTAAGACTATAGTAGCCCTTCCTGCTGAAATACAGAGCATGATCGGAAGGTGGCTTTTCTATTCGGATGAGGGTACCATCAACACAACCGATAACTCCGGGTATACCAAATTTTTCTTAAAAATACGATTTAGCAGCAGTTTCTGCATGGTAACCCAAAGGTATTTTTATCCATGTTGGGCATAGCTTTTCCTCCAACAGGTTTAACATTTGCCCCAAGATCTTGCAGAAAGTTGAGCGTCCCAGGCTTAAATTGATATTGGTACGACCCGACTGCAAGAAATCTAAGTACAGCGGCAAGCTGAATACTTGGTGGAATGGAACTCGTTGTCAGAAGTGGTGATAAATCGTCCAAAATCATTTGGAAAGCTCTCTTGTTCAGCCTGTATAACGATATAAAACTGAAAAGTACTTTATTTATAATCTTAATGTCTACATCAGTTTCATTTACTTACCATTTTTCGCTTGCATCCATAGGGTTGGATAAGTCGCGCAATTTTCTCTTCCTTATGCGTTCGTTGTTTAATTGCGTCCTTCGCAAATTTTCCAGAGCAAAAAATATAGCTCCCGGCATTTAAGTTAAACTTTTTTTTGTTTTTTTCAACTTAAAAACGTAAAATTTTCTACTCACTTGATAATCTTAATTAAATCAGAACAAAATAAGTCAAGAAATCAGCTGTTTTTTTGTGATTTCGAAAAATAAAATCACACCGAAAAAGATAAAATCATGTGATTTACAGAACAGGAAAAAATCACACGTGTGATTTCAAAACGGCATGTGATATGAAATCACGTGATTTACAGAACAGACCTGTATATTGTAAATTTTTCTAAATTCATTGAATTGCTTCCTAAGAACCAAACCATAAATTCGGAGTTTTTTTGTCAATAATTAATGAAGCACTGAAAGAAAAAAAATCTGAACTGGTAAATCGCAAACAACCTTGATTTTTCACCACTACAAAGTTAGGTTATACAATTATTATTTATTTATTTTTTTTTTTTTTTGACTCGGCAAAAAATATGAGAGCTTAGGTAGGAAGTGATGTACTTTCCATCCAACACCTTCGAATTTTAATTTGTTCTAGAGTCTATAGTGGATAATCCTTCAGTACAAATGAGCATTTAAAAACTAAGTCGCCTCAGTATTTTGCTTACAAAGATCAGTCATTCTACTAATCTTGGGTCAAGAATTTGATTAAATGATGGTTGAACGATGGTCATTGAACAAAATGAACCTGCATTGTAGATTAAAATTCATTACTTGAACAAAAAATTTGGAATTTACTTTGTAAAACAAAAAAAAAAAAGGTTCTCGCCCATAGAAAAGCTGTAGCAGTGCTTTTCAACTCAACTCTCACAAAAGGCCAGATTGATCATTTTCTCGGATTTAGCGAATTCTATCCACAGCTCCATCCTGAAACTGCTTAGCGGGTCTACTGTAACGTACCTTATTGAAAGCTTATAGACCTCTACTAAAAGACAATTGTGCCTAAGTTCATCATTTTTTAATTTTAATTCCAACTTTAATTTTGATATTCATTTTAATTAAAAAAATTAAATAAAATAAATAATACAATATTTGCCATTTTATTTATTTATTTAATACCAGCTACTATAGTTGACGTATGCCAGCTGGGATTCATTATAATTATTCATTCACATTACTTACATTAAAATAATATAAAACAAAATTCCTAACAAATTAAAAAAAATACATAAACATAAATAAAAAAAACAATAATACAAAACAATAAAAACAATATTTATTATAAAAAGTTTATAATAAGAAGTATATAATAAATAATAAAATATTAAATAATTAATAAACAAAAAATATATTTTAAATTATATTTACTTATAATATCAATTAAAAACATATAATATTTAGGCTTTAACTGATGTATAATACGACACAAACACAAATTTTTAAAACATGAAAATTATTAAAAAAAAAAAACATCTCAAAACTTAAATATATTAAAAATAACTAAAATAACCATAATTAAAATAAAAAGGTATCTAAACGTATAGAATTACGAATGAAGACACAGAACAGATACACAATATTATTAAAATAAAATCATCCCGCAATTTTTTTTTAAATATCGATTTTGCAGTCATAATAATAGGTAATACTGAAGTATTTGTAAATGCTCCAAACTAATGCACAATATTGCATTTAGTACAATTGAATGAAAGTTGAATTATATTAAATTAAATTATATGGAAGGTACGGGGACATCCGGTGACTTTTTTTTACATTTTACCAAGTTTCTGCAGTCTACACATTAGAGCTTACCAGGGGAAAATTAAAAATTAAAATTAGCTAATTGAATAAATTTGTATTGCAGATAATTGAATGGTCATGGTGCTTCAGTTCATATTTACTCTCTGAAATAAGCTTATCAAATATGAGGGATACATCAAATTTGATTCAGTTCAATGCAACTGCTTGAAAGATAGGAAGCTAAAGATATATATGTATAGGTTAAATTGATCATTTAAATGGGAGGTACTACAAAGGGTGTGGTTACTTACCCGACTTTTTCTAAAATTTTACCAAACACTATAAAGCAATACAACGAACAAAAATTTAGTTTGGTGTGGTCTCAGAATTAGGAACTGCAAAGATAACTATGGAGTTCTGAAAATCGGTCAGTATATACATATGGGACTTACTAGAAACGTCTTTCATTTAATTTTCAGACACTATATAGTGAAACTCTTAATGCGTACCAAATTTGATTGAATTAGTTTTAGCTGTATGGAAGGCATGAACATGGATTAAATCGATCATTTGTATGAAAGTTACCGGAAGAAGTATGGTTAGCCGGATGATTTTCTCAAGTTTTACCAAGAATTGGAGAGTAAAGCAATGAACAAAAATACTAGTCGCTGGAGTCTTCTTGCTAGAAGTCAATTTAGTTTCAGAAACTCGCTCAATTTGTCCTTAAAGTGTAACCAATTTGGCTGATTTTGTAGCAACCTGGCAGAAGCTACGAAGCTAATAATATGCGGTTTAAATTGATTGCCGTTGAACGACAGTTTTTTTTAAAACTCATCGAGAATTACAGGTCAAACCAACAATTCGAATTGCTGCAGCCTGCAGCGATTGGAAAAAAATTGAATTTCGTAGAACCGGTTAATTTGTATGAAAGGTACCATAAGGTACCAGTTCCGGGCTACGATCAGACAAAATATTAAATCGAGCAATTTTATAAGACGTTTCATAAAGATTTGCGCAGTAAGCATAGCTACCCCCCATTCGGCCTGAGAACCAGACAGATGGACGTACATTGCTAAAAAGTTGTGAAACACATTTGGTCATAAATTACTTGGTATTTCAAGTACTTCCTTCTGGATGTTCATATTTGGCGTATCATTCCTGCAGATGAAGTTATAAAAATCTTCCTATTTTAATCGAAGTTTTATATAAATTAATTTTAATTCAAATAACAACAGGTTAAACGCCGCGGACTTAAAAATTCTAAAGATGAAAATTCGCTTTCATTCCAATGCAGAGGCTAAATGTGCCCTCCCGTGTTTGCCACGTTTGATGTGGAAGCGGAAAACAAAATCAAACTTCCTCTGCAAAGATCTGTCGCACACAAATTACTCGTTTTGGTTGCACAAAAAAAAACTT
Organism: Philornis downsi; assembly: GCA_019455685.1. Classification (NCBI taxonomy): domain Eukaryota; kingdom Metazoa; phylum Arthropoda; class Insecta; order Diptera; family Muscidae; genus Philornis; species Philornis downsi. The sequence continues at coordinate 2,675,481 of JAHXMU010000307.1, forward strand.
AATATCAACTAAATATAAACGGTAATATACGTACCGAAATATAATATTTGTATGATTTACCAATATTTCGAATATTTGCGAATAAATTCGTTCCCATCGATTTGTAAACAGTCAAAATTGACTACTTTCAATATTTCCAACATTTTTAATATTACCTAAATTAGTTTTAAATGGAAACCAACCAGTATATTAGTATGCTAGTACATATAGTTGGAAAATACAATTTATTACCTATTTCACATCAAAGCGAAAAAGTTTTATTGAATGCTCTTTTTATCGGCAATCGAATATTTATGTTCGCTTCGTATTTGTTTAGTTGCATCAAAATAAATTCATCATAGTTGATTTCGTGAATATTTCTATACAGTTTTACGTTGATAAAAATATTTGCTGTCAATATTGCCAATAAATATAAATAGATGAAACAAAAATACAAATAATATTCAAACATATTACATGACATCGACATTACAACAGATATGGTAATTCATACTTGTAGGAGTGTGGGTGCACAGTGATTTCTGTGGTGAACAAAGATGCAACTGTTATCGGATATAATTACCAGTTTTTATTTTAACCAGAACAGAAATTTGAGCCGGGTGAACAGACGTTCATACGTCTTCAAGCGTCCTTTAAAAATTGTGAATTGAGAGCCAGAAAGGACAAAAAATGCTCTGAATTAACGCATAATACAACATTTAGTAAATTTGGATGAAAGATATGAATCCAGGAACGTATGGGTTAAATTAGAAACGAGGTCAGTCCCAAAACTAACCGATCTAACAAAGAAGACACAACAAATTTTTAAGACATTTTCTACATTTTTCAACATAATTTCCTTTTAACTTGATATACTCTTTTTCGATGTTGTACAGCTTTCATACCCTGTTTATAATAAGAGCTGTCAAACTCCTTAAAATAACCATCAACCGCAGACTCCACCTCTTTACTGTTGGCAAATCTTCTACCGAATTTTTCAAGTTTGGAAATAGAAAATAGTTCGAGGGAGCTAAATCTAGAGAATAAGCTGCGCGATAAAGCAATTCGGACTTTAATCCATTAATTTTGTCCATCGCAATAGTAGATGTGTGAACTGGAATATTGCCTTGGTGAAACAACACTTTCTCTTCCTTTTCCATAATTCTATCACTTAATGCTGCAATAAATTTTTTTCCATTCATTTTCTTTATTGGATCTTTCTTTCGAAATTTAGAATAAGTATTCAAATCTTAATCCTATCTTAAACTAAAGTATACTGCTATTGCCGGATCTTGTTTTTGGCGAGCCGAACTTTTTATCACCGGACCAAGTCTAGCGTGTCCTTTCTTCTTAGCCGATATGACCGGGAAAATGTTGAAGGTTTTGAGTGAGTGGGAGGACAACTTCGATATATGTATATGACCTGCTTAATTTTATTATTTCCTCGGAAATATAAGGAATGTTTAAATAAAGCATGTTATCATTCCTAATATTCCATGGGGCACCACAAATTTGGCGCAGTATTCTTGATTGTTTTCTCTGTAGCTTATTTATGTTAGAAGCCGATGTGTTTCCCACAATTGGATGCCGTATGTCCATATTGGCTTCAATATGGTTTTGTAGATGGTGATTTTATTTTCCAAACTGAGAGTAGACTGGCAGCCAATAAGCCAGTGGAGTTGGGCCATTTTTAATTTCAATTGTATGATTTTTGAGTCAATGTGATTTTTCGAATAAATTAGCATAATATTCGCCGTTGATGGTTTTTTCTTCCTGAAGACAATCAATAAAAATAATCCCATGCGCAACTCAAAAAACAAACACCATGACTTTGCCTGCAAATGGGAGCGTCTTCGCCTTCTTTGGACACGATTCTCCCACTCACCCTTACTCTACTGTTTTAATAGTTTCTTTGTCTCAGGTGTAAAGTGTTGGACCCATGTCTCATCCGAGGTTATAAATCGACGCAAAAATTCCGCTTTATTGCTACTGAAACATCTTCTCGACACTGTTTTTGCTCTATTGAAAGCAAGCGCGGCATCCATCTTGCGCACAACATTTTTAAAATCTTCAGTCAATATAAAATGTATAGCACTTTTTGAAATGCTTATTACACATCTTCAGCCGACGATCATCCAATACCTTTCTTAAACTCAATTGGCTGATCGCTGCAAATTTTTTCCATGTTTACAAGTTGATTGAGATGCTTTGCTTTTGATGGCTCAAATAAAAATACTAAACAACGTAGCGCCTTAAAACGTTAAACATATGTTTTACAAGGTTGCCAATTTTCACCAAAATATTTTTTTTTTTTCAAATTACTGGCACCATCTAGTGGTGGCTAGTTTTGGGACCGCTCCCGTTATTTTGTATGAGACCTACCGGAAATGACAAGGTTATCCGATCGGTTTTTACTTTACTTCGTTTACTTTTACTTCCCATGCAAATGAGTAATTTAATCCATCTGTTTTTAGGTTCACATCTTCTGGTTACATTAAATTAAAGGTTTACTAAGGCAATATCTAGAAATTTAAATGGAACGTATAATCACGATCCCGCTGGAACTTCACATACAAATTGGCTGGTATTCCGAATTTAAATGTTATCCCTTAATCTTAACACAAAGACATTAAATTTTTCAATAATCACTGTTTTGTTCTGTGATTGTGATTGTTAGTAAAACATGAGAAAAACGATCTTCTTCGATATATCCCATGTATTCTTGGCTTCATATCTTCAATACAGTTACATAAAATTCCGCCACGTTGAGGGTTTCCCACTCACCTTTTGGCAACTCCCACACAAATTAACCGATTTTCCGAAATCGACTTTTTAAATTTCACTCCCCATTCGTAGACTGCAACAGTTTGAATTTTTTACAATTATTTTGGTCTACGTTTCTTGATAAAATTTGAAAAATTATCCCTTCTGGTAGCTCCCGTACAAATGACCGATTTGATTCAAATAATTTTATGTTCATATCTCATATTATTCATATCTTCATATTACCCTAAATTTAGTAAAAATTTAGAACACCTTATCTCGGAAAGAAAATTGACTGCATTGCCACATCCCTTTTCATATCTCTCACACAAATTGGCCGCTTTTCTGAAATTCAATTTTACCCCCATAACTCCTGACAAGAAGATTGGATCGATCCGAACTTTTCTTGAATATTTTGATCTATAATTTTTGGTGAAATCCGAAAAAGTCGATTGCTTAAACTTGGCTCTTTTGCTACATCCTATACAAATTGACCGGTTTGCCGAAATTAATTTTTCTCTGGAATTGCTAATTCGTAATTCGCAGCGACGTAAATAAATAATCATTGAATTGCTGTGTACTATCCTACAAAATTTGAAAAAAAAATTGATCAAGCAAGCACGCCCCTTCAAGTATCTCCTCTAACAATGATCAATTTCATATATTTCAAGCAGTCGCGTTGAATTGAACCAAATTTTGTATACGTTATGGGTTTTATAAATATAGTTTTTAGAATGAAAGTGGACTGCAATATCTTCCACAATTTAACCCATTATATCTTTAATGCAGTTGTGCTAAATATAATATTATATATAAGTCCAGAGCGTTTATTGATAAGAACTTAAAAAGTGCCTTCTGGCACTCCTTCTGCACCAATGCAAGAAGGAGTTGGGTGAAGTCACTTCATCTGACTGAAATTTCTGTACTGGGTTGTTATAACTTTAACAGTGCACATATTTTTTTGTTGCCCAGCACATATCATTGACCAATTTATTATTTACTTCACATCTCATGTGACTGCGAAACCAAAGAAACGAAATCCTGCATTCACCGACGTGTAAAAACGTAGCTGTTGTGACGCCCCATAGTTTGTTGGGTGCCCCACGAAAAGCATCACTGAAATCTGCAGCACCCAGAAAAAACGTAGTCATTCGGAAAATGGCGCATGAATTTTCCATTTAATATCTTTTGACATTGTTGCACTACTAAGTGGCAATCAACCCAATTGAAAGTTGAAATTTTACCTACACTCATGGTGGCAGTATTTGGCTGTTTTCCCCGCATTTTTTTATTTATTTTTTTATTTTTTCTATATTTTTTTTTTTATTTGTGTCGTAAAGAGCGTAAAAAATAAAAACAATTAGCTTGAAAGTCTAAATTCTTTGGTGGCCGCATTTTTTACATTGTTTGAATGGTTTTTTCGTTTCACATCGAAAAGTGACGCAACGTTTTAATTTATATTTAATAAATTGTGTTCGGCATGTTTGGAAGAGAGAATGCTTTTATATGAATCGTTTAATTAATTCTTGCAGCAAATCGAGAATGGCAGGAACTAAAAGAAAATATATTTGCATTGATTGCAATTTACAAATACTTTTGAAATTTAAAAGCTATTTTGTGACAGCCACTTGCTGTAAATTGAGATTTAAATGGTGGCAATTTGGAATTGGGGCAGACACAGAGACACTACAGAGCAGCTATTGGCATAATCAAGATTACTATTTAGTTCAGTGTCTACTCATTGCTAAAAGTTGCATGGCAATAAAACAATTAAGATTCGATTATTCAAATAACTCAGACATTGTTAAAGATTCAAATATTCACATATTCAAATAATATAATATTCAGCTATACAAAGATTCAAATATTCACACAAATTTCAACATCCAACTATTCAAATTATCGTGTATTTCAAACTTCATACTTTCTAATGTTTAACCACAATCAGTAACTTCCGTTAGGAGAACTGACTTGCATATACTTTCATTCAATGTTACTTTGCTAGGCCTCAAATGTACCAAATTTTATCAAAATCTTGTCTAAAATCTTGTCCTTTTATATTCGGTCTGATTAAACCTTCTCCATATGGCACTAAGCTTAGTAAATCTGTATCCAAAGGGAGTCTACGAAAGTCAAAAAAAAGACTTGTGCTACCTATAGACTTGAGTTGCGGCAATCTCCCTCTTGCCACGCGACAATGCTGCAAATTAAATATTCAAAGTATACAGTAAAGTAAAAAGAAATCCAATATTTTTAAGTTGATGTTGAAAGCTTTACATAGTTAGAATGATCCGATATAGGTCGAATATGCACTGTTTTATCCTACAACTTGTTGCCGTATTGAAGGCAATTTCATTACGCCTTCCCCCATAAAGACCATCGTTCATATGGCCAAAAACTGGGATAGTCAACTCTCACAATCTTCTCTAGAGGCGAATTTATCACCAGCAAAATCATTCGCCATACAAAGGCACAGATGGTAATCAATTGTTGCGAAGTCTGGCCTACGATATGGATGTACACCAATCAAGCTCCGGCAGCTTCTGGCGAGTCACTATCGATGTGTATGCTTGACGTTGATATCCTATCCTGTTGGCCAATTTTGAAAGATTGCTTTTTTCCGACGATTCAATTGTAGACAGTAAAAGTTCGAATTAAGAGTTTGGCCGTAAGGGAGGGACTTATAGTATATAGGTATGATTAGGGACTCAAAAGGGAGGGACTCTTAGTACATGATTCTTAGTTGTCAATTCTGGATTTGCACCACCATTTGCACCGGCTCACCGCGATTAGACCACGAATGTTTACACTTGACATTGTCGTAAGTGACTCACATTTTATCCACAGTCACCTTCACAAATGGATGGATTTTGGTACATTTCATCCGCGATTCGCAGATGGGAATTTGGATCATAAATTTTTTCTGCGTCAACCCGTTTGGCACCCATGCACCGAGTGTTTTATATCTAACTTTATTCAAGTGGTTTGAAACAGTTTTTTTTTTTTTTTTTTGTAAAATATTTAGCTGCTGGACAATTGAAACAGTGCCTACATGACGGTTAGACTTTACGACGATTTCTATTATCCTATCGTCAATTTCGGCAAATGGCCTTCCAGAATATGCTGCATATTTGGCGCTAAAATTACATGAACGGTATTGAGGAAAAGAACATTGTGCGCGAGGTTGGTTGTTGTAGTATCAAGACCATAAACAATATTCAATTTTTTAAAAATTTTTAAAATATAGGTTTTTTTTGCATTATTGGTGCCCATCTTTAAACATCAAGCAATTCTGCGTCAGGCATTCACATAACTGTCTGAGTAGTATTTTTGAGAACGAAATTTTGTCTTTATAACGCCATCTAGAGTAGCCGAACTGCATTTATGCTATAAAAGTTTTACATTACAAAAGCCATCTATAGCACAAATAATGAATTTCTTTTGTACTATACCTTATAATTACCTGGTTTCCTGCATAGCCGTTCATCGTGGTGTCAATTTTTTCCCTTCCTAGAACATTCTTTCTTAGTTTTAAGTGTCTATATTGATTGAGATTAATATAAACCGTAATTCTGTTGATTTTTACTGCAATCGTTTGTTCTAAATTACTTCTTTTCCCATTGTTTTACCCCACAAAGTTTGGATATCAAAAAATCAATTACACCATAAAGGAAAAGTATAACCGCAGTTACATTAACCTGGATGCAGCTGCCTGTTACGAATGAAAGTCCCATGTTTGTTGCCTTTCTTTCCTGTGCTGTCCTGAAATTACGAAGTTTATCTTATGAGATGAGTGTAGTTATATTTTTCTAAACTTATCCGTTTCTTGTGATCAACGGTAACACTTCCGTCGCCTTTCTTTTTTGTTCCACTCCTTAAAAATAAGAACTTGGAACATTTTGCAGAAACTATACTATAAGAAGAGGTGTGTGCGTTGGTACAAAAGTGGAGGGGTCCCAGAATGGACCTAGTGAGCCGCTTTATTCTTTCTGTCATTTTTATTCGCAGAACTAAGTCTGCTAAATGTTTCGTAAATTATGCTGAATTTAATACGTGAGTAAAATTACGTCATTTGTTAGAGAGTTACAAGAGGGGATAGGGTTATTCGATTGGTAAAAATGTAATGTAGTTGTCAAATATTTAAATAACTACAGTCTAAGAATTAGCAGAAAAATTAAACAGTGGAAAAAATCGAGTTTCAAAAGGAGAAACAAGAACAAGATTGACAATCACCTCCGATTTTAGTCATAAAACTTGCTTCATAGAACGCCAAATTTGACTATGGTTCCACTATAGGAAAGTATGAACATAAAAATATATGAGTTAAATCAGTAATTTGTACGAAAAGTGCCAGAAGAGGAGTCCTTACTTAGTAAATTTTTCTTGAAAGCCAATATTATTGAAGAAGAATTCAGGCTACCGCAGCATGCCGAATCGGCCAATTTAGGTGGGAGGTACCAGAGTATGGTTCATAAGATGAAAAGTTGCTAAGCCAAACTAAGCCATGTGCCATGAAAAGAAAGGACATTTGTGAGGGGAACTAATTACGCATTCATTGTTGGTTGGAGTAATGGAAAAAGTTTGTATTTTCGGGTGATATCCACTTCACATATGTATAATCTTTTTCCTTTTAAGTAGATATACATTCGTATACAACTAATAATGTATCAACATCATCGATTTAATCACAGAGAAATCTGAAGATGGACTTGTCGCAGAGTCCGAAACACGTCATCTTTGTGGGTGATTACTAAGGTGATCTTACAACAACAAAATACTTGAAACCATTACAAGTTTGGAATTGTGTACATGACATCACAGCGGGTTTGGTATGTATCCTTCTGTATACTATCAAGAAAAAATTCAGGTTAGTTCAGTCTACAAGTATGGAATTACAGGACAAAACCTGAATTTCCAAAAATCGGTCTGTTTGTATGGAAGTCAAGTAAGTAGTTGGTCGATGTTTTCCATTTACAATCCCCGGCTATGATCTGGCAAAATATTAAATTGTGCCACGTTTTGACAAATTTAGTAAAGATTTTACTAGCCAGCCAGCTCGCGGACATGGTTCAATCGACTTAAATATTATGAATGAAAGTTATAGTTGTGGCCGACCGCGGCGCGATGGTTAGTGTACGCGGCTATCGTTCTCATGATCCCGGGTTCAATCCCACATATAGCCACAAAATAGAATGAGTGTAAGCTCAATGAATGTGAGAAGATCTTCCATGTCTCAATCACGAAATGCAAGGGAATTTGTATTTTGTTTCTATAGTTTCCATTTCAGTACGATAACGCACCGTGATTTCGAATACCTCCCATAGAGAGGAGGATCTGTTGGCCTCGAAATTGATTTCACTATAACTTCCTTACAGACGATCTCAAGGCAATCAAATTTATGATAAATTATATACTTACAGTTTTTACTTGAATGCAAAGTTTTGTCGGTATCGAAATTTGGACACCTTCTGATAACTCTCACACGAATGGGTCTATAGAGCTCGAAATGTAACCACCACCACACCTTATTGGATGATCTGGTTTTGGTCAAAGTTCACAAATATATTTATGCGTTTTTTTATCTTCCCTTTAGCCGGATGATGGGCATCGATGGGATGAAATGTATGGGTCCCGAAATTTATTTGTACTAAAACATCCTATTAGGTGATCCAACCACATTTCACGCACTTTAATATACTTTCTATTTCCCTTTAACTGCCGTATTTGAAAGCAATTGGACGACGCCTTCTTATACTTTCCAAAAAAGCATTTTATAGTACTTAAAATTTGTTCACAATACAATAACACTCTATTGCTCTGAAATTTTCATAATATATTTATGTAGCCCGGTAAGGTGTCATGGGCTATCTTATGTCTTGATTGGAGAAAAGAGCGTGGCACCGTCCACGCAAAGAAAGCTTTCTGACGACTATACGAATTATTACACTTACAAAGTAACTAACCAACAACCAACATCGTCATAAACAATTTGCATAATGTTACTGCCAATCACAAAGCTGTCATTTGCTGTACTAAGTTAAGATTGGTCGAAGGGGTGTGGCACTGCAATTAGCACAATTTTGATGGTTTTTCCTTTATAAAGATAATAAATAAAAATAATCCCATGCGCATTCCAAAAAAGCAGACGCCACGATCTTGCCTGCAGATGAAACCGTCTGCGCCTGCTATACCTGTTCCGTTGTGTCATGTGTGAAGTAGCGGATCAATGTTTCATCGACGCAAAAATTCGGCTTTATTGCGGCGAACCATCGCCAAACAATCTACTGAAACATATTCACGACGCTCTATTGAAAGCAAGCACGGCACCCATCTTACGCACAGCTTTCTCTTCTGCAAATGTCTATCATTTCAGATAGCCTACACACTTTTAGCCGACGATCATCCAATACCTTTCTTAACCGTGTTTGGCGTAGACACTTTGATTGGTCGACCACTATAGTGTTCGCCTTGGCAGCTCGTACGGCCTTGTTGAAACTACCAAACTGCTACCCAATATTTTACAGTCGTAAACGAAGGAGCAGACTCCCCCAGAGTAGAATCTAGCTCGGCTTTAATATTGGTAGGACCGAGACCTTACAAATGGAAATATTAGATTACATAACGGTTACCAATTTTTCCATGTTTACCATTTCACTGAGATTCTTTACTTTTGATTGCTCAAATAGAAATACTAACGAATGTAGCGGTTTGAAGCTTAAAACATATGTTTTATGAGGTTGCCGCTTTTCATCAAAATAATTTTCTTTAAACTACTGACACCATCTATACGTTAAGTCGGCTAGTTTTGGAGCTGCTCTCGTAGGATGGCAAAAATAAATTTTCATATACCTCGTGACCACACTAACAACACTAAATCAACCAACTATTTAAATATTTAATGCTCCAAATATTGAAATTTCTAATTATTCTAATATTTAATTATACAAAAATCCAGTACTCAAATATTCATATATTCGGAAGATTTCCCCCTGATACATTAGAAATCTTTTTCACCTTCAAATCCCTTTTCCACTGCAGTGTCTAATGATTTATTGCCCGATTGGTTTAAACAAAATTTCATTCATCTTTCACCTCAAATCTATTGCTTATGTCTTTTGCGCTTTTCGTCATTTACTTCATTTGTCTCATCCTCTCCTCCCGTCATTCGTTTGCTTCGGCTCCATTTTAATTTCTACCTCTAATTTTGGATCATTTGTCTTCATAAATAATGCATTTGCAATATGCTGTGATAAGGTCTTTGCATATCTCAGTGCCAAAACTGCCAGACAGACGACGTATTCATCTCTTAGCCCACCGGCGAAACTTCCAATTGCGGCGGGGTTGCCCCATCTCCTGAGCAGTTACCACCACTTTTACGTGGGTGCTCGCTCCTCACTCACTCAGCGGCTTGCATTCACAGTGACAAGCTTAAAAGCATCAATTTCAACAGCAGTTGAAGATAAATTTACATTCTTCTTGATAACGTTTTTGTTGTCTTTCACTTTTGCCATTTACTTTTTGGCGCTATAAGCGTTGGTCGCTTGGAGTAGCGCCATTGCACACATCTCCATTGAAGCAATTTGCATGAATGGAAATAGTGATGCCACCGCTACTATTAACACCTGCACGCTTTAAGGGAAAGAGTGTCAAAGTCAGTTAGTGAGGAGTTAGAAGAAAAAACAAACGTTGCAGCCTCTAAAAAGCAGACGGGTCTTCCGCAAATGTCGCTACACTAAGAGAAATACTGTGAAGAATATGAAAAGTACATATTTGAGCAAAAGTTATTTGCAAAATACCGTCGCCGCTAGTTCATTCCCAATAGACAAGTAGAACAAAACCTATGGGAGGCTGTTTCGTCGAATTTGCCCTTATGATTTTAAACAAAAAGTCATGTGCCACATGCGTATGCCGATAATATAGACATTACTGACCGAAAACTACGAGATGTTAATGCAGCCTTCTCAAGCATTAAGGAGGAATCAGCAAAAATGCGTCTGGTGGTAAAACAGGAGAAAATGAATCCCCCCAGCAAAAGCATTGCGTACTAAATATCACAATATTTAACACAACTACTCGTCCAGATTGACCGAAACATCAATAAGTTTAACAATGGATTTTCGTGGAAGATAAATAGTTCCAAATTGACAACCATTCGGTACCTCTTCTGGCATTATATTTCCGGATACATTTATCAAAAACAATATTTTTCCGTCTAGCAGGTGGTCGAACTATCTAACTGTGTATCTGCATATTAAATGTCAACATTTCTTTTTTTTAACTAAATACTGTTATATTGAAAATTCATTTATGCGCTAATAATAACTTTCCAATGGATGGCAACTTCCCACTGAAAGCGAAATATTTCATAACTTCAAACCATTAATTTTCCAGAAGTAGAATTATTATTATATAGATTGGCACTCCAATTGTTGTATTAAAAATGCTGTAACTTTTCAATTTCGATTTTTTTTATTTAAAAACTTCTGTATAGATATATCGTAAAGTTTTAAAAAATATGCCATTGCTCGATGTAGCCACCTTAGCAATGACGATAGCATCGAATTCGTCCTGGAAGGCTTCACACGCAACACAAATGTGGCCTAATGGTATCTCGTCTAATTCCAGACCAAGAACAACATTTAAGGCATTAATTGCGTCATATGTTTGGGGCCCAGAAATGGACCATATGGAAAAATTCATTGGATTTAAATCCAGATAATCTGGTGGCCATTCTTGTGCAGAAATGAAGCTGGGAACTTTTTTATGTAAAAAACCTGGAGTTTCACGGGCTTTATTGGATGGTGCCGAGATTTGTTGGAACATCCAAAAGTTTCTACAGAATAGCGAAGCATCGTTTAATATTTTTTCACCGTAGGTTCGTTGATTTACCTTTACGTCCTGTTTAATGGAAACGAGTGGTGAGCATCCCGTGGCAATTACCGCGGCCTAAGCCGTCACTGCCTTAGACATTTGTTTTCTAAGATCCATTCGCTGGCCTAAATTGCCTTTAAGCATTCTACTGCAATTATCGTGGCCTAAGCCGTCACTAGCGCAGACATTTGCTTTCTAAGGTTAATTCGCTGGCCTAAATTGCCTTTCGATTTGCACTCTAATCATACACGATCATTTTGTTTGTACCAGATATTGAACCCTACATTAGTTCTGAGCCATAGAAACCTAGGTTTTGACGAAAACGGATGAATCAATGTTGGAAATTTTCGAGAGAAAAATACTCCATTGACCGAAAGTATTGTCTTCGCATGAAATTAGAGCTATGAATCGATGGGTGGCACAGAAGAGGACAGCCAAAACTCCATTGGAAGCATTAGGCTTTTGAAATACAGCCGCAGCTTCAAGCGATGAATGGCAGGTAACTGAAGTGCTTTGCCGTATAATAGACAAGAAAGTCTATTCTAATTGCCGCATAAATAAGTAAGCATATACTTAAATGTCCTACAGTTTTTTTCTCGGTGTATCAAGGAACCTTACATCACTTTGCCATTCGTTGTCATTTAAGGCTGACTGTCTCCACATGTCATTGAATATTCCTCGTCCAAATCGAAAAACTTCTAATGAAGTTAGAAATTGTCGAAAACAGAATTGAAAAAAAAATTTAAAATTAATTTCGTTTATTAATTACCTTCTGCTGCTGCATGAATGCTAGCTATTGTATGAGCGCACCTATAAACGAACGCGCAGAATTTCAATTTTTATTTATTTTTATTTATTAAAGCAAATTGTTAAATTCAGTTTTGTTGTGATATTGTGTAACAAAATAATGGAAACATTTTCAATTTAGACTTAATTGTTTACATTATATAGCCGATAATTTTTGTTTCATTTAACTAATCCTATTACCCAAATAAGTTTGTTCAGTAAACATTGTCAAAAACTATGGAGGCGTGCAGTACCGTACTTTAGGTCTCATTAAGAAGTAAGTTCATTTGACACCTTAGCATGAATTTGTATAGTCTCTTTGCATCTGTTCTGTTCTTATCCAAAGTCAACTTTTAGTTAAAAAAAGCCATATTTAAATGGAACAGAAGCGAAGAATATACAAAGTTTTGATGATAGGAATAACTCCGAAAAGTATATAAACTTTATATAGAGCTAGACGCCCGAAGCATTACCAACTTCATGCTGCAGTAGCTACTAAACAGCTAATGACAGTGCGCTCATATTTTGACAGTCGTCAGTCTATTATGTTATTTATAAGCCTGAGGAAGCACATAGCTTTACATCGAAATTTAAAGAACTTATCGCAGCCCAACAATATTATTTCTAACCAAACATTGTTGTTGACTTTTACATGTAAACAAAATATTTGTGTATCGGACCATTACACAGTGATTTTACATTTATTGATGAAAAAATTTTTGCAGTTCAGCTATATGTAAACCAACAAAACGATTATGTATGGTTAGAGTGCAAATCAGAAGACTATGTAGACCAGAGAATTGATCTGCATCAGCGATAGTTTAGGCCGCGGTAACAGAAGCTGATCACTAGTTTTCATTGCACCGGGTGTAAAAGTAAATCAACAAGTCTACCATGAAAACATTTCAAATGCTGATTTATTACCTGGGTCACCTAAACTATTCATTAGAAACCATTGGATATTTCAACAAGACTCGGCAAGACTCGTTTTTTACATTAAACTGTTGCCAGGATTTCCAACAACGATCGAAGTCTTAATGATCACTTTTCGTCGAGAATGGAAGAAAATACAATCAAGCCAGATTTGTGCCGCGCGTGAAACCTTTCCGGACAGAATCGATACTGTTATCTGCGCTACGGTTGGCTGTATCGATCAATAACATATTTTTCTCAAAATTTTAAATGTTTTTACTTTATACTAAAGCTTTCAAACAGAAAAAAATCAAAATTGGCCATATTACAGTTCCCTCGCAACAGCAACGACCATAAAGAAGCCGTCGAGAGATATCGGAAGAGTTTTCTTTTCTGTTTTGTAGTCGTACTACCATGGAGGTCTTTCGCAGAGAGATATGGTAGATGGACTAGAAGAGCATGACATTTATTGTTGTGTCGATATTTTCTCCTCGGACCTTGAAAATTTATGGAGTATACGATGGACGACCAGTTCCATGCGAGGTATGATATAGCAAAACTGGAGCAGCCTTGGGCTGCGAAACCCTGACCAGAGGGTTATTCTATTCTGGTAGCAGGGGAGACCAGGGGCCCCAGGAACATTTTTTCTTGCCTGGTCGTGGCGTAGGGCGCCTTGTGGGAGCATCGTACTGGCTGTGATTGCCTGAACATGTGTTTTCAGTGATTTTGCGTTGCTTCTGGGTCTCCTGAAGGTAATGCGGGAACTTGAAAAACACTATTCTTCGTCTATCTGAGGTGTCTAGATAGGCCTCAGTCCTAACCGGGATGAAGCTCACTTCATACCAGTGACTTCAAAGTTACTTTGACTGAGAGAGGAAGCAAGCCCTGAGGAAATTTTCCAAGGGAACTTGCTTCTTTTCTCAAAGGTATTTTGACTAATCGTTTTGGGATTAGTTTGAGTATCCCAAAGGGACGCTGGCTGTCCCAAAAAAGAAAAGAAAGATACAAAAGAAAAGAAAAAAAAAAAAAACAGTCCCGTGTGTGACGGCACACCATGAGTAAGGCCGTACGGCGAGACTCATGTAAATTACCGCAATTGATTGACTATATTACAGAATTTTCAATAGGTAACACTTCGAGCACCGAATTCTGTATATAAATCTTAAGATTCCCCAAAAAGCGGTGTTGGCTTTTTCGTAAAATTTGAAAGCTGTAAATTTTATACTTCTAGCAGCCAGCCGTTATTCGAGATATTCCAACATTTTTTATATCTTCATCCGAAGAAGTTGAACTTTATATCTTTTGATATAAGAAAATTATAATTTAGAAATAAAAACGTTTAAAGTCTTTTTATCAAATGTGTTTAAGTAGATTGATCGACGTCTTTCTATCTAATTGATCGTATGCTAACGGCAACTGTCACTAATCTTAATGGAACTTCTTAAAATTTAGCACAGGCTTACATTTTGCTGTGACCTAGCGGATGGTTGCAAATGGTCCATATCGACCCGCTCCTACCAGTACCTCCCATAAAATTTTGCCGATTTGGAGAAATTCAATTTTTCCCACCGTAATTTCCTCTCTCAGACAGCAATTTTAGCCCTTTTCATTCTATGTAATATATCAATTTTTCGGTTTCAAAAGTTAAATGAAGCCCACATAAAGCTATGATCTCGATAAAACTTTTATTTGATTATAATGTTTGGACCTTGTCATTATGTATGTACGAAATACAATGTCATTTAAATGACCGGCAATGGATTTACTGCAGTAGTGGACTTTGACACAGCCCCACAAAAAAAGTCTAACGGCGTGAATTCGTATGATATTAGCGGCCAATTGACGTCGCCTAAAAGTAAAATTACGCTTTTTGGATATTCTCATGCAATAAAGCCAAAATCGGTCGTGTCGTGTGATTCGTGTTGAAATAACATATCGTGCAGTTCATAATCTTTAATAGCATGCAAAAAAAAGTCGGGTATCATACGGCCTTAGCGCTCTGAATTGGTATCCGTTCCTCTAACGTTATTTTAGAAAAAAAAACGGCCCAATGACACCTTAAGACCATAATGCGCACTAAACAGCCACCTTTTCCGGATGCAATGGCTTTTCACACTATCACATCTGACGTAACAACCAAATGAGAAATGAGCTTCATCGCTGGGAAAAATTTTGTTCCGAAAATCAGCATTGAATGTCTGTTACCGAGGCACCCAATCAGCGTATTTACGGCGTTGTGAATGATCAGCCGGTTTTAATTGTTGAGTGAGTCTGACTCTGTATGGATGGAGATGCAAATCCAAGTGCAAAACACGCCATAATGAGCCGTAAGATAGGTCAGATTGCTGAGATGCCCAGGGAATCGACAAAGTCGGATTATCCGCCACACTTTCACAGACAGAAGCAATATTTTCGGCAGTACACACATTGTGATGATGCACAGGACAGGCCACGTCTATACCGCTTCCAGCTTCTTCAAATTTCGTTTTAATTCTGCCAACTCCTTGTACAGTAGATAGATTATGACGACCATAATCGCCAATGTTTGAATTACCAATTTTATAGGCAGTTGCAACTATTTTTACGCGCTCTTCGGTTATGAATTCGTAAATAGTAAAACTTTCACTAAATAAATAACACTTCAAATGGCAGATATTTAACAGCTGGCAGCCTTGCCAGACCGGCGGTATTGAAACTACTAAATCGATAACCCTTATTATGCCATATTATGCCGCCTCCAGCAACTTCTATTCAAATGAGCGATTTTATCCGTATGTTAGTATTTCCATACCTTTTATCCAGTTTTCAAAAAATTCAGAAAAATTTGACAGGCTTTAAAGCTTTGCTAAAATGTGATCTGAGAATAAAAATAGGCCGCACTTTTATGCCCCTGCTGGTGTTTCCCATACGTTTTCGGAAATTTAGTTTCTCTCCTGTAACTCAAAATTTCTTGGCTACAACATTGATTTATTGTGCTTGGTAAAATATGAAGAAAACGGACTGAATAATCAGTCTATCTTCTGGTACCTTATATCTCTCAAGCAATTACGCTGAATATATCAATCGCTTCATAAACGTACTTTTTTTTTTTGTAAATGTAAATGTAATGATTTGTCACTGCCTTTCGGATTCCTCCCACACAAATTTGTTAATGTATCGAAATTTTATTTTCCTCCCGTAAACATTAATTCGTAGACCGAATTTTCTTAAACTGTTGTGGATTGAGTTGAATTGAATGAATGATTAAATTTAAAAAAAAAACAGAACGAATAACCCTGGTATTTTGCATTCAAATTAAATTAAAGTTTAGAGATGCAGTCGAATAAGGTATAGAAATGTCAGTCACATGAACTGACTGAAGTCAACGTGGGAAACTGCTGGCTTCTTATCAACAAAAACTCTGACTGCACTTAATATAATTGAATGAAAGATAGAACAGAGGTTAAATTCTATGAGACGTATCGGAAACGAGGTGATTATCTTGTCGATTGTTTCGCATTTTACCAAACATTTTTTTATATTGAGAACAATATAAGTTACTGCAGTCTGCGCAGTAATGTTAATGTTACGATTGGAACATTAAATTTCATTAAATCGATCAGTCCGCAAGAAAGGTACTTCAGTTCATGTTCACTAAGAACTAAGCTTATTTAACGCATGACGTGTGTCAAATTTGATTGAAATCAATGCAACTAATTGTAAGATATGAAGCTAAAGATTTATAGATCGTTATCAAGGTTACTTAGTCGATTTTTCATAAAATTTTCAAGACGCCGTAAAACAATACAATGAACAAAAATTTAGGTTGCAACAGTTTTCTTGTTAGGAAATACTCGTACATGGGATGAAATTGAATTCCAAAAATCAATTAATTTGTATGGGAGGTACCAGGGGGAATGTGACTATGCGGTCTATATATATTTTCTGGCCCTAACTAACCCAACTCTTAATGTGTACCAAATTTGTCTGAATTTAGTTAAAACTATTTTCTTTCCCTGCAAAAATAGAAAGACTCTTAACTTTTTAATTAAATATTTATATAATACCGAAATATGAATTGAACTTTGTAATTAATTTTGCCCATAACTAAGTTAATTAAACTTGATGGTTTAAGGCCTACCTTAAAAAACATGTATAAAAAAACACTTTTTGTTATGATCAGGTGGCTACTCGGCGGCCTACGCAGATCTCGTGGATAAAGTTGAAACTTTTGCCTTGTTCTTCTCTTGCAAATTTGGAAGTTATTTGTAGATATCCAAATTTTGGAATATTGTTCCTCCTTTTTATTATGTTGCTGTAACAACTGTTAGTGAATTTCTTTCTCGACTGTACTCGAATGCAAATATTTCGTACAAACAAAAACGTAGAAAATCAGAGTCAATTGAACTGGTTTATAAGGCTGTTATTCTCATTACATGTGTTCTCCTGCATTTTAAATCATCACCGCGATAATAATGTCGCGTGATATTACAGTTTTTGGTGATATTCCCACTTCACATCAGCCTCTGCTAAAGAGCTATCTTCGCAAGAGAGTTAGTCAGTCAATACGTAGATGATGTAGAAGAGACAAGTCGAAGAGTAGGTGATGTAGAAGTGATAATTGTCGCTTCCCTCTACAGTTCGAGTTTGAGTGTGATTTAAGAGAAAGTGATGGAAATTTTCTAAGAGATGTGCCTATGATTGTCGTTGTGACTGGATAGAAGCATCGCACACAGAGGCAGGTAAATGAGAAAAAACGTTTGAAATTTATTGCTTTGAAGAGAAGGAACAGCCGATAGAGAGAACCTACTATTAGTTAGAACTTATTACAACTTATGAATTCCCTCTTAGGTTTGGTGTTCTCTTCATTAATTAATATTACTCTTTAAACGTTTCGTTGTAACCAATATATATATATGTAAGTAACGTTATTTAGCGCTCTAACATGTACCCCTTTCCTCTCACCAATCATATATGTAATACAAATAGCATTACTGTTTATGACTCCCTCTCTCATTCTGTACGAAGACTGTACTTACCAAGCTAAGCTTAGTTTAGTCACCAGTCATCATTCAAACTTATCACACATTGTCCATTATTATCCACAAGGAAGTTTTGTTTAATAAAATAAATATTAATAATAAACTTAACTAGTGTTATTTATTACTTGTATGTACGTATAAAGCTCATGTAATTGCTTTCTTTAGCTAAATATATTAATTCTCTATTTAATGGTTTAATTGCTATTACAACACGTTTGATATGATTAATGATTATATAATCGTATCATATCTAATCGTTAAGATATGATTACGATTACGATTTTTTCCTTTCGCGTAGATGTATCATCTTAACTTCAACCTTGAAATATTACAATACAAATACCATGTATGCAAACTAACCTTTATATATTTAAATGGCGATAAAATGCAGTAGATTATATGTTTAATTCTACCTAAGATGACCGTATCCGAAACACAACTGTAGGTCGTTAAACGTTTTGTGCCAGGCACAACATTGAATTTCGGAAAATCGCCCAAATTTGCATCTGAAGTACTAGAAGGAGCCTGACAATGCGGTCTATTTCCATTGCTAAACCTTATCTGAGTAAACCCTTAACATATGTAGAAGATGTGAACCTAAAAATATATTGGTTAAATCGCATGTTCAACCAACCGATTTTTTCAGATTTCGCCTAGAATTATAGATTAAAATAATGGCTAAAAATTTAGATCGCTGTAATCTACAAATGATATGTTACGGCAAAATCAATCAATTTGGTACCAGAGATACCAAAAAAAGCGGGCCGATCTACGTTAAAAACAAATATATTAAGCAAAATATTAGGCTGTGCCAAGTTTCATGAAGATTTCCGATATCCAGGCAAACAAACATATCTTAGTCGACTTAAAAAACCATGAAACGCATTTGGTACCTGGTACCTTAGACATATACGACTACATTCATTCCTCCGGGTGAAGACGTTAATTCAGAGTAACGATCGATTTTCCTCCTTTTTGCTCTTACAGATCGGCAAGTTAAGACTTGTCAACCGATTGTGAATATCCACTATCGGTAAAAATGAGATTTATTGCTGTAGTTCATTTAATGTTCGCTATGAATGCATACTTTTATTTTCAACAATCATTTAAATTTCACTTAGGGCAACTTATAATGCAATGACCACATTTTGTGTTATTTAAATATTTGTAAACAATATAGAATTGAGTGCGTTTGGTCGTGTGGAAAACTTCCAGCAGGTGTTGTTCCACTCTAATACGATTTAGCTAATTGAATATGGTTTATTTTCAAAATATCACAATTAAACTGAATTTCAATGACTGTTCTTAAATTATGAACTGCCCAAATTAGATTGGCTTATTTCTGTTAGCGGCACGAGTTGGATTGCAGTAATTATATCAAATACTAAAATTTTTTCTATACATACAAAAATAGAATAGTAAAATGAATGGCAATAAAGGTATTTCAAAATGAAATTTTGTTTCAATTCGTTTGAAATTGATTAAAAACTTTTCAACGAAATTTAAAATTATTGCAGTTATTCTACTATATAGGGTTATCCATTTTTTGGTCTCCAAAGTAGAGTTAAATAAGAAAAACATAAAGCTATGATTTCGATGAAACTTTTATTTCATTATAATACTTAGACGTTGTCATTATGTGCGAAATATAATGTCATTTAAACGACCACCTCTGAATTGGTTTCAGCAGTGCATCCTTTTGAGGTAGCTTTCGAAATAAATACGGCCTAATGGCACCTCCAGACTATAATGCGCACCAAACGGTTCGTTTTTTCCAGATGCAATGACTTTTCCACAATCACTTCTGGGTTCTCCGAATCCCACATGCGACAATTTTGCTGGTTGGCATAACCAATGAGTGAGAAATTAGCTTCTTCGCAGAAGAAAATTTTATTCGATTAAAAGCCCGCAATTTGATAACTGCCCGTCTAGCAAAGCTGTCAGCTGTTAAATATCTGTCATCTGAAGTGTTACTTGTTTACTGAATATGGATTGTTTAACAAACAATGAATCTGTAAAAATAGTTCAAACTTAGCATAAAAGTGGTGATTCAAACGTTATAATCGATATACTATGCAAGGAATTGGTAAGATTATAAAGAAAATTGGAAGCGTTAGTAATGTGGTCAGACATGTACATCATTACAATGTACGTGCTGCAAAAATATCGTTTCTGTTGCTGGCTTTTTTTGACCTGCAATTGAAGATTATGAACTGGCCGATATGTGATTTTAACAATACGATGCCACGAGCCACACAACACGACCGATTTTGGCTTTATTGATGAGAAGTTTCCAGAAAGCGTAAGTTTAGGTTTTGGCGATGTCAATTGACCGCCATGATAATGCGATTTGACGTCGCTAGACTTTTTTTTTTTTGTAGGGCTACTTCAAAGACGGTATTTAGGCGGATAATTCCTAAATGATGGAGCATTTGAAAACCATTTGAAAAATTATCGCCGAGGTACCACCCGAAATGTGCAAAAAAGTGGTCAGAAACTATATCTAAAGGATCGACTGATTCAACCAATCCAGAGGGGGTCATTTAAGTGGCATTGTATTTCGTACATAATGCCAAAGTCTTAGCATTATAATGATGTAAAAGTTTCATCGAAATCATAGCTTTATGTCGGTTTTATTTAGCTTTACTTTTGAAACCGAAAAATGTATAAGCCGGTAGATAAGAATTACTATTCTAGTCGTCATTTAGAAATAAGTAATTAAGTTAAAACCGCCCACCTAATTGCAAGTGTAATGTCCACGATTGTCCGTCACAGAAGAAGCTACCAATATACATTTCAAGCTTTTCAAAAGCTGCGAGGGCACTGGAACAACCTCGAGACACGAGTACAAGTGGGGATAGGTACAACTATCTCCTATACTAAAGCAAAGTTTTGTGCGCACGTGGTTATAATTGGAACCGAATCATTTTCGCAAATTATTTTCAACCATTTGCAAAACTCACTTTTTCAAACCTATCATAGGACCCTTATTCTGCAGAATATCAGACATTGGTCGTTATTCTGCTGCTCTCTATTAGCAGTTTCAATATAAACTCTATCTATCTGTCCAAGCACTATATTTTAGAATGCAAAGGTTAATATTCCTGTATGTTATTTATTTATTGTGAAGTTATTTCCATTAAATATGCTTCCGGCTTTAGAATATTGAATTTAGATCTGCTTAAAGAAAAATAAGTGTTGCCTCTTAAAACCCCCCAAAAAAATATTTAAAAAAAAGCTACACTTTTGATGTGCAATTGCAGTTTGCCACTAAATCTTTCCGCCATCGTTATACAAATCTCAATTTAACTTGGTCTAGGCAATGCTATAAAACTTTTCGCCAGAAAGCCAAATCCTTACATTAAACAATACATTTATCTTCATTTGTGCAGGCAATTGCTGCCGACAAAACAAAATTACACCTTCGCTGACGTAAATTCCTATGGACATGCTTCTCCAGCCAGCGATACCATCGCTGCCTATCAGATGGAAGCGGGCACAGAACGAAAAGGAACCAACCAACAAACGAACAACACTGAGGCTTAAACAAATTATATGTTGAACAAACGAATTAAGACAATTGCAGAGCTCTGTCTCTCTCTCTGCTGACTGGCAGAGCCGGGTAGCCGGAGTAGTCATGTCCAAATAACAACAGGGCGACGATAAGTCATGTTGGCTGTCCGGTTAAATGTTGCAAGTAATTTGTTGGCACTAAAATCAAACTAAAGACATAAAATATCGTTTGCACCACGACTATCACTACTGGCATTGGCATTTTCAGGGAGGATGCTTTATTGTCCGCCCTCTTGAGAGTATCGTGACAACGGTCATGTTCAAAGGCGTAACATGAGCTTATGTGCGCATGCGAGATTGCTTACTTAGTTGCTGTTGGCCAGCCAGTTGACCACCAATGCGTGCCATGGTTAAGGACAAACCAGCAATAAGTTCATGGTAGAAAAGTCTTATGGCTTGTAGTCAATTGAGTCTTCGATTTGTGCCAACAAGTTTTTGCTGATATCAGTACCCTCCGATCCCAAAAGGGCACATATGTCTATTTATTTTTTTAATGGAAAATCTAAAAATAAACTTTTACTTGCTTATATTCGTTCATTCCATTAAGTTCAGTTCCTACAATTTTAAATATTTACGCAGGGGGAATACTAAATGTAGAGTTTCAATTATTGGCGATTAAAGATTACGCTTGACATGGAAGTCAAAGCATGGATTGGGATGGACCGTTTCCTTAATTTCGAAGGGACTAAGAAAAGTTCGCTAGAAAAAATCTACACAAAAAATATTTCAATTTTGTACGTAATGGCTAACGAATGTTGAATCAATGTTCATTTGAAATACAACACATTTTTATTAGATTTGTTTATAGATTTTTAAAAATAATTAAATATAAATTACCTTCACGCTCAGTGTGAGACATTCTTAACCATTAATGTCCCTAGATTTTCAGCGTAATTGATGTATTTATCTATCGAATGCAAATCTGGTCTTTAACTTTTTATATTTTATAAATGTAATTCGATATATTCATTTGCGTATTTTACAATAAAAATACATATTCTGTGGAAAAAACGGCTGTCGGGAATTGATCATTTAAAAGCCCGCTTAAAAGGATTGTCAAACTTGTTCATAGCTAAGTTGACTCTACTGTCCTCTATGCTGATACAAATTTTGGGTATGATCTATTTATAATCGCAATGATACAAAATTCTTACAGCGAATAGACTCTAGCAAAAATGCATTTTTACGAGTGGTACAGTGCATTGAAAAACGATCGAAATGTGGTAAAAGATTAATCTCGCTCTGGTCGATAATTAATTCTTATTAACATCGAAAAAGTGAAGGAAATGCTGGTAGAAAATCGCCATTTAAGTCTGACAAAAATAGTCGCTGAACCTTCTTTGTTTCCGAAATTAATTTATATCATTTCACTCTATAAAACGCACAAGGAAGAACGAGATTATACGATCAATGTTTTATCTACATATTAGCAAATATGACAATTTAATATAACTGACAAAAATGTACGAGGACGGTCCCAAAACTGTTCAAACTGATGTGTAGATGTTGTCAGTAGTTTGAAAATAAATTATTTTGGTGAAAAGTTGCAACCTTATAAAAACTATTCTCTTCGTTTCAAGACACCACCCTATTTAGTATTGTTATTTGAGCCATCAAAAGTAAATGATCTCAGTGAATTTGTAGGTATTGAAAAAATTGGTCACCGTTATGTAACTCAATATTTTCATTTAAAAAGTCTCAGTTCAACCAATATTGAAGTCGAGCTTGATTCTACTCTGGGGAAGTCAGCTCATTCATCTACTACTATAAAACATTGGGTAGCAGAGTTTAAACGAGGTCGTAC
This sequence comes from Philornis downsi, assembly GCA_019455685.1. NCBI lineage: Eukaryota > Metazoa > Arthropoda > Insecta > Diptera > Muscidae > Philornis > Philornis downsi. Next base: position 2,699,190 of record JAHXMU010000307.1, read on the forward strand.
AAGCTGCCAAGACGAACACCGTAATGGTCGACCAACTGTGGTGTCCACTCCAGACACGGTTAAGAAAATCCACAAAATGGTATTGGATGATCATCGGCAGAAGGTGCGTGAGCTAGCTGAAATGATAAGTATTTAAAAAAGTGCTATACATTGACCGAAGATTTGAAGGTGAGAAAGCTGTGCGCAAGATGGGTGCCGCGTTTGCTTTAAATAGAAGAAAAACAGCATCGCGAAGATATTTCTGTAGAGTGTTTGGCTTTTGGCGAAAGCTGAATTTTTAAGTCGGTTTATAACATTGGATGAGACATGGACGGCCCAACATTTCACACCTGAGGCAAAGGTACTGTCAAAGCAGTAGGCTGGGGGAGAATGGAAGAAGCCTGTAAAAGAGAGCGAAGACGGTTCCATCTGTAGGCAAAATCATGGTGACTGTTCTTGGGATGCGCATGGGATTATTTTTATTACCTTCAGAAAGGAAAATGGAATATCAACGGCGAATATTATCCTAATTTATTGCAGCGTTTAGGTCATGAAATTATGGAAAAAGGCTTTATTTGGCGAACAAGAATATGTTGTTTTGTGAAGACAATGCTCCAGTTCACACATTCACTCTTACGATGGCCAAATTAATAAATTTAGCTTCCTGGAACTATTTTCTATTTTCAAAATTGAAAAAATGGCTCGTTGATAAAAGATATGATTAGGTACCAGAATGATCTTGGTTACTTAGTCCATTTATCATTCTTTCCAGGAATTATTAAGCAATAAAATGAACACACCTTTAGGTTGCGACAGTCTTTGAGTTGGGAGTTACAGGGAAGCATTTTAATTTCAGATAATTTGTGAATTTCAAATGGAGCTACCAGAAGGAGAGCAACAATATACTTTAATTTCTTTCTGAAACTCTTTTAATAAACCTTGAACGTGTTTAGAGATAAGATAAAAGATATGAATCTGAGGGCATTCGTATAGGAGGTTCCAAAAGGGGTGTAGTTTATCGAGCAATTTATAAATCAAATTTTAAATTAAAACAATAGAACAATAGGCAAAAAACGAGATTACTGTACTTTACGAATTAGGAGTTACAAAAGAAAAATTAATTTGGAAAACTTGGTCAATTTGAATGAGAGGAACAAAAAGGAGTGGACCAAATATGAAGCTGTGTACAGTTTGAAGAATTTTTAAAACATTTGCAGGAGATGGACGGACATTGTATAATCGATTTAAAAAGTCATGGAACACATTTGTCAAAAAACATTCGATACCTTAGACGCTTCTTTGTGTTAAATTGTTAGCGGTGTCAAATTTTATACACTCGTACGTTCCTTCTTCAGAAGAAGATGTGAAAATATGTTGATGATTAGATTATTCGTTATTACTTTGAAAGAAGTCTAGTTTCAGAATTATTTTCAGATAATTTATGTCGATAACAAAAGTATTTAAAAAAAATTTTATTAATAATTATTTTTTGTTTAGTTTTTCGTATTGAAATATTAAATGGTTTTAGGCATTAATAACTGATTCCGGTGGCAAAAGAAATTAATTCAATTCAACGGTGTGTAGCAAAGGGTTATCCACTTAGTGGTCTCAAAAGTAAAGTTAAATAAAAAACCCTATGATTTTAATAAAATTGGGTATAATAGGGATTTTCATTAAAAAAATGTTGATGGAAGAAATACTATCTGTCTGAACTGACTGGGGGGCTCCAGAATGTTCTTTAAAAATAGATAGATTCCCCAAAGGGGTTAAGCCTGATACGCCATAATTCCACCCTGTTATCTATATAGCTAACTAACATTCAAATCAGATGCAATTACACACTCTATTCTCTGTTATCCACTCTGTGTCAACATTAATGTCGACCCAAACCTGTAACAGAATTTGGTTCGTTGAAATTTAAATTATTTAATAACAACCTCTATTGGTAGGTGTGGATGGAGTCATTCATTTATTATGCGCACATTTTACATTTCAAATTCAATTTATATATTCATTGTACAGAATTTGATAGGTTATCAAGCCACCACCCATACACATAACAAAAGATACACCTTCGAATAGTTTTCTTTTAATTTGCAAACAGTAACAGTGTAAAAACATTAAGCATATCGTATTCCTACGTCCTGCTGTGTCGTTGATGTACTCAAAAGTGTCCGTCTATATATGTAACAATTTCATTTTCGCAATTATAGTTCATTAAATTAAATTACTTTTTCGAAAAGTAAAGTAAATGTTGTACATCTTCATCATTTTGTCCCAGGATCTTCATTGAATGGCTCGACATTGTTCAGCGCCCACAGCCAAGGTCTCTTTGACTTGCCAACGATGCTGATAGTGGAGCGATGTGAAGCTGTTCACAGTAAAAATGAATTGTCATTGGAAAATTACCCAAAGTAGAGATTGAAGGCGGCAACGACGATGAAAAGGACTATGTAGACAATGTTGCAAACCATCTTAAGAGGATACATAGTAAAATTATATTTCTTGCAAAGGCTAAGAAAATATCGACGGTGAATTGCATAGTGCTATACTAATTCCGATAGAGGACAGCGCAAGAGGTTGAAGAGGAATCTTGAATTAGTGCAAGGAATGGCATTCTAGACAATACTCGTATATAGAAGCTTCACCCTCATCTTTTGTTTTAACAGTAAATTATCGAGTATTCTATAGAAACAACATAAGTCACTTTAAAATCAGTGTTTGAAAGTGATTGCAAATGTGCGCATGAGAGAACGGGTGTGAATGTAGCTATAGCTGTCTCTAAGTATATCAAGATATTGTGTCAATGTATATGTACACATACATACACATTTATAAGTGGTAAAGTATAAAGACTAAGTGTAATTAAGTTAAATATTTAATTTAATTACTGCACTATTATGTCTTTGCAATAAAAGAGAGTTGAGAAGGCGAAAAATTATCGCTAAACATGAAAGATACACCGAAGAAAATTCCATGAAAAACCAATGGAACTGTATGGCCGTTTAAGATGACATTGCATTGCTTTAACTAATAATGTTCACATTTATACTGGGGAAGTAATGCTGAGTAATTCAGTAGTTAATGAGAATTCAGTGCAAGTAAGTACTCGATAATGCTTGGCACTTTTTTCCGTAATTACTACTGTTTGTTTTTGGTATCCAAACTTTCACGGCTGCACCATTTTCTTATTTAAGAGATATGACCACATCTGCCAGATCTGAAGATTTATAGTAATTTTGGTAATTGTTGGATTGAAAGTTAAGTTGTTCTTAATTTAAATGTATTTGCCTTAAAGATAACAATTTTCTAAAAAAAAAAAAAAACTAAACTAACCATGATGACTGCCGATTATTTCTTTTTTTTTTTCTTAGGTGATAAAAAGAATAGACATCCGCAAACGCTTCGGTTTCCTGCACTTCTTCCTCAAATCTTCATACCAAATTTTTGCAGTATTTCAAAAAACTAGTCTTTCCAACGGAATTTTTGTTGTCCTCTTCTGCGCCTTCTATCGAGTTCGTTGCCGAAGACTTTTTATAATGGAGCGATTTAATTCATCCAATTGACACGATCCAGCCAAAGCAATCGCTATATTTTGATGCGCTTGGCTAGGTTGATATTTTCCGGAGTATTTTTTTGAGAGAGGGATTTGTCAGTAAAACGTTTACTTATGTCATGGTAGCTCCAATACGGATAGGCTTTTAATTAATAGCTTTGTTTCACCTTCGTTTTCCACCAGATCCACAGGGGTTTTACCTGATTTTCGTTACCAATCTCCGACTGAATGGCAAAATTGTAGGCTGGTCCAAGTTTAAAGATGTTCCATTGAGATTTACAGCAGCTACTTTGTCCACCAGCCAGCCAGTCAGACGGACGGACTTCCCTCAAACGACATAAAAAGCTATAAAACACCCAGGCTAAGTTAATCACGCTGGACATATTGCAATCCGTTTGCCGGTATTTTTTCATTCCTCTTCCAGAAGCGTCGTGTGGCACACTAACCCAACTTAGCAATTTGTTTTTCAATTACTTTTAATTTTTAATTTTTACACTTTCAAATGTATGTATATACATACATACATATATTATATATATATCATTTGATACACCAAATGTGTTTCAGGATTTTTAAAGCGATTGAACTATGAATGTCCCTCTGGCTGGCAGGCTAATGAACACAACTTAAAATTTTGCCATATGGAGCTATCTCTTTTGATACCTTCTATGTAAATTAACTGATTTTTAGCAATTTATTATATATTTTCACTGTTATTCCTCATTCGTAAACTGTAACGATCTGAGTTTTTGTCCATTCTTTTGTTATATAAATCTTGGCCAAATCTGAAAAAAACACAGCTGCTTGATCATACCTCTTCTGGGGGCACCATGACCGATTTAATCGACTGATTTTTAGATTCATATCTCCCGTCCGGTTGCACTAAATTCATTCGAACAAGTTAAAAAGTTGCTCTCAGATACTATTGAGAATAAAAATAGACCACATTGTCACGTTATTTCTGGTACATTAATTCAGATAATTTTGTGATAAGAATCTAGCGATTTACCACGCTTCTTCTGGCATGGACTTTTGCAATAATGCAAACGGACGTCGGATGAAAGTACGTATAAGTCAGCTCATCTGATTAAAATTTCTGTACTGAATTATTACACATCACCAATTTTATTTTAGTAGTTTTATTTTATTACACTAGTTTTATTTTATTATATATATGTATATTTATTGACAAACCCTCAATACAAACAAAATTCAAAGTTCAAATTGAGCTCCCTAACTTCGAATCTTAATGTTAAACGTTTTAAGACTAAACTTTGGTCTCCTTTGTATTTGCAACTACTTCCAGATTTCTCAGAGTGTACAATTATTTCAGCGGAACCCCAAATAGCAAAAACTATTATCAACCATTAAAAACAAAGTTTACGTTTTGCTAAAATTTCCATGAAATTCGAAAAAATCCCACAGCTTTATTCTTTGCCATCATTTTGTGTTTTAATGTTTGGCAACAAAATTGCGAAATAGCCAGACCTCCACTGAAACAAAAAAATAATTTTAAAGAGCGAACAACAGTATTAGTACTTTAAGGTCAAGATCATCTTATGTGGTTTTTAGTCAGTTGTAAATTAAACTCTTTATCTTTGTTTGCTCTCCAGTGCAGCAGAAGAAGTGTTCGTGCTCGCGTTTTTTATAACTTCACTCAAAGCAATGAAAATATTCGTACATTTTTTTTTTGATACCGCCAAAAATGAAACACCCAGAAGAAAAGGCTCAATCTTTAAATCGATTGAGCTATATTCATCTGTCTAACTAGGTGGCTGGCTTGTAATTGTGTTAAGTTATTAATAAACTTCTTAAAACTTGGCATAGCCTAATATTTGGCAAGATCGTAGCCGGTCTATATCAACCCTCCTTTTTTGGTAACTCCCATACAAGTAGAGCGATTCTCCGAAATTCAATTTTATTCTGTATAAAACCTTTCTCGACACGACAAATCACATTTTGTTTCATTGTATTAGTTTATAATATTGGCCGGAATTAAAAAAAAAACAAACCAAATAGTCACGCCCCTTCTAAGGGGTGATTTTTCAATCGTAGCTTTTTTAAAAATCGAATAAAACACTAAAATTTGCATCATGTATTAAATTTTTTTATTGAAATCGATAAATTGATTTTTGCTATTTACTTTTTAAAGACAATTTCATGTAAATGTAAAAATCACCCTATAGTACCTTACAAGTAAATGACTGATTTGACCCATAAATTCATAGATTAATACCTTTAGTCGATTGTACAAAATTCGGATAGCTCCGCCAATTCCCTTCTGATACCTCCTACACAAATTGTCTGATTTTCCGAAATTCTATCTTTCCTCTGTAATTTCTAGTTAGTAAGCTGTAATATCCTAGATTTGTTGTCCATTGAATTAACTTGTGATACTTGACTAAACCTAAAGAAAATTGATCAAAAAACTAAGAAACCCCATCTGGAACCTTCCATAAAAATGACCGATTCAACCAATTTATTATTAGGTTCATATATTTTATTCAGTAACACAAATTCGATCAAGTTTAATAAAACTGCCAATGAAAATTGTGATTAAAATAGACTAGATTATAGCGTTCTGTCTAGTATCTCCCGTACTAATCATTCAATCTTTCTTTTGCAATTTCTGCAGTATTATAGGTTTTGGTCTATTGTATTGCCAGAAGGGGCATGGTTAACTGATTCTTTTTCAGAGTTTACTAAAAATTATGGTGGACAAAAGCTTATGTCGCCGCAGTTAACGAATTAGGAGTTGCAGCAAAAAATGAATTTCTGAAAATCAGTTGACTTATATGGGAGTTACCAGAAGGGGTGAGTGCAGAAATCAGATAGCTACAATCAACTAATTTCTGGTTACAGGTACAAATATTAATTTCGGAAAATCGGTCATTGTATGGGAGGTACCACAAGTAGTGGGTCTAAAATTCTGATCGCTGCAGTCAACCACTCCAAATTGAAGTTACAACAAAAAAAATTAATTTCTGAAAATCAATTCATTTTGTATGGACGATACCAGAGGGGGTGAAAAATTCAAGTTCCTGCCTTGCAGGCAAAAAATGAATTTTAGAAAATTGATCATTGCATGGGAAGTACCGGAAGTAGTGGGTCTAAAATTCTGGTCGCTGCAGTCAACCAATTTATAGTTACAGGCAAAAAAATTAATTCCAAAAAATCGGTCAATTTTTATGTTTGCATCAATCAATTACAATCTCCAACCGCCTGGCAAAATTTTAGGCTATTGCAAGTTCAAAGTAGTTCCATTAAGTTTTACAGCAGCTACTTTGTCTACCAGCCAGAAAGTAAGACAGACGGACTTCCCTCAAACGGCATAAAAAATTATAAAACATACGAGTATTTGGTCAAGAGATACTTGGCACCTATCAAATTATGGCCTACATCAAATTATATGCTTTCATTCCTCCGTGTAAAGGTGAACAAATGCTGGAGTCAAAATCGACATCAATATGGTGCATTTTCAAAATGTTGCACTCGGATCCGATTTCTGGTTTGGCTTCCTATTAAGTGTTCACGATGAATATTAATACAGGCATATCCAAAACTTTTTAGTATGCCCCGGCCTTCGGAATTGCATAAACTATCACTTTCTCTTAGGTTGAATTCTTAGTTATGGATTTTCCTAACAAATTTCGTTTACATATACCTAATAAAATCAATGGAAACCTCAAACAAAATAGCTTAATAATACCTCAAAATGGCTGTAATTTTACTACATGATGTATGAAATTTACCAGTTCTCAATATAAACCCACATTTCCAAACCGATGTGCAATAAAAGTCAACCAGGACTTTAAATGTGTACAGAGGTGTAAAAAACTGCTTGCCAACTTATTAATATTGAAAATCAAATTTATCAACTGAAGTGAACAATTCAACAATAGTTACACATGTGAATACTTCATTGAAGAGTCCTCGACTTGTATATTCTATATGATGTGAAACAAAAGTAAAATTCATACACATCAGTCCCTCATGCTCTCCCTCTGCTCTTCCCTACCTTTCACTCTTACAAATACTGTGTCCTTAAATGTTGCCGTTAACAAAAAATGCAAAATGTAAACTTCTTGCAACATTTAAAGACCAATAAATCAAACTGTAACGATTCTATGCCATGCACAAAAGAGGGAACACTTGGACCCTTTGCACTTTCTGACTCTTCATCATAGGCACAGTAATTGATTGTGGCAGGAGGCACTGTAGCAATGATGCAGGATGAATTGTTGCATTGTCGCCACCATTATCGTCATCGTCATCGCCATCGTCATCATCATCATCATTGGGGGTACTTTCACATATGTTTAACTTTACATTGGTTCCAAACTTGTGGCACAAAGGCAAACAATGGCTCGACAAAATGTAGAGCAAAGCAAAGCAAACCCTTGAGCCAAACAATGCACCTTACGCGATGGCAGCTGCTGCAGCAGAATGTATGAACGACAGACTGGCGATGGCAGTAGCAACTCACCGTCATTATCAGAAACTTTAGCTAAAACAATAGTTCGTACTCGCTGAATGAATGTTAGCAAAGAATGTAAGAACAAACACTGTAATGTTTATTGTACGTAGTAAAACTTACGTACACAAAAGCGCGCGCACACACACAGTCACACTCACAAGTGGAGTAACTGGAATGAAGAAAGTGGTATGATAAATAGAGAAGTGGAGATATTATACAAGTTTATGATCAGTAAATAACAGCGAATCAGTATAGAAATTTCAGTCAGATGAACTAACTGAAGTAAATTTTACTCGATAGAAAGGTCATGTTTGAATGACCACTTTCGTAGTCAGTTTTAACTACTGTTGCGTGTTCTTCGATTATTAAATCTATATTCGCAAATGGCAAATCTTTTACTAAATAAAAAACACTTCATATGACAGGTATTCAACAGCTGGCAGCCTTGCCAGACCGGCGGCTGTGAAGTCACTAAACGCATAACCTTATGTTTGAACAATATAAGAGTAAATATGTATTTACATTTGTCAAGTTCTGGCGACGGACGTGTTAGAGTTATTGAAAACTATTAGAACCACAACAAACATGTTTCACACAATCGGCACAACAATCATCAAAATTTCTGGTACAGTAGTTGTTCCTATTTGAATGCAACGCGTGTGATTTTAGCATTGGCTTGGCTTACGGGGCGAGTACTTGCAATTTGACAACCATGCAGTACTATAGGGTGATTTTTAAGATTTAAGTTTTTCAGGTTGGCATCACTAGTTAGTAATGGCGTCCAAACGTCATCTGTCAAAGTGAAAAGTGTACAGTATACTCTGCCGTTTCATCACGGAAAGACTAACAAACGTGTAACGATTGCAAATCGTTGAAATATATTATCAAAATTCGTGCTCTGTGGCAAATGTGCATCGTTTGATACGACCATTTTATGGTCGTCATAATCGACCTGCTGAATCAACAATTCGTGCTGATATCTTCAAATTTCGCACTAAATTTACTTAGTTCGACATAAAACCATCGACTCGCTTGCGTAGAGTGCGTACCGAAGAAAATATTGCAGCCGTAGCGACCAGTGTTAATGACAATCGTGAGATGTTAATTCGTCGCCGTTCTCAGCGATGTGTTACTCAACCACAAGGAATTTTTTTTGCCCCCAATTGGGTGAGTTGAACTTGGTTGACATGTGGTTTTATCAGGACGATGCAACATGCCACACTACTCGTGAAACAATGGATATGTTGAGGGATGAATTTGGTGAGCAGTTTTTTTCTCGATTTGGCCCCGTGAGTTGTCCCCCAAGATCTTGCGATTTAACGCCTCTTGATTATTTTTGTGTGGTGTTATATCAAGCACGAAAAAGTGACGAAAAATTGCACCTTCAAAATGGACATTTTGAGACGGAGCCGCAGACAACATTTACATGAAATTATCTTTAAAAATTAAATGGCGAAAGCCAATTTATTGATTTCAATAAAAAAAAATTAATATGTGATGCAAATTTGAGAAAAAATCACCCTTTACCTTCACCCATCGTTTTCATTTTTTGGAATCTAAATTTGTATAAAGTTGTATAAAATTTGTATTCCGGTTCTGAAAATTGTAAAAAACGAAATTTCAAACAGATTTAGTTTTGATTCTTACACCCGAGAAACGAAACAAAATTAGAGACAATTTTATTTCTGGCGCAAAAATATGTGAAGTCCAAAGAGGGACGTAGTAAATCGCTATTCTCTTATCAACAAATGCTCTAAATTAATGCACAATACTGCATTTAGTATTGAATTAAATGATTAACATGAATTCAGAAGTATATAGGATAAATTCAAAGACAGTCACCGAAAGGAAATTAAATTCGAAAATAGTTTTGATTTGTTTCCGTTTCTGGAATCTAAATCAAAAATATACCAAGTTTGTATTCCGATTCCGACAACCGAATCAAAATAGCATTGAAATGCGATTTTGTTTCATACATTCAAGCAATTTTGACTCTGATTCTCACACCTAAAAAAACGAAACGAAATTAGAGACAATTTTATTTCTGGCTCAGTTTATGAAACTTTTTGTTTGTATTTTGATTGGAATTTTTCAATTCATAAAAACGGATAAAATTATTGAATAGCTGTGATACTCAAATTCAAATTCATTTGGTACCGCAAATTCAAAATTATTTGAACCATTCTTTTTTTTCTGAATATGGCCAAGAATTTCCCCCCGCCAAGAAACGAAGCGATCTTTATATGATTTTAGTTCCAATTCAGACTAAGAAACACAATTTTCATCTCTGGTTCTCAATTTTTAAATATCTGTTTCATTATACTTCGATAGAGAAACCGGATCAATGTAGGTTTTTAATTTTCGTCTCGGATAAAAAAACGAATGAACATGTGAAGTGATTTGTTGTCCCAAATATGAATCAGAAATAAAATTCTAATTTACTTTAAATAAATTTACAGTATCAAAAGCGATATGAAACTAAACATTCATGGAAGTCCCAGGTTAAATTACATAAATTGTATGGGGGTGTACCAGAAACGTAGGGTTTATTCGATCAAATTTTTTTCACATTTTACCAAGGATTACAGTAAATGCTATTAAACATAAATCTTATCATTAGGGTTTGCAAAGGGAAAATTAAATCTTGCTAAATCTGAATATTGCTATGGGAGTTACCCCAATGGATGCAGTACAGCTCCCATTTGCCACTCACAGAATTACCTTTATGAAGTGTATGAAGTGTGTCAAATGTAGTTGAATTCAGTGCATAAAACTGAAAAGTACTGAGCTTAAATCGATCATTTGCATGGGAGGTACCCGAACCAGCAAAACTAGACGTTCGATTTTCCCAAATTTTATCAAAAATTATAAAGCAAAACAATGAACAGAATTCAGATAGCTGCAGTCTTTAGATTATGCATTGCAGGAAAGAAAGAATTTCCGAAAATCAGTAAATTTGTGTAGGAGAATGCGATTCATTTTCATTCCCAGACACTACCTTAGCAAACAGTTACCGTCCAGAAAGTTTGAATGAATTTAATGTAACCGATATGAACCTATGAATATTTGGGTTAAATCGGTCATTTGTATGAGAGGTATCAGAAAAAGCACAAGTAACTGATCGATCTTTTCAGATTTCATTAAGATTTATAGAGCAAAATAATGAATATAAATTCAGGTCTCTACACTTTATGTGTTAGAAGTAACAGGGACAAAATAGAACTTCAGAAAATTACTCAATTTGTATGAAAAAGTACAGGAAAGAGTATAGCAATGCGGTCCATTTCCAGGCATTGTCTTAGCAAACACTTAGTCCGAACCAAATTTGACCGAATTTAGTTTTACCGGACAGAAAATATGAGCTGCATCAGTTATTTGTATGGAAGGTACCATGTTTAAGCCCGTTGATTTTTTCAGATTCACCAAAGACTAAAAATAAAGTCAAGGGACCAAAAATTCATGTCGCTGAATTAAACGAATTAGGAGTTACAAGGGAAAAACGAATTTGTGGAATTCAAATAATATGTATATGTATGTAGAATGGATGAGTCAATATTGCTCATTTACAATTCTGGGTTACGATCTGCCAAATTATCAGGCTGTGCCAAGTTTCATAAAGTTTTATGACAATTATGGTGCCTATCAGGCAGGCAGCCGAACGGACGGATATCGCTCAATCGACTTAAAAAGTCCTGAAATGCATTCAGTTAAAAGATATTTGGTAGTTTAAATGCTTTCTTTTGGCGTTAGATTTTTGGCCGTACCAAATTATATACATACTCGTATTCATCCTTCCCGTTGAATGTATAATCAGTGCAGAAATTTCAGTCATGAAAACTGTCTTGCATATACCTTCACTCAACGTCCTTTTGCGTTTATGTATAAGTGTGGGTGCTGCCAGAAGGGGCGTGGTAAATTGTTTTGTTCTTATTGAATAATATATGACTTCATTCCTTCGGGCGAAAGTGTAAAAACACTCTGAAGACTAACGATATTTGCTAAATCGGCTAAATTGTTCGTTTGGTACACTAAGGGGCGTGGCAACGCAGTCCATTATTGCAGTGCAGTGTTCTTTTATTAAAACTGAACGTATTTGAATTGGTGGAAAGATATAAATGCAGGAAATATAAATAAGATGATTTGTGCAGATGGTATCATAGGGGGCGTGGCTATTCGGTCGATTTTCTCAAATTTTACGCCCCACTATGATGCAATACAATTGGCAAGAATTTAGTTAATGTCAGGCTACGAATTAGGGATTACAGTAGAAAACTCAATTTCAACAAATCGGTCCATTTACATGGAAGGTAATTGATTGGGTGCGGCAACGTTGCCATTCGTTCTTAGATATCGAAAAAATATGTGTCAAATTTTGTCCGCATTTAGCACAACTAATTGAAAGGCATGAAAGCTGGCATATGACGGTTAGATCAAGTATTTTTATCGGAAATATCAGAGAAGCATTGGCTTGATCGATTCAGTCTTCTTCAGACTGCTACAGGCTACTAATAAGGAATTACATGGGATCAATTGAATTTTGGAAAATTGGTTAGTTTGTACCAGAATGAGTGTGGAAATGCAAACCATTTCGATTATGAGACACTGCAGTACCCAACACTGAATATGGACTAAAATTGATTGAATCTAGAGCAACCACAACCCAAGAATGTAGGGATAAAATCGGTCATTTGTATGGGAGGTACCAGAAGGGGTGTGGTTGGTTTGATCGATTTTTTTCAAAATTTTCTCAAGCAATGTAAAACAATGCAATGAACAAAAATCTAAGTTGCTGCAGATCGCATGTGAGATAGCTTCAGGAAGGAAATTCGACTTCGGAAAATCAGTAAATTTGTATGGGAGGTGCCGAAAGGGGTGAACTCATACAGCCCATTTACAATCACTCTATGTTTCGGAGTATTTTTATACCTTTACCCGAAGGTATGAAACTATAAGTCATTCAATGCTAACAAAATAGTTTGCCACGCCCCTTCTGGCAGCAGCTTTCACGATCTGGTAAAATATTAGACTGCGCAAATTTGAAGAACTTCCATAAAAGTTAACAACATTTATCACCGACCGTGGCGCAATGGTTAGTACAAGCGACTATCATTCGCATGACCCGGGTTCAATCCACCATATAGGTACCTATTATTATGTGAGTGACGGTCACCTCGATGTGTCTGACGAGTACTTTGAATAGTCGAGTGATCGACAAATCTGATAAATGTTTCTCACATAGTGACTATTGGAATCGTCGTTAAAGAGCAGGTCTCATTGGGCTAGTCTAATAATAGAATGCATATAAGCTCAAGGAATATGTGAAGCCCTCCAATATTTGATCCATGGAGAGCAAGCGAATTTGTTGTTTTGTTTCATGAGGTCCATCAGCCAGCCAGGCATATACACAGACATCGCTCAATCGCTTAAAAAAGTCATGAAAGCAATTTGATTAAATGATACTTATTGCTTTTGAACTCTTCCTTCTGGGTAGTACATTTTTGGTCGTATCGGATGTGTAATGTAACATGCACTGGTATAATGCTGGTGTAATAAGAATTTGAAAAAAAGAGGACTACGGGAGCCATTGAGTACTAGCTTCAGTCGGGCAGGGGGTTTTCGTCCTTTTTCAAACAAAAAAATTGATACAGAAAAAAATATTATAGGCTCCCTTTTTAGTTAAAGAAAAAGTTTAAACTATTGAAACTAAATTCACGATTAAACGAGGGCCGCATGACTACTCAAACACACAAAACCCGATTAGTAGTCATGAATATAAGACTATGCAACATTCATATTTTATCTGGCATTATATCTCGTCGATGTTCTGAGATATTGTTCTCTAAACCCCCCCAAACCATGGTTCTGTCTATAATTGGTTTTCCAGAACCCCTGATTCGTTAAACTAACACTACCACACTTTCGATTGGAAACACTTTCTGATCAATTTAACACTTCATTTAAAGCAAATTAATTTATCCATTTAATCTTTGAATTCATATTTAAAGTTGTTTAATTTTAAGTTAAATTATTTATAGATTTAAGTTAGGATAAGTTAATTTTACAAATATATGTATACATCTAAAAAAGAAATCATTTTACAAAAACCGATTCACTTTACGCACAATTCTTCACAATCGTCGAAGCAATTAGACAACCATAATCAGCGATTTTTATAATAATACTTTTTATAATAATAATTTTTTTAAATATTTACTCACAAGCTCGATGATCGATGAAGGCCTCCATAGGTTCGATGCTTGTGATGGAAACTAAATATTATAGAATTGATGAAAATGATGATGTTGGTTGGTCCTGTGCTTAGGGCTTAATTAGGGTTTTTGTAACATGACTTTAGTTAAATATTTAAACATTATTAGAATAAGAAAGTTTTAAATAAATTTTAGAGATTTTAGATGAATTTAAAAATTACATTACGACTGATTGGTTTTAAGAGAATATTTTTAGGTTAAGTTTTAGCATGGTTTGTGACTGTTTTCAATATATCTGTTTAGGTTGTTTTTGTAGAATAAGTTTGAAGCATGATATTGTAGGTTAATTTTTTTGTTTAGGTTAAGTTTTTTTTTTTCTTCTTTTTTTTTTGTTAATTCTTAATCGTGATTGTTAAACAATGGGCCCGATTATGGTTTACAACACTTAGGTGTTGTGTTGTTTCGGCTACAAGACAACATTAATTTTTTTAGCGATTATGGGTTACAACATCTAGATGTTGTGTATGTTCCACTGTTGAATTTCAATAGTAGTAAATTTTTCCATAAAATGACAACGGTGCGCCGTTGTTTCACCACACCGCGGTGTCAAAATAAAAACAAAACTGTAATATACATGTAAACAATTTGTTTAATATTTGTGAAAAAAGTTATAAAATTTAAAATGGATATTAGCCCCGAATTATATTGTAGTGGTGAAGATGATAACCAGTCGCCTCACATGGCTCGCATAAGGAAAATAATTCGGGATGATTCAACCCATTGGAACTACCTAACGCTGAGTAAGTAGGATAGTAAGAAATCGGGAAATTTAATTGCAATGTGTTTATGTATGCATTTACATTTTAGTTTTATCAAAATGTTCCGCATAAACAAAGATTGCTTTTCCTTTTTGCTAAATAAGCTCCAACATTTTTTAAACCCTCTAATTCAATGCTCTGGAACTCCACCAATTATAAAAGTGTACTGTGCCCTACGATTCCTCGCTAATGGCAGTTATCAAAGAAGTGGTGGAAACGACTTCAGTGTTGGAGTGTCCCAGCTAACTGTAAGCTGTACTTCAAATGATGTGTTAAAATTTTTTGAAAAAAAAATTTGCAAAAAGTGGATAGGTGCTCGAATGAATGAAGAAGAGCCGTTTTTTATTTATTGGAGCCGTTTTTGATACCACCATTTCGAACTGCTGAAGAGGGATCTTCGGAAAGTCGTTCCAACACTATTCACGCAGAAACGAGAAACATCGTTGAAAGGACAATTGGCATTCTTAAAAACAGATTTAGATGTTTGCTTTCTGCAAGAGGTTTGCATTATTCTCCAGAGAAAGCTACAAAAAATATTTGTGTGTAATATATTTCACTTTCAAACTCTAAAAAATATAAAAAATGTTTATACTTACAATTTGTTTTCCATTTTGAACTTGTCGCGGCAACAAAACAACAGCTAACGAGCTGTTGTTAGTTTTTGGCTGCTGTGACAACACAAAAAAACAACTGTTGTGAACGATAATCACCACAAAGAACATACACAACACTAAACTACAACACAACAGATAAGTGTTGTAAACGCTAATCCCAATTTGAGATTAACAACACTAAATTAACAACTCTTGTAAACCATAATCGGGCCCAATATGTTGTGTTGAAAATGTCTTGCCCCTGATCTTGGACAGGCGTATGTGGAAGTTCCAGACATTTTCCGCCAAATTTTGCTGTCGAGGTGCTCAGAGGTGGAAAAATCTTGGTTAAGTGCTGCTGAACTTAATTATCGCCACATATAATTGCAACAAAAATTCCCACAAGTTGCTTTAATTGATAAGTTAGGGCTTTTAATGTTTAGTAAGCGTCGAGCCCGTCTGCAAAAATGCTGGGCTGCTGGACGCTGCAGCTTTCATTATCCCAAATACTTGCGTAATGCAGCTTTCAATTTTGGTTATGTCTTATTATTTCTCCATTAATTAACCTCTAAGTGAAGAGATTAATTATGAGCACGTCTTCACTCCTCGGGATTGTCAGCAAAAAGGAAAGGTTTTAATTTCTTGTCGGTGCAAGAAGAGTTGACATAAATCAGGTGATCGTTGTTTATGTCACTGTTGACAAAACAATGCTGTGTTAAACAGAAGTCACACATCTGTTCGAAAACAGTTGTAATAATATTTGGTTCGAGTCTTGGATAAACTGTTGCCGTTTTAGCGTTTTTTTTTTCAGCATTGTCCATTACAGATGATATACATTTTAATCTCGGTAGAAGGTACGAAAAGTGACCATGAGGAAAACATCCCCTTCTCATGCATGATACACCAATGATGGAATATTTATCTGTGAAATATTTAACTAACTAATGAAGTGGGAAAAATGAATTTTTGTCCTTATATGGGCAAGTTAGCGATTTTGTCATTTGTGTCATTTAGATGGATGGATTCACAACAATAAACAGAAGATTGAATATGTTCCTAATAAAGCATCAACTAAGTCAATTCAACCAACTATAATTTCCGCTCCTTGCACTTATAAAAATTTTTCATCATAAATCCCTGCTGCAGAATCCCAAAAGATTCGTTTTCATTCCATTTCAACCAAACTTTCCACAGTGCCATCCTATTGTGGTGCAGCAACAATTGCTTATACATATATTATTACAACTATTCAGTGCTGTATATTAGAAAACCAAGTTGATTGTATAAAAGTAATTGATATACCAAAACTGCTCTCCAACTCAAACATTCACTCAAACTCCTGCTTTGTAGAATGAAGATGTGTTGGCTTTATCATGCACCACCCCAACCTATGTAGGGCTTTTTGGTGGTGGATATTACTGAAGGATTTAAGAATGTGGAATTTAGTACAAGTGAAATCCTTCACTGGTGTTGAGAATAACCATGGTGGTGATACAAAATACTCCCGCTGCTTTTGTTTCCTCTGATGAAGGAGAGATAGTGCTATTGCAGAGCTTGTGGTTAATGTTGCTGTTGTTGCTGTTATTATTTATATACTTTTAAGGATGTATACGTGTATGTATATATGCAAGTGTAGTAAGCGCGCACTTGTGTGTGTGTGTGTGTGTGTCTGTAAGTTGTGCAATATTAGAACCGCGGGTGTTCATTGCAAATTGTTTATGTTTTAACAATATCCTCGTACAAATTTCTTTTGACTACTCTCTTTTCAAAATGCCGTCACACACATTCACATACCTTAACACATATGTGAGCTGTTGTTATCAGTGTGTTCACACATCATACCAATATAAGAGAAACAATGGAAAATGATGTTTACAACATCTGTAAATCTCTTTACACGCACACAACTCTGTGCTACCTACATACCTGTACTCGTATAGTAACAATCATGTAATTGTGTTAGTTAATTTTAACTATTGTTATTATGTTTTATTCAAAGTAAAAGCTAAATATTTATAAATTAAATTTTATAGAATTTTAAAAGAAATTTGTTTGGTCTTTTCTCCCCCGCCAGCTACTAAAAATTATTCTTCAGTTAGTCTGGTTAAATATATCGTGTTTTGTAAGCAAAATTTAGCTGCAATTAATATTCATGCTTCATATGCGGCTACTAATGGAAGTGGATATAAATGAATTGGTGGTTCTTGTATGTACGCTGAGCTTAGGGCGATTGTGAAACGAAATTGAAATGAAATTAAATTGGAATTTGTAATAAGAAAGTTAGAAAATATAAAGGACTTTAAATCGAGGTGGTTTAGTGGAGAGTACGAGTCTAGTTATTTGATTTGATGGTAGTTTGAATTCTTACATTGTTAGAGACCTGTCCCTGTGAAATCATCATGTTATTTCTGTGTGTTCATGATGCCACTACTTCATCCCCACACAAAGACTGCCCAAAAATAGAAGGAGTGGTCACAGATAAATGAAATTTGGGACACTGTTTTACTGGATCTTGATCCAGGGACACATATATAATTACATAATAACGGACTTCGAAGTTTTATCGTAAACAGACAGACAGAATCGGATCATGCCTTCTTGTACCTCCAATACAAACGGATCTGTGGTTTTTTAAATTTGGCCATATTGTAATTCCCTGGTATTATAAAATGTAGCACCATCTATAATCTTTACTTCAGTGCAAAACTTGGACGAAGTAGAAACTCGTTTTCTGGTCGCACCATACGAATCGACCTATGGGTCTTAAAATTTAGCCTTACTATAGTACGCTATTAGACGATCTGATTTTGATAAAAATACAAATAAAATTACCAATATCCTTTGGCCCAAATTTAAAAATATGGATGCGGTTAGCCATCAATTGCGTCAATGCCGCAATGGATTTGACTTTTCCAAATGTAGACTTCTGCAGTCATATGTATATGTCAATAAACCACATATCTGCTCCAATAAGCCATGTCCTCAAAATTAACATTACTCAGACCAAATCCTAAATTCAGAAGGATCTATGCAGCTGAGTCATTGAAATTACATGTCAATCACAATGAGATACTTGGTCGTTTGAAATGAAAAATAATAATAATTTAGTTAATACTACAGCTTGTTTCGATTCCATTTCAGCATCCTATTGGAATACCTTTTATATTTTAAACATATGGATATTTATAATCGAAAGAAGAAGTAAATATCACTTTCTCAGCGATTTGTCTAATTCTAAAAGCCAATAACAATACGAATTCAAGGCCATTTTTTGGCGCTGCGGGATTATTGTGAACGAGACATCTTGAAAATCAGCCAGTCATCTTCACGTAGTTTTTTGTCAATATGGAAAATGTAGACAATTGAGGTGAACAACCTTTGTGTTATTTGCAAAATAGAACAAGAACGTGTAATGGAACATCCACATAAGAAAGCGTGGACAAAAAATTGCTAATGAAGCCGTTCATTAAAGCAGAAGCCAGAATAATTCGGATCTGGCTGTCTCGTTTCGTGTTTTGGAACACTTTCCTTTAGCTGACACCCTCGACGGCTGCATAGTACTGCGGTAAATTTGTTTCCTTTAAAATTAGTTTTAAACCTTAAGATATTAGAGTATTAGCAAGAATTTTTAATTGGAATTCATATATGAAATTTTAAATATCTTGCAAATTTATCCCCAGCTACTCGATTTCAAGTATCTGTTTATAACCTGACCCATAACAATCAACTAACAAAGTAAATTGCTTTTAATTGACAAACAAATGATAAAAGTTGTGGAAAAGCAAAATTTTTTCAAAAGGTTTCTTTATATGAGGTGTGTTAAAAAAATTATGAATTTTCATTCATAAAATTCGCAAGAGCATCGCTCAGGAATTGTTGAATGACGTCAACGATGATCCAGATTTGCTTAAAAGGGTCATAGCTGGGGACGAATCATGGGTATATGGTTATGACATCGAAACCAAAGCCCAATTATCACAATGGAAGGGTTCAGGAGAGCCAAGACCAAAAAGGCACGCCATTTTGCTCGCTGTTTTCTTCGATTACCATGGCGTAGTGATTCAGGAGTTCTTACCACAAGGCCGTACGGTAAATAAGGAGTATTACTTTGAAGTTATGTGCCGTTTGCGTGAAGCAATATTAAAAAAAACGATCGGAATTGTGAAAAAAAAATTCATGGCTTTTGCTTCATGATAATGCACCTGCTCACTCATCTTTGGCTGTAAGAGATTATTTGGCCAAAAATAACACAGTTATCATGCCTCAGCCACCGTATTCGCCAGATTTGGCCCCTGGTGACTTTTTCTTGTTCCCAAGATTAAAGGGACCCATGAATGGACGGCGTTTTGCGACGATTGAAGAGATAAAAACCGAATCGCTGAGAGAGCTCAAGAACGTACCAAAAAGTGAATATTAGAACTGCTTCGAAGGTTGGAAAAAAACGCTGACACAAATGTATTATATCTATAGGGGACTACTTTAAAGGAGATAAAATAGAAATTGATAAATAAATGAATATTTTTTGAGAAAAATGAAAATTCACCATATTTTTTTAACACACCTTGTATGTATGTGAGTTGTGCTCTTCGTTGAGAACATTTTAGTATCGGTGGGCGAAACTTCTCAATTGCTTTGTGAAGTTATAGACCTTAATGTTCGAGAAAGGCACAAACAGCTGGTGGTGCTAAAGACAAAATCTTTTCATGAAAAAATTATCCACATTCCATATTTAGTGACATTCAGTCATTCTACTTTAAGGATCTTACTCATCGGATCTTAGAGTTTAACAGTTATTCTGAACTCCACAGTTTGAGAATCTTTCACTAGACTTGACGATTGGTAGACCACTCGAAGCTTTCGTCAGACACATCAGGATGACTGGGCTCAAATAAAAATTATATACTCGTACATGGGGGCGGTCCCAAAACTAGTCGAGCTGTCGTGAATAGTGGCAGCCTTATAGAACATATGTTTTAAGTTTCAAGGCACCACATTGTTTAATATTTTTCTTTGAGTCTTCAAAAGCAAACAATCTCATTGAATTTGTAAACAGGGAAAAAATTGATCACCGTTATGTAATTCAATATTTCCATTTGAAATGTCTCAGCCCAACCAATATTATAGCCGAGGTAGATTCTACTCTGTGGGAGTCTGATCCTTCGTTTACGACTGTAAAATATTGGAGTAAATGAGGCCGTACGAGCTGCCAAGACAAACTCCATAGTGGTCGAACAATTGAGGCGTCCACGGCAGACAAAATGGTTAGAAAATCCACAGAATGGTATTGGATGATCGTCGACTGAAGATGCGAAGACGTAAGCAAGTTGAAATGATAGGCATTTCAAAAAGTCCTATACATCGTAAGATTTCAAGATGAGAAAATTGTGCGCAAGATGGGTGCCGCGCTTGCTTTCAGTAGAACAAAAACAGCGTCGCGAAGATGTTTCAGTAGAGTATTTGGTGATGTAAAACTGAATTTTTGCGTCGATTTATGACCATGGATGAGACATGGGTCCACAACTTTTCACTTAATACAAAGAGACAGTCAAAACAGTGGACTGGAATGAGAGAAACGTGCCCAAAGAAGGCGGAGACGGTTTCATCAGCAGACAAGGACATGCCGTCTGTTTATTTGTGATGTGTATGGGATTATTTTTAGTAATTATATTTAGAATGGAAAAACAGCAACGGCGAATATTATGCTAATTTATTGCAGCATTCAGTTGATGAAATTATGAAAGTAAAGCAGCAGAAGTGTTGTTCCATCGAGACTGTGCTAAAGTTCACACATTCACTATTGCGATGCCAATAATGAATGAATTAAAGTTCGAATTGCTTCGTCATGCACCTTATTCATCAGGTTTAGCTTCCTCGGACTATTTTTTATTTCCATGATTTTCAAACTTGAAAAAATGACTCGGTGGTAAAAGATCTGCAAACAATGAAGAGGTGGAGTCCGCTGTTGATGGTTATTTTAAGGAGTTTGACAGTTCTTACCATAAACAGGGTATAAACGCTGTTGAATATAGGTGGAAAAAGTGTATCGAGCTAAAAGGGGATTATGTTGAAAAATATAGAAAATTTTTCTCAAATTTTTGAGTCTTCTTTTTGTCTAGCTAGTTTTAAGACCGCCCTCATAGCTTTATTGACGCATAAACCCTCAATCATGCGGACGATAATCGCGTGTAAAAACCCTCGGTCACAAAGTCGTATACTTTGATAAAAATCAATCATATATAGAAAATATTAATCCCATATCGTTTGAACCGACATAATTTCTACGCTCCATTGCGGCCGACAACTTTCTCTATAAACATATCTGACAATAATAATTTAGCTATTCAGTGCGGAATCTACCACGAATATTCCCACTATAGTTAAATGTATAAAAATGATATCTTACATCGTAAATCGCCACTAATCGTATGCTATTAAATTCATTTTAGCTAGACCATAAATTATACTTTTTTAAGCTTATTTTTATGACATCTTCTTGCCAAAACATTAACACTTTCGATTTCTTTTCACCGCAAGATGTCACAACCATTTGCTAAGATGATGGGACAATAATAAAAACACAAATTAATCGTTTTGTTTATTTTAATTGCCCCTACTTGGCCACGCTACAAAATCCGTGAACACGTTTTCGTTTAAAATGCCTCTCACGATTGAATACAGCTTAAAAATAATGTCAAAGTCAAGTTTACAGTCAATGACTAAGATTTCTCGGTCACAACGAAGCTAGACAGACGCTAAACAACCGGTGTCTTCTTAGTATGTTGGGGGCTTGTTTAAGAAACCGGCTAACAGATGAATATGGTAACAAATTAACTAAACAGACTGCATGTACTATTTGTACAGACGGAAAGAGATAAAAGAGAGAGAGGTAGAGAAACGAAATTTGCTAACTATTATACGAGGCTCACATATAAAATGTAGAAGATTATCCACGGCCTAGCTGCCAATTACGGAAGTTTTTCGTTATTTTAAAAATTTGGTCTTTTGATTTTGACACTTTGACGATAGACGATTTTGCCTCCAAGAGTAGATCAACGTGGCGATTTTTCTTTCTTAATAATTTTTTGCGATTTTCTCCACAAAAATGCTGGAATTCTTTTTCATTTGTAATTGGCTATATAAATATGAAATTTTGTTAGGGGTTTGAAACTTTATACAATGCTGGCAAATCACGATTTTCTCAGGGACAGTTCCTTAAGAGTTATTTATATACTTTATATATATATATATATATATATATATATATACTCCTCATAAATAACAATTATTTTTAATTTATATTTTTCCCGTTTTTTAATAATATTAATTCAAGGCTTTTGAAAATTAAAATCAGTCATTGGATTTTTCAAATTAAAATTAATCAGTTTAAATCTTTTCCATTTTCTAATAAAAACAAAAAAAAATTCAAATTCCCTTACATCCCACGAATGAAACATGGGAGAGCTTTTCACATTCAGTGAACTTACACGAATTATATTTTTAGACCGTGATCGGCCGTGTCGCGATGGTTGGTTTACCCCTGATACAACCAGCTACCATTATCTGAGGAGCGGTAATCAGAGAGAGAGAGAGAGAGATACAAACAACTATAACAGTGATTTCGTTCATAATTACACTGTGCGACAGAACATAAATTTACTTAAAATACTTACTCTGTTGATAGTAAGAACTGTCAAACTCCTTAAAATACCTATTATGCAAATTAGCATAATATCTGGCGTTGATGGTTTTTCCTTTCTGAAAATAATCAATAAAAATAATCCAATGCGCATCCCAAAAAAAAAAAAACACATGCTATAACCTTGCCCCGCCTTCTTTAGACATGATTCTCTCAATCCAGTTTACTGCTTTGACTGTTTCTTTGTCTCAGGTGTGAAGTGGTGGACCTATGTCTCATCCATGGCTATAAATCGACGCAAAAATTCAACTTTATTGCGGGAAACATCGCCAAATACTCTACTTAAACATCTTCACGACGCTGTTTTTGCTCTATTGGAAATAAGCGCGGCACCCACCTTGCGCACAACTTTTTTATCTTCAAATTTTTGATCAATTTACGATGTGTATTTCAGCTAGCTCACGCCTGCTTCACACCTTTAGCCAACAATCATCCAATACCATTTTGTAGATTTTCTTAATCGTGTCTGTCTGCAATTAACTATGACATACAGGGTGTCCGTCGGGAAGGTATACTACTTTGTTTTGCCGCCATTTTAGTAAGCATTAGTCTTGACATTTCACATTTGGCAGTAGTGAAGCAGAAGCAGGCTTGTTTTAATCGTTAAAACATTTTATCAAAATCAATCATCGATTTCCGTAACGATGAGAAAGTTGCGTGAAATTTTTGGGAGAAACAACGTGCCAACAAGACGCAGAAAGAGAAAGAAAAAGAGAGTTTGAGCTGATAGGGCCCAGCAACGACCACAACGTACTGCGAGATCGGCTGAAAACATTACTGCTGCTCAAGAAAGTGTTCAAAACAATCCATCAACCTCAATTCGACACTTGGTCTTCAAACAACAACTTTGACCACAATTTTGCACAAGGATTTGTATTTGTTTCCATTTAAGATTCAGTTGACACAAGAGCTTCTCCCACAAGACCATTTACGCCGCCGTACATAGGCCAATAGGATGTTACAGCTCGCTCATGACAACCCCGATTTTCATGAAAAAATCATAATGGGTGACGAGGTATATTTTCATTTGAATAAACAGAATAGTGGGTTCTGGGCAATGGAAACTCCTCAAATTATTCATCAATCACCTTTGCATCCATTAAAAGTGGCAGCCTGGTGTGCAATTTGGTCAGGAGGAATCATTGGACCTTACTTCTTTGAAACTGAAAACGGCGTAACGGTAACTACCAATGGGGAGCGATATATTAATATGATTGACAACTTTTTATTGCCACAATTGCATGCTGTGGGCTTGATTAACATGTAGTATCAAATAGACGGTGCCAAATCGCATACAACCAAGATTACAATTAAATTATTGCAAGACCTCTTTCTACAACAATTTATTTCAAGATGTTAATTGACCTCCACCTGATTCGACTGCTCCAGACTTTTATTTTGTGAGGATATCTGAAAAGCAAGGTTTATGCAAACGAACCAGAAACGCTTGAGCAACTCAAACTAAATATTCGTGATGAAATTAATGAAATATCGCTTGAAATGGGTGAGAATGTAATGAAAAATGTGCTCAAAAGGCTCGCATTTGTGAGATAACAGAGACGGACATTTACCTGATATTGTATTCCATACATAATTGCCGACAATAAATAAAACATTTATCGATATAAGATCAATTCTCTTTCATTTAATCAAAAATTATAAACAAACAAAGTAGTATATCTTCCCGACGGACACCCTGTAGTTTAACAAAGGAATATTGGCTTTAATTTGCAGCCAGAAATTGCATCAACTGTTTCCGCATTCAATCGCAAGAAATTGCTTCAATTATTTCCAAATTCTATCGTTCCAAACATGGCTATTTCTTCTGATCGTCCCTCTTAATATTATACATATATATTACATTTTTTTAGAGTCAATCAGATATCGTATGAAAAATTTTAATGTAACGTTCAATAATTTGATGCCGGTTTGTTTTTTTTTTAATTTAATATTTAAATGTAATTTATATATCAAATTAAAAATCCGCGGCTACTAACTAAATAAATGCCCATTAAAAAAGGATAAAATTCCTAACAGTGTGATTTACCGATCCAAAAAACTATCGCCGTGGATAAGTATTCGGATCATGCCATAAAATTCTTAATGCTCTCACAGTTTCACAAAAAGACAAAAAATATTCAAATATTTATATGTGAATATCGTACAATTCAACTTCTCAGGTCTAAGTTAAAAATCAAACTGAATATTTTTGAATTACCAATTTGAATTTGTAGTTTCAAGACTACCAAAAATTGCCATAACTGGGCGATATAAAAAAATTACTTGCTTTTTAATAACAGTTCTGAAAGTTCCAAAGTGACTTAACAGGGCCCGGTGAGGGGCTGACATCTCCAACGCGATATTTTATGGTATTCAGAACTTTAAATTAAATCTTGAATTGCCCTTCAATTTATGTTGCTACCGCAGTGAAAGACGCAAATAGCGTTTTTTTCTTGGAATTTATGAAAGGTCAAAAGAAAAATACACATTTTTTCGCAAAAGCTGCAGAAAACAGTTGGTATTTCCCACCATTTTGACAATGTATTTCAAACTTTATTATTGTACTAATAAAGAAAGAAATATAGCAAAATATTACCGAATCTGTATTTGTGTGTGAGTAAGTGTGTGTGAGTGTGTTTGTTATATTGTGTGTAGTTAGAGTAGAATAACAGACGAACACACAATTTTTTTTGTTAATCAAAGGAACTATTTGAAATGCAATGAACGCAAAAACGGAACGCAGATGCAGTGTTGCCAGTTTAGTATTTATTACGCTTTTTTAACACTTTATCCTAAAGTTTGATTCTAAGCGCCTGTTAGAATATTTTTTTTTTTCTTAAATTTTCTGTATTTTTTTATAATTTTAATCTAACTTTTTTTAGCACATGTCATATTTTTTATATAGAAAACAACAAATAAAAAAGCAAATGTTGATTTATCTTTGATTTTTGGAATCATTATTTTGCATGAAATATGTTTTGAGTTTTCTTGATATATATTTATGTAAATTAGTAAGTGGCTCTAATCTATATTTATTTTTTTTTGCAAATTTTACTTATTAAAGTTTTTTTTTTCTTCTTTTAGCTCTAATTAAAAGGAGTACTGTTTTTTTAAGATAAGAATTTGTTAATCTTTTCCTTATAAAAACATTTGATACTTTACATGTTTTTTAAAAATTTTTAAAAAAATTAAGAAAAACTTTCGGGTTTCAAAATTTGCCAGAAAAAATGAATGACAAGCTTTTTAAAAGTTTAAGCTTAAATTGATAGGTTGGTGCTTTTAAAAACAACAATCATGCCATGAAAGAAGATGTAATGAATAACATAGCCAGCGTGAAACCTTTCTAAATTCTGAATTTATTTGAAAGAAATACGGATTATTTATAAACGCTTTATTATAAATTCTCATATAAAGGGTAGTAAATTTCGTAAAACCATATAACTTTAAGCTTTAAATTTACATTTCATTACATTTTCGTCATGTTTCCCTATTTTTGAGTAGCGGATTTAGAGAAAATATCTTACTGTTACCAGAATGTTTATAAAGTTAGTGATATTTTATTTAAATTTATTTATTTTTTTTAATATAAAAAGTTCACTGTTTTTCTATGATACAGAAGTGCAGAAAATTTTTGCCAGTGTTTTGCTACTTTTTTTACTGCACTTGAGAATTGTTCTTGTGATCGATTGTGATTTCAGAAGTAACAGGTTTCTCGAAATTATGATCCTTTTAATACGATTTTAAGGGTAGTGGGTAGCGAGTATATATATATATACTCTTTATTACTCTTTATTAAGATAGAAGGAATCTCTCTAAATCAAACCGTTTTTATTTGACAGTTTCTTAAAACATGGGGAAAAAACTGGAAAAAAACCGTTCGGTTTATAATTTTTTTCTCGCTAAACATGTAATATATTAAAAATCGTTCTATACCATTCATATAAGTAATAATATTCCACAAGTCTTCAAATTTCTGAGCCGTTTGGTTCATCCGATCCCGAGAAAATGGGTCTTTTATGTGAAAAAACGTGATTTTTCAGGAGAGGCAAAAAACGCGGCGATTCAAATTTCCCAGTTGAAATAACGTTTTCTTTCGATTTTCGGGGCTAAACTCGATAGCTTGTCTCTCATCTATCCCTGTAGAGTGCAAGAAGTCATATTCCTATCGATTATTCTTTAAGTTTCGATGGCAAGCCCAGTATAACCATAGTCAACCTCTGTTCTCGTGCTCTTGCAAAGAGGTTTGTGTTTATCGCGATGACTCGTTCCAAGAGAATTTTTAAATCCAGGAAAGGCACATTTAGAGGCAGAAGAAATCAGGACAAAGTGCGTAGAACTTCTACCTCGGAACCAACCACTTGGCCTTCTTCCTCGGATCCAACGCCTGGACCTTCAACATCCACGATTTCCGAAAAACTCAATTATAGTTTTCCAAGAGAAAATACGCCTGATTCTTCCGTTTCCGAAAAATCATTTTCTTCCTCGTTTTCCAAATTGAGCCACCGATTAGAAGAGTATGACACTTTTGAATCAGATGATAATAATGATTTCATAAATTTAGATATGTAAAGCACAGTTTTTAGCAACTTTTTCTAAGTTCTTTTATATACTTATACCATCATACTTTTCCTAACAGCTATTCTAAATACGACCCTGACAAGTATGGCATGTTGTAAAAATTGTCATGGAGAACTTGTGGTTTCAGTCATTTTTAGACGAGGACTTGTGTATGTATATTTAGTATATGTTGAAAAGGAAGGTGACTCATCCTATGGCGCTGGGAATTTTTAACTAAAAATTGTGTCATAAGATAAATAAATGAAATAGTTTTAATTATATCTTAGTTTTTTTTTTATTCTATTATCTCTGAACCGACAAATAATATCTATGTATTAGGTACAAATATCCTAGAAGGTGTTCAGGCATGCAAAATTATGTTAGTTTGACAAATTTCATATCAACGAGATCACAGGTCATGACGAATTAACTTAAAAAAAAATTGGGGAACTTATAGTGGTTGGATTTGAATTTTGGAGATATCATTACATTCAGGACATCCTAAATAATTTTTTGAGGCAATAAAAACAAATTGATTTTTTTTTTAATTTTCGCTGCCCTTAACGGATTTTTCGGCATTAAAACAATTTTCCTTTTGCATTTTAATATCATCGCGGAATCAATTTTTCATGCAAAAATCTAAAAAATCGCAAAAGTTCACCTTCCGCTGTCATCTAGAAAATAATATATGAACAAATTTAACTTAAAGTATACAAACTTCTAAATATTTGGACGACCAAAGGTCTACAATTTTGTATTTAATCATTCAAAATATGCAGAAATATATTTAATTATTTAAACTACACAAAATTTTCCTTAATACGTATTTATTACTAATTGTAAATAAGTTTGGTTTAATTTATTATACGAAAAATTCACAAAATTCCTATTAGAAACTAACTAGTTATTGAATTGTCTCAATTAATGTTGGCATAAAGGAATTTGTAGACATTTTAGAAAATTTGACAATAAAAATTGCACTTTGTTCTGTTTAGAATACAGAAAGTCTTATTGAAATTTAAAGGTTTCCAAATGTATCCTCTAATATTTAGAAAAAAACAATCAAGAAACTCATAATAAATTTAAGGTATTCAATAAATGTTTGAAACAATTTTTCAGCAAGTGATTGTTTCTAGAACGTTCTATAGAGATACAGAAATTATAAGGTTAAAGCAAATCAAAACTCGTTCATACAGTATATTTCTTAGATCATAGAATTATAATGTAAATAAATTTTACATCTAACTTTCCAGAGATTTCAAAGATGAAACAATTTCCGTTTTTCTCCTTCAAAAATATCCTAAATAAAAACCTTCATCAGCCTTTCCCAAATAGGACCTGAGATATAACAATTTAAATTGCTGAATTATTTTAACCTTTCAGTAACTTCTACACAAAAAAATAACCTTTTATTGCAAAAATTACATTTAATTTTTAATTAACCAAATTTTCTTCGGAATTTTAGAATGTTTTTTGCATTTTGCAAATAACTTTTTGGCCAATTAGCATATTTTTTTTGCCGGCATATGGCAACACTGCATAGCAGTAACAACACACACACTATTGTATGTCTATATCGGAGAGAAAAAAAACAGGAATCAAATTGTAATAAAGTTGTTAAAAGAAAAATTTTTGTAGCAATTTGTTACAAAAGGATACCAGTTGGTATCATAAACTTTTGTTTTCAGTTCTTCAGCTGCATGTGAAAGGCTCAGGCTCTGGCCCTGGCTTCTCCAATTCTTCTCCATCCCAACCAACTTTTTTCCTTGCCTTACATAGCCCGGCATATAATATATTATGACGGCATCTGACAGAACCAATAGTTTACCAGTAAATACTTCGAACCAATCCAAATATTGATGCATCAAATGAAACGGAATAAAGTTTGACTGCATGTGAGTGCATAAAGAAGGAGAACAGAGAAAAAAGATTATTATTTCCCGGAAACTGAAGGGAAAATAATTCATTTGAAATATAAACTTTGTTTTCGACAAAATTTATGACTTCACACAGAAATTACAATAATTCTTGAAGGATATTAATAAAAAAAAAGAATTGTAAAAAATCACCTAAAAGTTGTTGAAGTTATCACAGAATGTTATGACATCTACTGTAAGTTAAGTAAGAAGTAAAAAAAATAGGTATTGATTGTTGACAGTTCATATCATATCGTAATGAATGTGAATATACTTTGGAGCATCAACTTCATACGGAAGACTGCAGCAGCAGATTTGGTAGAAATTTACACTGAGGTTCCTCCCAAATAATTGTTATCTAAAAACAACCAATTATTTATAACGATAATAGTAAACCGTAGTTACTTTGGCAATACATAGTGAGACCAAAATTTACCCATAAAGTCTAAGATGATATTTTAACTAATAATCGAGTGGTCAAACGATCACCCAAAAGACGATCTCATGAAAGCAGGAGGAATGATCTAAAAAGAAATAAAATTTTATTTGTAATTTTATTTTATTAAAGCTGGGGAAAAATACCAAATGTGGACCTTTCGAGGCATGGCTTTTGACACTTTCCATTTTAATGGAATACAAAATATTATATATTGGATTATCTTATTTTTACACGCAACACCAGTCAGCATTTTCATAAAAAAATAACCGTTATTTTATTTTTCAAAAAGTATTTATTTATTCTTCAATCACTATGTTGTCCCCTTCGGATATAATACACTTACGCTAGCGTTTTTTCTAATCCTCGAAACATTTCTGAAAGGCGCTTTTTGGTATCGCCAACATCTCCTGTTTCGATTTTTCATTTATCTTCTCAATGGTAGCAAAACGCTTTCCTTTCATCAGTGTCTTCAGTTTTGGGAAGAGGAAAAAGTCAGCCGGGGCCAAGTCCGGTGAATACGGTGGTTGAGGCATGACTGCGGTTTTGTTTTTGAACAAAAAGCTCACGAACAAGCATCGATGTGTGAGCTGGTGCGTTGTCATGATGCAAAATTCATGATTGGTTTTTCCACAATTCTGTGCGTTGCTGACGAATTGCTTCGCGCAAACGGCGCATAACTTCAAGGTAGTATTTCTTATTGACCGTACGACCTTATGGCAAAAATTCATGAAGCACCACGCCATTGCAATCGAAGAAAACAGTGAGCAAGACCTCCACATTTGACCGAACTTGACGTGCTTTTTTTGGTCTTGGCTTTCTAGTCGCTTCCATTGGAATGATTGGGCTTTGCTTTCAATAGCCATACACCCATGATTCGTCACCAGTTATGACCTTTTTGAGGAAATCTGGATCGTCATTGACGATGTTCAACAGCTCCTGAGCGATGTCCATGCGACGTTGTTTTTGCTCCATCGAGTTTGTAGACGAAAACTTTCCGTGCCCGAGCATTTAGGTCCATCCGCACAACATGACCCAGCCAACGCAATCGCTGTATATTAATGCGTTTGACTACGTCGATGTCGGCATACAGCTCATTGTTCATGCGAAGCCGATACTCTCCGTCAACAATGATGGGTCCATATATTTTCCGGAGTATTTTCCTCTCGAAAACTGCCAGTACTGATTCATCCGCTTGCGTCATAACACAGGATTCTGCTCCATATAACAAGGCAGGTAGAACCAACGTTTGGTACAGTCGAATTTTTGTTTGTCGAGAGAGGGTTTTATCATTGAATCGCTTGCTTACCCCATGGTAACACCTGTTGGCAAGCAATACTATTATCTGATGTCATTCGTTTTGTTTACAGCGGAACTGAGGTAGATTAATTCTTCCACCACTTCAAAATTATAGTTGACAACGTTCACACAGAGTCCTAAACGAGTTTGTTCGTTAAAACCAATAACTTTGTTTTTTCCTCTTCTGCCACCAGAACCCTTTTTACTGCTTCCTTCTCGATGCTTAAGAAGGCTGCAGTAACATCTCGCAGTTTCCTGCCAATATTGTCTATATGTATACTATCTGCATATGCGAGTAACATATGACTTTTATTAAAGATGATACCAGTCGTCGTAACTGCAGCTTTCCTCATAATCATCTCCAACAGTATGTTGAAGAGATCGCACGATCTCAAGATCATCTTACCAACATGACATTCTAATATTTATTTCTTTTTCATTTTTTCATAACTTTTAAATTTAAATCAGTTTTAAAATTTTTTTCAGAAATTCACTTTGCTGAATTGAATTTATCTGATAAAATCAATCATACACCAAAATATATTAAAAATAAAAACATATCGTGGGTAAATATACCTATATGTGTTTTCTACGGACTTTTCTAAAATTCTAATGCAGTCCTAAGACTCAATATTGAAATACTCTCCATGATGAAGATTTTCTTATCTTTCGAGGGAGCAACTAAGCACTACTTCGTAGGTTTTTTATTAGTTTAAGAGATCTGCTGAAAATATAATGAATTGGAGCAAAAACAACAGCATCTCTTCTATGGCAGGCACGTCTCAAATTCATCGATGGATATCTATATTTTTACCACGTCCGGATTGCGGATATTTTTAACATGTTTAAGTGCTCTTTTTGGTTGGAAAATCTTTATTGTGGCACACTTGGATGCAAAATTTGAATAGAATTTAATTAATTCACACCTGACCTGATTTCCAAAAAACTCTTCAACAATAATTGTATGTATTTCATATTTCGTTAAATACAAGAACTGGGTAGGGTTAAATTATTGGAGAGACTAATGCAGATAGTTGTATGAAAGTTGATAGTTAATCACACTATGTCACCATATTGAATTGTCCAATTTCGGCTAAATAATCCTTCATTAATTACTGAGACATCAACTAAAACGAGAATTTATATCTGTTATGCATTACATGCAGAAAAGAATTCCAAGCGCCATGTCTTTCCAGAATTTGTCATACCGAGTGTAGAAACCTGCTCCTTCCACACTCTTCGTTTTTCAAGAATTTTCATACGGGAGCGTTAACGGGCTTAACCACATCGATGTCGGCACATAGTTTATTCTAATTCATGATTCATACGATGCCAATACTCTACATTAACGATAATATAGGGTGATTTTTTAATCGTAGTTTTTTTTTTCGAATAAAACACTGAAATTTGTATCATATGTATTAAATTTTTTTATTGGAATCGATAAGTTGGTATTTGCCATTTAATTTTTAGAGATAATTTTATGTAAATGTTGCCCGTGGCTTTGTCTCAAAATGTCCATTCGGAGCGTCCAATGATTCGTCACTTTTTCGAGCATTTCGGTCAGTATTCCACGAATAGCGCATGTTATGTTATCCTGTAAGGCTTCAATAGTGTTCGGCTTGTCCACATAGGCTAACGACTTGACATAACCCCACAAGAAATAATCAAGAAGCGTTAAATCGCAAGATCTTGAGGGCCAACTCATACGACCAAATGGAGAGATAAGCTTCTCACCAAATTCATCCCTCAACATATCCATTGCTTCACGAGCAGTGTGGCATGTTGCATCGACTCGATGGTTTTATGTCTAACAAAGTAAATTTAGTGCGAAATTTGGAGATAACAGCACGAATTGTTGATTCAGTAGATTGATTATGATGACCATAAAATGGTCGTATCAAACGATGCACATTTGTCACAGAGCACGAATTTTGATAATAAATTTGAACGATTTGCAATCGTTGGTCGTTTGTTAGTCTTTCCATGATGAAATGGCAGAGTATACTGTACACTTTTCACTTTGACAGATGACGTTTGGACGCCATTACCAACCAGTGCTGCCAACCTAAAAAACTTAAATCTTAAAAAATCACCCTATATTTTAAATAAAATCTAATGATACCACTATCGATACAGAAATTTCAGTCAGGTAAACTGACTTCCATATAAGTTCACCTTACGTCCTTTTGCGATGCTGCAAAATAGCTTTGATGGAAAGTAAGCTACCGCTGATGGTTGCTTTATTAACTTGACAGTGGATTCTATTTTTATTTGCATAACTAAATGCTGGATGCGTGCTCAATTATAATGCATGTAGAACAACTGAATGAGTAGTATGAATACAAAACTGGAAACACATGATGTAAATAAGATAATTTGTTTGGGAGGCACCAGAGAGGGCGTGGTAATTCGATATACTTTCTTATATTTTACCCAGCATTATAAAACAACATAATTTATAAGAATTTAACTAACTTCCCATCACCAACTGTGCACAACCGCGGAAAATTTAAGTTAAGTTAAGGAAGTCATAGGAAAGAAAAACTAAATTTATGAAAAACATTTATATGAAACGGACTAGAAGTGATAAGCGGATGTAGGTCATTTGCAAACCCCGTCTACAATCTAGCAAAATATTTGAATATGCAAAGTTTCAGTAAGTTTAATAAAGACTTGCGACAGTTATCCTGTTTACCATCCAGACAGTTAGACAGTCATGGAACGCATTTGGCCAAAAGATAATTGGTATTTTAAACTTATCCTTTCAGATATTAGATTTTTGGTCGTATCCAATGATCTATACTGTCATTTCTTAGGGTGCAGATATATAGAAATAAAATGCATTTATAAGCAATTTGTTCCCATTGTGGCAATTATGCTCTACTTCGAGTTTAACATGCCGATGCCAAATTTCAGCATGCTAACTGAAGCGGACGGACGGACGGTCATGCCTTGATAGCCACGGATTTTAAGGATGCAAGAGCAATATACTCGTATGTGATTTATGTTTTCTCACATGGGCGAAGAAAAAAGTATTATCTGGTGTTATCTGTTTCCAAATCTTAAAAGGAGGCTTCAGGGGAAACCGTTGTCTGTAAAATAATGAGGCTGAAAACTTGTTTCCATTCTTAGAGGCTCGTACCATGCTTACTTTTCCATATAAATAAAAGGTTATGGAATTTGAAGCTATATTTTTTCACCAGACAATATTTTATTTTTCCCGAGGAATATCTATCTTTTTTTTTCGCTTTCAACACTGAAATCGAGACAACTTACATTTTTACGTCATAATATTTTCGATAACACATCGTAAAGTTGTAAAATAAAACAGTAAAAAAGACTACAAATATATTATCGAACATGTCATGAAGTAAAAATATTTGGTCTTCAAGCTTCAGTGTTGGAAACCAGAAAAAAGATGCAAATGCCGCTAACAAGGAATGTATATTGTGAACATGCCTCCATCTAACACTAAACAGACAGGCTGTATTTTTATTCAATTTACGCCATTGGAATTATTAAATAAATAAAATTACATTTTACTTTTAAGTTTTGTTATAACACATTCAATCTCAGAATTTAAAATCTATGTCTCTCAATGATAAAAATTATACAATAACATGTTGCTAACTAAATGTTCCCCCTCTGTTTATTTGCAGGTATGTTAACGTCTTTCAGTATTCCAATATATGATTTTATGTGTCTTCTTCTTCCCTACTAACCAGGTATTTAAATGTTCAATCATACAATTAGTTTACTGTACGTTTTTCCCGTTGTTTAATTATTTCCTTCATTCAACTTCTTCGCCTCGAGTTTGGTGTTAATCTCGTATTATAATAAGTAATTTGTAAAGTTTTTCTTTTACCGAGATGCTGCTTGAATCATAATTTAATGCTTAAAAGCGTTTGAGATCTTCAAAACTTCATAACGAATCCTTATGGCAATGGTCCTCATCATCTGCGTCCTAATTTCATATTTGTGGTGATTTCGTTGAGCAAAGGCGTGCAAAGAAAAACTGTCATTTCGTGTTGCATGCAACTAACTCAAGGGTCGTGCTTGATTGCAACACTTGGGCATTAGCCGCCCCATCCGTCGGTCCGCGGTCCTTTCCTTTCGACAATGCTACAATTATCATTTGCCATAAATTTATCATTTTTGGTGACTTTTTAACTGCACTTTCCCCCTTTACTGTCTCTTTGCCGCGCACACACAAACATATACACGCAAATCGAAACGCATACATACACACATACAATCTCATACATATGTATCAACTCGCACCCATCTAAATCAGCTCCTTTCCATGTGAAGAAGACGACCACAGCAAATTGCATACTGCAAGCTGGACGGATGAGAAGGATAACGCCGATGGTGGTGAGCTGAAGAAAAATCAACTCAGTTTTGTTCATACGCACGACTGAGCACAAGTGTTTCAGCACTTCACACTTGTTTTTGCTGTCGTTGTTATATTCGTATCCTTTTGGAGAGGTTTTGAAAATATTTGTAAGTTAATTTCGTGTCTGCCAACACTTTTTTGTGTTCTTTCCTCTGCAGTTTGGCACATTGGAGATGTATGAGTCGTTGAGCTTTCAACATAATTCTGAGGTTATGTTGTACACCCGCAGAAAAATCGAACAGACTGTTCTTTGTTATATCGTGGGAAGGAGTAACGCTGAATTTCTTTTCTCCAAATTTTGGCGGTATGCCAAATCAGAGATATTTTCCTGCGCTTTGCATTAACCAAAGAAGCTAGGAATCACATTCTTTGCAAAATTGCCCGATTTATAACTAAGTCGATACATTTTGCCAATCCTAGTGAGTGTTCCAACTACGACGATATCAATCTTTTACCCATTCCTTATAAGGTTCTTTCGAGTATGATGTAATAAAGACTGACCCCTATCCTATTTGACCTGATGGGACTTTATCAGCGGGCTTTATACCTAGTAAATACACAATTCATCTGATATTCACATTAAAATTGGAGAAGAGATAAGGAAAACGGTTCGACACACATCCCCAGATTCCACAATCCGATATGGCAAAAATTGTATCAAGTCACGACTAATCTTGGTATTTCATTGAAGCTTATACATCTTTGTATCATGACACTGAGTGACATGAAGTCTACAGTAAAGATAGGCAAAAATCTTAGTGAGAATATAGACAGATTCACAACATATTGTGCGACTTCTTTAACATAGTGCTAGAAATGACTGCGAGGCAACAACTGGTACTATCTTTGACAAGAGCCATATACTGATCGTATGCACTGCTGGTATATAAATCAACTGCGAGATGTTACTGCAGCCTCCTCAAGCACTGAGAAGGTATATAAAAAAATGCTGTCTAATAATAAAACAGGAGAAACTCAAGTTATTTGTTTCGACAAATAAAGAGTCTACTCGTTTGCGACGTTGCTTGAATAAAATTATTGGATTTATTCCATACATTCTCCTTATAATAGATAAAAATGTATATTCTACATGCCACAAAAGTAAGCAAGAAACATTTTAATGCAAGATTGGTCCATATGAATGAATTGAACCTTTGTAACCTGGTACCATGTT
Source organism: Philornis downsi (assembly GCA_019455685.1). NCBI lineage: Eukaryota > Metazoa > Arthropoda > Insecta > Diptera > Muscidae > Philornis > Philornis downsi. The sequence goes on from JAHXMU010000307.1 coordinate 2,736,299, forward strand.
TACCATGTGCTATAAAATCATGAAATCATATTTATACTATGCATGGCGCACTATTCACTATATATTGATTTAGAACTACTGAGTGCAATAGTAGTCCTAACAAAATATACACCAATCAAGTCAAAATCATTTTCTGGTTAGATTTAACGATTTCAATTCGTTTGTTTGGCTGTCTGCTCACACATTCTTACAAAAACGCAACAGATCACAAACATACATAAATCAATTCCAATGAAAAAAATAAACGATATCGGTTCTTGTTTCTAAATACAAGTGTGGCTAACTTCACGCTGCAGTAGCAACCAAACATATACATAATGACAGCGCGCTCATTATTTGAGAAGAGACAGTCTGTTATGTTGTTCACAAACATCGTTTTACATTGCAATTAAAAAGTAAGCTACGATTGAAGTACTACAAAATACAAATAAAAGGAAGACTTAACTCCTGCATATAAAGACTTAAGCGCACAGCCTAGCAGCAAGAGCAAAGGTGTTAAAACACTTGAATGTTGTTACCGACGTTGGAAACTTGGTCTTCCCTGATGGACAAATTTTTACGGCTCAGCAATATATAAACAAGAGAACGATCGCGTATGGTTAGAGTGCAAATCAAAAGAGAATCAAAACCAACGAATTTCTTTATAATGGTTTAAGCCACGGTAACAGCCAGACGATGTAGAGATGAACCAACAAATCGGCCATGAGAATATTTTAAACGATCCTTTGTTACCCTGAGCACGTAATAAATTCGGTAGATATCATTGGACGTTTCAACTAGACTCGGCATCATCCCATAAAGCCCTTGAAACCCAACGCTTGCCACCACAATTCACAACAATGGTCTCCATATTCCACCAATTTATATCCAATGAATTTTTTCATATTGTCCAATCTTTAAATCAAACATATGAAATGGTCAACGGCTTAAGGATTGCTCTTCGCCGAGAATGATACAAAATTCTACCATGCCTCCGTCGAGTAGCGTGTGTAACCTTGCCTGATAGACTCCACACTATTATCCCCACTAAAGTTTGATGTAACCAATTTTAGTGGAGATAATAGTGTGGAGTCTATCAGGCATTAGTCTCGCTAAAGCTCGAGAACGGTTGGACCGATTTGGCTCATTTTGGTCTTAAATTATTGGTAGAGTATTCCGGAAGGTTTAAAAGGTTTTATTTGAAGTGATAGATGGCGTTGGAGATGAGATTTTTGCAATTCATTTTGAAGGCAAAGCAACGTTTGCCGGGTCAGCTAGTATAATATATATTTTTCTTAAAATTCGAAATGCTTTTACGATATAATAGTGTAATTTTTAAATAAAAAATCAAAATCAAAATTAAAGTATTTCTAATCGGTAAAACTTCGAGTGCCGACCTCTGTAAATATCGCCATACGCGGTCGATTTATATGAAAATATTGTTTTTCTGTCGCACAGTGTAACTATGCGTAAAATCTTTGTTATAGCTTGCCCTCTCGGGCTTCTTAAGAAAATAAGTAATTAATTTGAAGTAGATTTCAAATCACTTGGAAATCATACTGGGTGAATTACTTTCCTTTTAAATTTTATTTAACGTCAAAAGAAATATATCTTAGGCAATTTTTATGCTTTACGGGAAAGCGATAGTTTTGGATTGATTTCTATTATTGATTTCGATTTGAAAAAAAAAAATTATTTATTGATTTGTATTCCAAAGAGCTTCCAGTAACTGTTAAATCTTGAACTTTACATATTTTGTAAAGCCTAGTTCATTTATGTAATATTTACCCCATGCTACGAGCAGACACGTTGAAAATTTTCACTCTGTAGAGGGGATGTTACTGTTTTTGAATGCCCACCTCCAGGGCGTTTTTTAGTGCTACCAGCATCATTGTAACGTGTACTGGTCCGATGCAATATCATTTTGTTTACATGTGAATCGTAGCTCGTTAGCAATGACAATTTGCTATTTTCTAGCCAAATATAAAGCAATGCCATTCATATGTTTCAATTCAATTTCGATAACTTTTTAACTGTGCAGTAAAATGATAAACTTTCCCTAGGCTTGTAAGCAATACAAAAGATTGACGCAAGTGTTGGTTGCTACAGCAGTGGTAACAATTCCAGCGACTACCTATGTAATTGGGGTTCTATGGATTGAGTTAAGTGCTATCGCAAGATATAATATAGTTAATTAATAGAAAGGACGATATTTTTAAATGTTAGTACAGTGAATATTATTAAAAATTGGGAAGAGTATTCGGAGATGGGGCACTTTTCATATGATTTGTGTAAGAAAAGTACAAATCGCCTTTAAGTTATTCTTCAGAGTAACTTGAGTCAAACTATCTTTTTAAGAAGATTTTATGACGTTCCTAGCAAGTGTCAATATAATTCATATTTCCAATCCACATTCCTTGAGTGTTCATGAATATCAATTCTCCTTCTTTGGTGTTTCAGTTACCCTTTTTCCGTTTTATTGTGGTCAAATGTAATAATTGTGTTAACATGCGATTTGCAACAACAAATTCCTTCGAAAATTGCATTTTTTCAGTAGCCAATATGGATTTGTCTGTGACTGTGGACTAAGAATCTTGAAGCTTCTTTTCATATACGTACATATATGTGTACTCGTATGTTCTGCATTTGTCTAAGCTCAATTTCATGCCAGCGAACTTTGCCAAGAGCATCTTCGGCATTGGTCATGCATAATAATGTAATGGCTTGGTCGACGGACTAACTCAGATCAACCCGGTTTCTCTCTATTGGCCTCTTATGGGTCAAGTGGAGCACAAAACATATGATTACCTGTGTGGAAAACGAGTTACTTATAAGCTTTATGATTTCACGTTGCCACACATAAATACAAAGTAAAAGTAGCAGTTGAACTTGACATGTAAAGACTTACGTGGAAAGCGGCAGCAGTGCGGGTAAGAGCGAATTCCGTATGGTCGAAAAATCGCTTGTGATGATGTGGTTATAGGGGTTTATTTCATTTTACCTTAGCTTTTGGCGTGCAGAGTACTTAAGGAGTGATGTACGACTGAGGGCACGTGGAATGTGATGATATGGAAGGATTTCAAATGATGTGGTAAGAGCTTTATGGTAGCAAATTGATTGGAGAAGCATCATGAAGAATATGAAACTTTAATAAGCAAACGTGCTATGGTAAAATTTCTTTTGTTACTTTAAGGTGAGGAAAGATTTCTGTTTAAAAGCTGTTTAAATAGAGTTATTATATTTGCATTGCTTTTTATGATTAGAAATGTTAAATAAGGATCGTACATAAACTACCTAATCCCAAGCGAAGTCTTAAAGTTTAGTTAACCAACAGGTGCTCTCTAATTGAAAGCCGAATTCCTCTGCAAGTTATTGATCACCGGCAGTAAAGGTTTTCCTTCTAATGTTCAGAATTCTAACTTAATTCGTTTAATCAGAAAGGTGTGACAATGCTGTGCCAAATTTGTCAGATTGAATCCTTAGCAATTCGAATCCGACTAAGCTTCAACTATACTATATACTTTTTAGGCAATGAGACCATCTACGTCTCCTTTCTTCTTTGTTTATTTCCTGAACTACGTCTTCTTATTACGCGATTATAACTTAGGCTGTTAAATCTAGCCATTTTTGGCATCTTTATTCCCTGCTTCACAACCGCCTATAAGCTTGTATTTGCAGAAATTTTTCTTCATTCGGCGAATACCTAGACGGCAGAATTTTTCCTCTCAACTTTATGATTTTTATTTTAGCTGTTTATTACAACCAAGTATGTACATCAAATCTATATAAACAAATCTTAATGGTTTCATCAAATGAAAGTAGAAATCGTCGTGTGTCCATGTCGCAAGGGAGATCTCTACATTAATTTCAATGATATGGGCCAAAAAAAAGCTTTTTCTCCATCGATATTGATATATTCATCTATTTTCTTGCTTTTTTCCAAAATCCATTTTTATGGCCCACCTCACACTGCTTCGCTCCCATAAAACGATGGACACAGATAATTGAAATTTGGTACACAGTATTTATAATCCCACTAGAACTAAACTTTCTGTTACCTCCCATACAAATAATGGGATAATGGGTCTTAAAATGTTATCACGTCATAACACCCTATTAGATCGTCTTATATTGATACAAAATTTGCACACGTTAATAAGCCTGTACATTGCATTTGAGTGAGAGATTTGGAAAGAATCGGACCAGGCCTTCTTGTACCTATCGTAGAAATAGAACAACGGGTCCCTAAGTTTGGTGACCCTATAACTCCGGAAAGTGGAAGTTTCGAATTGATTTTTATTATTGACTAGCTGACCCGGCAAACGTTGTTTTGCCTTCAAAATGCCTTTTGAAAAAAAATGGTATGTTTGTCACCTACCATTATTTGATTCAATGTTAATGTGGTAAAAAAAATTAATTGCAAAAATCTCATCTCCAACGCCATCTATCACTTCAAATAAAACCTTTTAAACCTTGCGGAATACTCTACCAATACTTTAAGTCCAAAATGAGCCAAATCGGTCCAACGGTTCTCGAGCTTTAGCGAGACTAACGCACAGCAATTGATTTTTATATATATAGAAGATAAGATAAGATAAGATCACAATTTGAAAAAAAAATGTTGATTTGTATTCCAAAGAGTCTTCAGTAACTGTTAAATCTAGCACTTTACATATTTTGCAAAGCCTAGTTCATTTATTTAATATTCACCCCATGCTACGAGCAGACACATTGACATTTTTTGCTCTGTAGAAGAGATGTTACTGTTTTTGAATGCCCACCTCCAGGGCGTTTTTTTAGTGCTACCAGCATAATTGTAACGTGTACTGGTCCGATGGAATATCATTTTGTTTACACGTGAATTGTAGCTCGTTAACAATGACAGTTTACTATTTTCTAGCCAAATACAAAGCAATAACACTCGCACTTTTCATAAATTTTCATAACTTTTTAACTGCGCAGTAAAATGATAAACTTCCCCTAGGCTTGTAAGCAATACAAAAGATTGACGATTTTTAAACCGTTTGGTTGCTACAGCAGTGATAACAATTCCAGGGCCTACCTATGTAATTGGGGTTCTATGGATTAAGTTAAGTGATATCGCAAGATATAATTAATTTATAGAAAGAATGATACTTTTAAATGTTAGTACAGAGCCACGGATCCGTATGTTTGGTAACGCTATAACACCACAGTTGATGACCTGATTTGGATAAAATATAGCAAGAACTGATATGTCTGTTGTGTTAACTTAAATACAAAATTCGACTAGAATCGCAACTTGCGCTTCCATACCTCATACAAATCGACCTGTGGACCCCGAAATTTAGACGCAAAATTAGAAAATGTCAAAGTTTTCATGTACGTTAAACCATGAATACTCTAAAATTTTCGACACTAGTAGAAAACTACATATACATACTAAAAATTCAAAATTCTAGAAGAATTAATAAAATCGCTCCTTCTAGTTTGACGAGCTTTGACAACTTTTTGGTCTACCTTTCCAAAAAGTTAATTTTGAACATAATTTTTTCTTTTTTATACTTGCGCAAACAGTTTTCATTCCGATTTTTTCATTAAAAGCATTTCTTTGTAATTTTTTTCCTGCTCCATTAGATCTATTTTTGTCAGTTGCATTTGGTCTATTTTTTTTAACAGACCCAAAAGGATTTCTTAACAAAGGGTTCGTTCTGAATTAATGCGCAATACTGCAATTCAATAAAAGAGGTGAATTCAAGAGTAAATGGTTTGAATTCCGTAAATCAATCAATCAATAAATTCAATTCAATCAATAAATCAATTGGTCAATTTATGTGGAAAGTCTTATTTTTTATTTTTAGTTTCAGAACTATAATAATTTAATTAAATTCAATGCAACTAGCTAAAAAAATATGATGGGTGAGAATATCGGTCAATTGTAAACGAGGTATAAGAAAAGACATGGTCACTTGGTAGATTTTTTCCTATGGTTTGCCCAGTTAGTTAGTTGTACTCGTCAAGTTAGGAGTCACTGCAAAACAATTCAATTTTGGAAAATCGGTCAATTTGTATGGGAGGTACCGGAAAGGGCGTAACAATGCGGTTCGTTTTCATACTCAGACACTGCCATAACAAATCCTTAATGTGTAAAAAATTTTTCTGAATTTAGTTTAATTGTATAGAAGAAACAAATTTAAGAACATATGGGTTAAATCGTGAAAGGCACCAGAAAGGGCGGGCCAATTGATTTTCCTAGCTTTTATCGAGGATTTAGAGCAAACCAGCGTATAAAAATTGAGATCGCAATAGTCTATGCGTTAACAGTTATGGTAAAAAAAACGTAACTTCGGAAAATCGGCAGGAATGTGGCATGGCATGGCATGGCCATATTATCAAGTTCTTAACGTATACCATATTTAATGCAGACGCATAAATAATAAGTATGAACCTAATAATGTATGAGTTATATTTGTCATTTGCATGGGAGGTACCAGAAAGGGTATGCCGACATAGCCCATTTAATTTTCCTGTCTACCCACCGGTTTTCCCACCGTTTATCGCCAGAGTCAGTTTTCTGCGCAGATTTTAACTAATTATCATTAGCAAGTAAAAATTGCATATGACTTTTGTGGTATCAGTCGTTTTTAGTGGAAATTTCTTCAAATGTAGAGGTCGCACGATGGATTATCTCTTTATCTAAAGTCTAGTTTGGTGTAAAAAAAATCAAGTAAAGATTTTACTCCTTTCTTTCTGAGGGCTTCAAATCTGTAACTGCCTTTGTCACCTCATCATCTTCATAAGTATATTGGCGGGGTTTAGTGATGGGTTGTGAGCCTTTTTTAGTTTGAACAAAAAATCAGTAAAAAACGCCAATCACATGAACGTCCTTTTGCATTGGTTTGAAAAAAGCATGGAATACCAGAAGAGATTTTGTAAATGATTGGTTCTTAACGACAAAAAGTCAGAATTAACGCAGAATACTGCATTTAGGGCAACTTAATGTAAGATACGAATTCAGAAGTATATGGATAAGCTGGATTACCTTGCATATTTTTTAACATTTTAACAATTATTACATTAAATGCTGTCGAAAATTGTATAAGTTACTGCAACCTATGTTTTACAAGGGGCGGTAAAATTTCGCTAAATCTGTCGACTTGTGTAGGAAATACCCGAATAGACATAGTCGCAGTCCACTTTCATTGTCAGAACTATCAGACGCATGACGTATGCCGAATTTGGTTGAACTAAATGCAGCTGTTTGAAAGATATGAAGCTTAGAATATATGAGTTAAGTCCGTCATTTCTAGGCATCAGCAGAGGCACGAATAATTGGCCGATTTTTCTCAAATCTTTTTTTATCTAATCTTAGAGAGTGGAGCACGAATCGTGCTACAAGCACAAAACGGGGACAAACAGAAATAGTTGTTCAACGAACCAGAACTGCGCCGAAGACGTACTCGTTTCAACAGGATTTGTTTCCAGCAAGATGGAGCAACTGCACACATAGCCAGTCCGAAACTCTACTTTTCACTGGCCCCTAAATCACCTGACCTGATTGCACCAGACTTTGTTTTATGGGGTTACGTCAAGCAAGAGCTGTACACACCAAACCAAAGAATTTCACTGAATTGAAGTAATCCATTGATCCCGACTTCAATCCTACAAGTCGCAATGAATAATTTTCTGATCAGGTATCGCATATGGAGGGCAATTACGGCCTATCATCTTCAAAAGCAATTAGTTATAAAAAATAATATTGAATTTTCTATACAATAAAAAATAAATATATTTGATTAAAAAAAAAAGTTATTTGAATTTGTTAATGTAGCACAATTGGTGCGCCATCCTATAATATAAAGCAGTGTATTGATCAAAAATTTAAGCATACACACTTCACGAGTCAGGAGTTACAGGGTAGAAATTTAAATTCGAAAAACAATTCTATAGAATATACCAGATAAGGCCTGACAATGCAGCCCATTTTCATTCTCAGACATTATCGACGGAAAACCCTTAATGTGTGCTAAATTTTACGCAATTAATATAACCCTATAAAAGATATGACCGTAAGAATATATGACTTAAACCGCTAATTTGTATGTGAAGCACGCCGTTAGTGGCCGATTTTCTCAAAATTTTCCAAGAATTATAGAGCAAAATAATGAACAAAAACTCCGATTGCTGCAGTCTACTCGTGAAGAGTTATGTGGACGAATTTGAATTTCGGAAAACAGAATAATTTGTATGGGAGGTACCAGTAGGGCTGGATAGATAAAGCCTACTTACAATCGCCGGCTACAATCTGACAACATATGCCATATGTACGAAGTTTTATGAAGATTTACGGCAATTATCATGTCCTCCAGATAGATAGTCAGACACCAGGACATCGCCCAATCGACTTGAAAAGTCATGAAACACATTTGGTCAAAAGATGCTTGGTAGCTCGGATGCTTCCTCCATTCAATTGGGTGAAGATATAACAAAAATATAAAATAAATAGATTCCATTGTATCTCATGATTAAGGTATTTGAAAGTTTTTCACACTCTATGAGTTTACACGGATTCTATTTTAGACAACCTCAATGGGATCTGTAGCTTAACGACAACGTCCGTTTGAGAAGCATTTACCCAACCACATGAAGTGTTCACCAGACACATCGAGGTGAAACAAGAATAGCTATTTGCATCAGGTATCGAAGCAGGTCAGTTTTATTGCGAACGGTCCACTAAAACACTTATCGAACCAAACCAAATTTAAATCTAACAAAATTCTAAGTAAAATCACTTTTATTTCAGTCACATAATATACGTCCCCAAAATCGTATGATCCCCATAAATTGTTAGCAAATGTAATAATATCAGCCAACTAAATTCCCCAACAGTGATGCTAATATCTCTTGCCCTTTGATGACGGCCAATAGCACTTTCCCCTTCTCCTACGGTTGTCTCTTGCACAGCTTAACGTCCGCTGTAAATCCTGTCGAATTATAGTCAATATATTTACTGTAACTATGTACAGTTTTAGTTAGTAACATAATTGCTTTTAACACAAAATAGATTTTAAATATTTCAACAATTCCCATTAGATTCCCCTCCCACTAAAAAGAGACTTTTGGTGGCATTCATATGAAGGCACAAAAGGAAAAATAACAAAAACTACAAGCAAGCAATTTGCTAAAACAGCTACATTAATACACAGACAAATTGGAGCAAACACACACACACGGACATACACAATTAGATCGTACCTACGAATGAGTGCCGTGTTTGCTAAGCGGAGTATGAGCCGGTATAAAAGTGGGAGTAAGAGCAAAAGTACATTACGAATTTTGTTTGTTAAAATTTAATTCAATAAAATTTGTGACCGTAGTTACTCCGATGATGATACTCCATTACTTGTTCGTTGCCTTTTTTTGTTGTTGTTCTCTAATGTCCTTGTGCACGTGTCTGTCTTTGTGTACGAGTATGTGTGGAAGTCTATTGGTGTTTCTAAAAACATAATAAAATTTAATTTTGTGAACATTCTATTAAATCGTTTGACTCTACCGAACATACGATGTATGTGGAAAGCTCTGGGATATTATCATATTTAAACTAAAGGACATTTGTTCGACACCATAAAACCATTCGCCAGTTACGGCCACCAGGAACTCTCACTCGCACCATTAGCAATACGAAGCACTGCGGCGGGCGGAGTGTGTTTGCGAAAGAGTGTGTAGTTGGACAGGAACCAATAGAATCTATATGAAATCCATGTTATAAACTCAATAAATATTTAATTGTATCACACAATTGGTTGTTTGCTCGGTTACACCAGGACGAAGCGACCAACCGACAAAACTACAATTTTGCTAAAAGTATCAAACATCAAACAAATGACACGGAACTAAATGTTATACAATAATTGGTCCGGGTGTGAGAGTGTGACAAATTTTTAATCGATAACAAAAATATTTTAAAAGGCTTTTCACAGTGAAGTAGGCAGTGAAAGACATTGCTGGATTTCAAAAATATTTCGTAAATTGCATCGCTTAAATCATGTCATAACTGGATTACCACACTGGTAATAAAAGTTATATACTATTGGTGTCAATACTCAAAAAGGCAGCTCGTGAGCTGAGAATCTTATATGATCTCATATGGTCTCACGTGAAAGCGCAAGCGCACATGGACGCTTACAAATATTTTTTGTAAAGCGTAACTCTTTCATAAGTTTCTGCGAAAAACGAACAATAAAATGTTCTACAATCTACATCAAACAGAAGCTTTCTGGGGATGAATTTCCACTTGATGAATCTGGTGTGAATTTGCATCGTCTTAAATTCGGCAATTGAGATTGTTGACGTACGCGTTTATCCGCAGAATATTTCTATTGTTGAAATTTGAGTTCACTTTCAACTGCTCCAAAGCACATTTTTCTTCAGCTCTTATGTTAGTTCGATTTTGCTCGGATGTAGGCCCAAGTCTTGACACAAAATTCGGCAAGTCGCTATGTTAATATCTGATCAAATTTTTTTTTGCAAGGCTCGCAATTGGCTGCATCTGGTTCTTCCATACACTTAGACGGACTGCGGCGATGTTTTCGGCAAATTTTAGCCGCTATGGCTGATTGTTCACTGAACTAGTCGATAAGAATTTAACCACCAAACATTAGTTCTTAAGAAATATTACAATGCAACCATTTGCACTGAAACCGATACAGAAATTTCTGTCAGTCAAAGTGATTTTTATTCAACGTTATTTTAGCTTCGTGCAAAAGTGTTAAACTGCTAGAAGGGGTATGGTAAATCGCTACTCTTCCCGCGCAAAATAAGAAATAAAATTTTAACTTTCTGGAGTTTTTGGCTTATAAATTATAGGGGAACCACTGATTATTAGTTAAATCGGCCAGTTCTCTTGTGTGATGGTATCTTAAAGGGCGTGCCAATGCACTTCATTTTCACTCGTAGAAGCAAATTCTCTAACTAGCAGAGTAAACGTATTTAGCCTGATAATTTTTTCAGATTTTACTAAAAATTATAATACAATATAATTAACAAACATATAAGTAACTGTAACTACTACTAAAGCTAAGATAACAACTGATTAAGGGTAAGAATTCAATTTTGATAAGCTGATAATTTTTCATGGGAGATATCTGGTATCTTTATTTTTCTCTATCACAAATTAGTTCACCAAACGCATTTGTCAAATTTGGCAGAATTCCGCAAAATTGCTTGAAAAATATGAGCTAAGAATGTATATGCAAAATCGCTTTTTCGTAAGGCAATTAAAAGAAGATGTGTGGCAACACAGTCAATTTTTGCTCTAAAACTTAAATTTCGATAAATCGACCAATTTGTATGGAAGATGCCAGAGAAGGGACGTGGCAATGTCTTCTACTTGCATTCCCAGGCCACAGTTCACCAAATCTATTACGTGAGTCATAATTATTTGCATCCAGTATAAATGCTTAAATGATATAAACATAAATAGCTTCATTATACATAAATATATAAATACTTTCATTCCATTGGATAATAAATATGCGGGTTAAATCGATCACTTGAATAGGAAGTACCAAAAAGACGTAGTTACTTTGTTGATTTTTCTCAAATTTCACAGAGTATTATCAGTACAATGGACAACAATTTTAGCATAATTGGAAAAAACCAAAACTTCAACAAATTAGTAAAATTGTCTCTATTTTCATTATCAGCCCTTAGTTAACCAGGCGCATGATGTGTATAAATTTCGTTAATTTCAGTGCAACTGCTTGGAAGATATGAGTCAAATTGATCATTTATATGGGCATCACCAGCCAATTATAATGCGTTTCATTAATGTGGGGTCGGAACTGGATCGTGAGATACAGAATATTCAGCCTATATCCCTCTCGAACTTAAATGACGATTTTTAGTCACCATTTCGTTCACTTTATCGATGTTAATTTCAATTGAAGATGTTGAAGATCAATCTTTTTCTACACCTCGACTGTTTTTGACTACACATAAGAACATGTTAAGTTGATTTACCATCAGCTTTCTATATTTCGACAGCGATTTCAGTTATTCGACACACGAAATTCAATTTTCAACATGAAATTAGAGACAAATCCGTTGATCAATATTTTTATCCTATGTAAAAATAACAAAACACATTTGACATGAAAAGAAAAAATCGTTCACTGTAAACAAACTAAATGACAGATCACGCTATATCTCCGTGTTAACATAGAAGATAATCGTATAGCCGTGTAGTAACAAAAAAAATGTCGACAATTCCTTTAAACGGGTGTTTTTTTTTTTGCCATTTTCTTTCTTTCTGATATTATGAAACATTTCTACACTATTTTGGTATCTGTAGGAAACTCATGCAACCGAAACTTACAGAAGCAAACACATTTCTAACTCATCTTCAGAAAATAAATATCAATGTGTCTGTGTGTCGCACACATATGGGCTTATATTTTGCCCAATTGTAATCAACCTGCCACAGCTTATTCCCTAGCTATATGGAGTTGTTTTTAGATAAGAGTGATTATTCGTATATGATAGGAGTAGGCGTTCGAAGTGTTATTTACTTCACACTGCTGTACACCGCTCATTTTTGATAAGCATCAGTCTATGAAGGCATATTATCGAAATGGAACTCAAAAGCAATGATGATAAATGTTAATGATTTACAAGATTTACGTGTGACCAAAGTAAAAAACATAACAAATAAAAAAAAAACTGAAATTGGCACCATAAAATTATGCCATTGAGGTTGGCATTCTAAAAACGCATCATCGCCAGAAATAGTTCGAAAGTTGAAGGAAAGAATTCAGCGTTATCAACAACAAAGCGAAGTTCAATTTCAGGGTGTCTGATCGTAGCAGGGGTCGCATAATAGAATAGGAACAACGATTGAAGGCGCTACGTAATTTATGCAAGTAAGTAATGCAAGATTTAACACCTGAAGTGTTAAAACCTGATGCAAACATTTTTAAGGTTCAGTAATATGCAAACAACCAAAGTGATCACGTTACAATGCAAATCAAAAGACAGTTTAAACCAGTAAATTGCTCTGCGAAAGAAAGCACCTGCATCAGTGAAGGTTTAGGCCGCGGTAACTGGCAAAAGACATGGATCACTTGTCCTTATTGAGCACAACTAAAAGGTAAATTAAACGTTAGTCTGTTATCTTAGATGCTTAAACTATCTGATAGAAACCAATGGACATTCCTATAAGACTCGGCACCATCTAAAGCCTGTGAAACCCATTACGTCATTTTTTACAGCTTATTCTCCGGACTTAACTCTAATCAATTTTTCTTTGTGATCCACTCTGGAGGCCAAATGGTACAAATGGTTTGCCGAAAATGGCACATTCGTGCACCATGTGAAGCCTTTCCGGACGTACTCGATGCTATTATCCGGTAAAAGGTTTTTCTTAACATTTTAAATATTTTTACGTGATACTAAATTTGTTAATTTAGAAACACAAGATGTCACAATGGGCGCGGTAGTCAAATACTGTCATTATAGGACGTATGAAAAAATCAAAGTTTAGTGCCAAGTTCAGATTACTACATATCGTCATTCATGCCTCTTGCAAACCAAATTGTTCAAACGTCTGGGCGTCATACTCACACAAGTTTTTAAAAGTTCGATTTTCAATAAGCTCAAATATAATTTCCTGTCCACATTTTCGATCCCTTTTCACCACTGTTGATTGTTCGACAAATTGCCGGTAGAATATTCAAACCACTTCCTCCCTTTCTCAGACAAATTCAAATCTCGGTATTAAAATTGTATTACTCGTTACCAGAAAATTAAATGACACAACCGCATCACATACTCAAAACTGGGACCCCATAGACAATTGTTGTGGTTTGTTTTTATGGCACACATATCCGGTCCTCCGACTGTTATGTCGTCCCAAGATGCAAAAAAAAAAAGAATGGAAAGATAAACAAGAAACTATCATTGGTGTAGAAAATTATATAATTTCAAAACCTTTGTTTAAGTAATTGCTATACTGGCTTTTTTTCTTGGTTTATTTCTCAACGCCATAAAAATCCAAGTCGTCCTTAACCAGCCCAACCACCATAGTAACTACATGGTGTGTTTGAGTTCGGCTACTAATAAAGTTGTATCAGTGAGAGACAAACCCTTCCTTGGGAGTATGAAGGACCAACAATATACAGCTTATGTATGTCATCTATCGTGTGTGCTCTTGTGTTTGGTAAATTTATTTAAGCCATAAGTTATAAAGTACACATTATGCATAATTAAAATAATAAAACGGTCAATTTTTGTTAGATGCAATGACTACGAATAAAATTAAGAAAGTGTGAAATGGTTTGACTAATACGAAGCCTTAGTGTTCCCTTCTAAATGTCACACAGGAAAGGATGATGGACATTAGAAATTGATTTGTAACGCAGAGAGTACGAACTAATTTTGGAGAGAATTTCATATTTAACACCAAATTTTTAGAAAAATTCTAGACAATCACACAGTATGGAATAAAATAGATCGAATATTGAGTCATTATAGGGAACCTGAAATCGTTTAATAATCTCAGCTATATATTTACAAAGTGGGGCATCAATTGCAGTACATTAATAAATTCAAATAACATTTCTTTTAATCTACGTATTTCATTTATTTTAATTTTTTTTTTTTTATTACATATAAAATTCAATTATATTTTATATAACTAATTATTTTTGAATAAGATAAACCGCACATTAGCTTCTTTCATATGTAACACATGATCAGAAAATTATTCATTGCAGGATCGCCTCAATTATTGTTTTAATGGATTGCTTCAATTCAGTCAAATTTCTTTGTTTCATTCTGTACACCTCTGACTTGACATAACCCCATAAAAAAAAGTCCAGTGAAGTGTCTACTGACCCTGTTGGCCAGCGGAAAATGAAGTTTCTGGATATTAATTTGAGTGGGTAAATTTCGTTGGATGTGCAGATGGAACCAAATGCTGTTAAAATGTATACGTCTTCGGCGGAGTTCTGGGTAGAAAAACTCATTTAACATCTTTAAATAACGGTTTCCATTGGCTGTTGACAGTGGCACGGTTCGTGTGCCACCCTATGTTATAAATCCTAGCAATTCCATCCATCATTGCGCACTTTAAGTAATAACGTCTTGTTCCTCAGTTATTACTCTAGATAGAGAAGAATAACATAAAGTCTTTTGGCTCCAAAAGATAAAATGTGCATCAAATAGGTTCAAGCTGATTTTTTTTTTTTTTTTTTGATACAACTTGATTCAAGTCCACGCTATTTACTAGCTATACGAGTACAGGGATAGGCGCTGTTACCGACTTCATGCTGCTGAAACAACCAAACAACTAATTATAGAACTATATTTTTTTGACAAGCCTCAGTCTATTAAATTATTTACAAAACTAACGGAAGCATATCGTTTTATGACGTAGTTAAAAAAGTTTTCGAGATGAAATTTAAATTCAACAATGCTATTACTTGGCATTTGGCCAAGTTATTGAACTACGTTACTTACAATGAATTCGATAGCATCAAACCATGCTATGCAGGTGGACATCCAAAAACAGCAACATCGCCAGGATTGATTCTAAAGGTAAAACACAGAATAAAACATTGCAATGTGTTTGCGCGTATCATGGGGCGCATATTAAAAAATGAATTACGATTTAAGCTCTACATAATGCAAAAAGTTCATGATTTAAGACCTGCTCAAAAGACAACAAGAGTGTTAAAACACTTACACGTCACTTACGTGACGAGCTTGAAAATTTGTTATTTTCTGATGAACAGATTTTTATGGTTCAGCAACAAAGCAACGTGTAAACAAAAGAACCCTCCGTGTATGGTTAGAGTGCCAATCAAAAGGCAATTTAGACTAGCGAAATTCTCTGCAGAAGCAAGCGGCTCTATCAATAATGATTTGGACCACAGTAACTGACACAGGACGTTGGCCATTCGTTTTCGTTAAACAGATTGCACAGATATCAGCATATCTACCGTGAAAAGATTTTAAACGATGGTTTGTTACCCTGGGCACGCAAACAATTTGGCAAAAACCATTGAACTTTTCAACAACACTCGGCATTATCCCATGAAGCCCGCGAAACTCAACGATTTGTACAAGAAAACGCTCCCGGCTTCATTTCTTCACAACAATGACCACCATAAACTCTGGACTTATACCCAATGTATTGATTTTGAGATGGTCAACGCTTTAAAGATTGCTTTTCACCGAAAATGGGTCAAAGTATCATCCGCATTCAAACACACTCGATGCCATTATCCGAGCTAAAGGTGACCACATCTAACAATAACTTATTTTCTTCAAAGTTGTAAACATTTATACGATATACTAAAAATTGTAAATAAAAAAAAATTAAAATTGACAAAATTTCAGAATTTTGATTTGTAACACTTCAAATACCGACCCGATACCACGTCATTTTCATAAAATTGATAAAGTATTGTGATCGACCTTGGCGCAATCATTATTACACACGATTATCGTTCGCATGATCGCATGATTAGTCTAAACGCATTCTACAGGGTGTAGTTCGGGAAGGTATACTACTTTGTTTGTTTATAATTTTTGATTAAATGAAAGAGAATGGATCTTATATCGATAAATGTTTTATTTATTGTCGGCAATTATGTATGGAATACAATATCAGGTAAATGTCCGTCTCTGTTATCTCACAAATGCGAGCCTTTTGAGCACACTTTTCATTACATTCTCACACATTTCACGCGGTATATCATTAATCTCATCACGAATATTTTGTTCAAGTTGCTCAAACGTTTCTGGCTTGTTTGCATAAACCTTACTTTTCAGATATCCCCACAAAAAGAAGTCCGGAGCAGTCAAATCAGGCGACCGTGGAGGCCTATCAACATCACCATTTCTTGAAATAACTTGTTGTGGGAAGAGGTCTCGCAGTAATTCCATTGTAATCATGGCTGTATACGATGTGGCACCGCCTTGTTGATACCACATGTTAATCAAGCCCAAAGCATGCAATTGTGACGTTAAAAAGTTTTCAATCCAATCCAGCAACTGCACACATAGCCAGACCGGTTATAGTGGAGCTCCAACAAAAATTCCCTGACAAATTAATATCCAGAAACTCCCTTTTTCAGCTGGCCCCCAAGGTCTTCCGATCTGACTGCACCGGACTTTTTTATGGGGTTATGTCAAGCAAGAAGGAATTTGACTGAATTGAAACAGTTCATATATAAAATGAACTTTAATTTTCTACACAATGAAAAAAAATTAAATACATTGATTAAGTTTGAAAACAAACAATCGATTTAGATTTTCCGAAATTAGAAATTAGAAAGTTGTGCTAAAATGTGCTTACTTTTTTATAATTTTTTATTTTTTATAAATTTTCTCACACATCTCTTTTCTTTTAAAGAAAATTTCGAATCCATTTTGGAAAAGACTAAGGATTCTATTGTATAGTAGAGGGTTTATTAATTTAATATTTATTGAGAGTTTATTATTTAATTTGTCATAACGTTAAGTTTTAAAAATCCATAAGTTTTCAGTTCCTATACTATCTCCTTCCTACCTAACAATTTTTCAAAATTCTTGGAATTTTGTTGAAAGTAAGTTATCGAAATTCCAAAATTTTGTTTTAAGTCCTAGTACTTCACAGTTCCTTAATAAAAATTAATTTTAAAATTTACACGGGAGCATAAAAATTGAAAAATTATAAATTTGAAAGAAAACACAATTTTCAAAAAATATCTGTGAAAATTTGAGAGCTAGAAGAGCAGCTAAATTTTAAATATAATCACTTCAATATTGTTGAAATGTCGAATGTTATGCCACAATTCTCCCACAGACCATAAATCTTTCTCCAACTTATGTTTATTTCTTTCTTCTGATGAATTGTATTAGATTATCAGCATTTTCGCTTTTATATTGCTTTCCTTCATCTTTATGCATTTTCAAGATATCCCAACTTGTAGATTATTCAAACATTTTAACCCACCACATTACTAAATTGCCAAAATCCATGCTGGGCTCATCCGCATCCATGATTCGCAATGTGGTCAGTCTAAATCTGGCCATGCTAATTGAACTTTCTAATTTTTGATTTAAGGACATCTTATTCCATACTTTCACATTAACAACTACTTGAACAAATGTAACCTCATGGACATGGGTGGCGGCCTTTGTTTTCTTCCGAGCATTCACGAATTGTGTACCTGGTCCTTTAGCCTCTGTCTTCGGCACAAATCAACGTAATTAACAAACAACTAGCCTTAAGACGGATCTTGACTATTTGAACATTTATAAGCTTAAAGCTTATACTTTTTACCCTAACAGTTCTCGAAAATAATTTCAGTGTTACATCCTGCAAACTGATGTAGTGGATCCTAAAGCCTCTCTATATCTGACGGAAATTGACCTCCAAAATATATTTGTACATATATATAAAAATATTTTTATCTCTAATGTCCACTTTTTATAAGTAACATCCCGTACTGTGTGTGTGTGTGTGTGCGCGCGCGAATTCATCTAGATGTCCTTTATTCCAATCCTTTGCCATAAATATCTCGTTGTATGTTTTAGTTCCAACCCTAAAACTAACAAAAATTAAATGCGATTATTTGTTAGATTATAAAACATTTTGCGGTTAAATGTGTGGCTATAACACAGTCACCCAGTCACTGTTTGCAGTGGACAAAATTTATACATAACCAGTTTTCTTTTTGTCACCCCCGCTCCAATTTTCCAGCAGAGGACCGACAGTTTTAGCAAGAGTTGAAGTAAAAACGAAAAAGATTTGAAACACAAATTTCATTTATTTTAATAGAATGTAATTGTATCATATGATGGCAGATTATATTTTGAAACCTCTAGGAGCGAAAGAAGATATGTTAAATGGTATTATAGTTTGGAATCCGTATGATAAAACCGACTTATTTAAAAATCACTTCATCTAATTTATATAGTATAGTGCACGATGGCTATCCCAAAACCAACCGACCTGCTAATAGTTTGAAAAAGATAATTTTGGTGAAAAGTGACAACCTTACAGAACATATATTTTAAGTTTTAAGATGCCACGTTACTTAGTATTTTAATTTGAGCCATCAAAAGTAAACGATCTCAGTGAATGGGTAAAATTGGCCACCGTTATGTAATTCAATATTTCCATTTGGAAGATCTCAGTCCAGCCAATATTAAAGTCGAGCTAGGTTCTACCCTGGAGGAGTCCGCTCCTTCGTTTGCGACTATATAAAATATTGGATAGCAGAATTTAAACGAAGCCGTACGAGCTGCCGACACGTGAAGTGTCCACGCCACATATGGTTAAGAAAATTCACAAGCTGGCATTGGATGACCGTCGGCTCAAGGTGCGTGATCTAACTGAAATGAAATAGGCATTTCAAGAAGTACTACATATCGTATATTGATTGAAGATTTAAAGATGAATAAGCCGTGTGCAAGATGGGCGCCGCGTTTGCTTCCAATAGAGCAAAAACAGCGTTGTAAAGATGTTTCAGTAGAGTGCTTGGCGATGTTTCATCGCAATTTTTGCGTCGATTTATAGCTATGGGGGAGATATAGGATCACCACTACACACCTGAAATAAGCGAACACTCAAAGCAGTAGACTAAAATGGGAGAATCGTGTCCAAAGGAGACGAAGACGGTTGCATCTGCAGTCAAGGTCCTGGCGACTGTTTTTTGGAAAAAAAAAAATCATCAGCGGCGAATATTATGATATTTATTGCAGCGTTTATGTGATGAAATTATGGAGAAAAGGCTGCATTTTGCAAAAATAAAGTGTTGTTTCATCAAAACAATGCTCCAGTTCACACATCCATTATTACAATGGCCAAAATTAATAAATTAAAGTTGGAATTGCCTCATGATGCAACTTACTCGAACGATATCGAGCCATGATGAGCGATTTTATGCCCCAATTGGCTGAGTTGAACTTTGTTGACATGTGGTTTTATCAGGACGGTGCAACATACCACACTGCTCGTGAAACAATGGAGATGTTGAAGGATGAATTTGGTGAGCAGCTTATCTCTCGATTTGGCCCTGTAAGTTCGCTTCTAAGATTTTTGCGATTTAGCGCCTCTTGATTATTTCTTGTGGGATTTTATCAAGTCGTTAGTCTATGTGGACAGGCCGAACACTATTGAAGCCTTACAGGATAACACAACACGCGTTAATCGTGGAATACAGGCCGAAATGCTCGAAAAAGTGACGAAAAATTGGACCTTCCGAATGGACATTTTGAGACGGAGCCGCGGACAACGTTTACATGAAATTATCTTTAAAAATTAAATGGCAAAAATTTATCGATTCCAGTAAAAAATTTTAACATATGATGCAAATTTGAGTGTTTTATTCGATTTTTAAAAAAGCTACGATTAAAAAATCACCCTATATTACACCTGATAACACGTTGTGCTACTATTCTAGATCAAATTGCAGTCACCAGTTCCCCATAAGGTCTTGAGCTTTAGTGAACTAATGAATGAACTAACCGCAAGCAAGTGAACGATAACGCAGAGGACAGCATATTTGTTGGTCGCTAAACAAAATAAATTTTGCGAGTGTTTCTCATAAGTAAATGCTTGTGAAGTTTTTTGAAACCGTGCAATCAAGAAGAAATTCTCATGAAGTTGAAAGTTTCAGATGCGTAAGACATGGAAATCTATTCACAATCAGTATGCTAAGTCTGCTGATGAGGAACAGCGTTTAGGCTCGAAATAGCTACACAGAAACCAACAAACTTCAACAAAAATAAAGAAAATATATTTTGCGAATAATTTTCACAAGTGAATGCTCGTCATGCTCTTCGAATTCGTGGACTCAAGAAGGAATTCTCATTAAATTGGGAACTTTCAGATGCATAAGGCTTCATAAATTCTACCTATACATAACCATTATGCCAAGTCTGCTGATGAGGATCCGAAATAACTCAACAGACAGCCTGGCATTATCAGAATATCATTCTGCCAAAAAACATTCTTTCTTGAATTAAGCTTTGTAAAAAACTTAAACGGTTAAGAAACGTAAAGAAAAATTGTAATACATAGAGCGAACTAAATTCAATCAAGTGAACAAAGTTGAAATAACTGTATTAAAATGAAACTGACTCAACGATCTCGTGCACGTTCACTCTCTTATCATAAACAATCAAAGTGCATCATAAGTGGATGTTCGACCACGTTTAAATGCACACAACCGATTGTACGTGACTGCAACCACGCTGTTTGCTTTTTCTAACCGGGTTTTGATTTCTTTACACGTAAATCTTTCACAAAACGTTTGTTTTCAATTTTGCAAATAATTCAAAGTTAATTATCTTTAATCATTTGCAGCTGCCGCATGTTGAATTCCTTTTAAAAATCAACATCAACATGCTAAAGAAAGCGTGGAAACATTCATTAAAAAAATTTCCAATATAGAAACTAATCCTTAATATTTCCAATATTTATTTCCATGTTTATTCAACCATAATTATTATAAAACTTATAATTGTTATTTCTTGTCAAATGAAATTGGATTGTTATCAGGTGTTTAAAATACTATATAAAATATCCCCTTGTTAGGGCCTCTTAATCCATTTTCGATGTTTCATCGATTTGTCCTACAACTGCTCTCTGAGTACAGAACTCATCGTTCAATTGATCTTTTAATGTCACCTGATTATCGTCACTCCCATTCTGCTTGCAATTTGGATAATCGGACATTTCAGTTACGTTCCCTATTTCCTTCAAACCAATACCTCGCGCCACGTCTAATGTCATGCCATGCCAGCGATCTATCCAACAAAATAACTGACGATGGAATGTGGTAAAAATCCGTCTCTCTAAATTTTGTATAAAGCTCTCAATAGTTTTTTGCAAGCCAAAATGATTAAATTCACACACAACTAGTTTATAGCAGGTCATCACGGGCGAACATGACTGCTGCCAGGATTTGCCTAGCAATGGACCTCTTCCTGTGGTTTGCGAATGAAATTTGCTAGGATCCTCATCCGATCTGTAATCTTTATCGATTGCCATGTGATTGGCTATATCGATGCGTATAACTTCACGTTTCTGCAACAACTCTTTGGGCAATTGATGAACATTTTCCTTCTCACCACGATCGGACAAATGCATTGAATCAATTTGTATATAAAAATTGTCCTTTTTATATTTTGGATTCGTTATAATAGTTCGAGAGTACGGATAGGCATCCCAGGCTTCCTCATAGACATCTAAGAAATTTTTTGGAGAAATTCTTTTTAGAAATGGCGGAATGTTTGTTGACCATTGATAGATTTTCGAAGTGTATTCACCGGAACTATACTGTCCATCACTTTTCAAAGGATAGTCGTGGAATGATTCCTTTTTCAGTAATAGAACTTCACCGCAGTCGGTTTGTTGCTTCATAGTTTCGGCAATTGTATACAGTTGAGCGATCTGATATTCCTGCAGTGTTAGAGGCAAAGTTATACGATACTCTTTGATTTGCATTATACGATGTATTATTAAAGGACAATTTTTCTTTTACATTACAATTTTGACAAGAAATTTAGAAAATACAAAACAAAATATTTCAATATAACTTCAAATAGAGCCTCGGTTGGAAATTTAAATTCTAAATATCAATAGAATTCGTATGAATAATAAATACACTTTCAACATTATTATTTTGATAATGAAGTAATTATTCTATAATTCAATTGAACTTGGATTCATTTATCTATCATGCTTAGTAGAGATATACAGTGGAGTTTATATAACTTTTCATTTTTTTTTTGCTTTTTAGCAACCCTCTCAAAGATGTTTCTAAAAAACATCCTTTGATAGCATAAGAAAATCTAATAACCTATCAAAAATAAGCCAATTTCTCTAAAATTAATGTGTAAGGAGTTATTGTTTGTATCTTTAAATAAACAGAATATTAGCTGTCATTGAATTTTATTCTTCGTTGGAAATGAACTAACCTCGCTTCATGCTTAGTTACTTAAATGTCGCTTGAATTGAATGGACTATCACTTCCAAGCGAGTAAGTCTTCCACGCTTTGTCACACCTTGTTTAGCTGGGGTCTCGACAAAGTAATTTTTCAAATGTCATTCCTTTCGCGCCTTTGTTATCCTGTTCATGCTCGAGCATTTTCATCCATTCACATAACATGACTTAGCTAAAGGATCGCTTTTTACTACGTAGTAATTCATACGACAAGGAAATAGACATGCAACAAAAAAATACCGGAATTGGCCAATAAATCACAAAATATTTAAGCTTTATGAAAAGTTTGATTCAAGAAAAATGTTTTGGCAAACTAACATTCTCATAATGCCAAGTTGTCTGTATAGATTTTTCGATTCAGACATAAATCCTCATTAGCAGAATTGGTAGCGGGGTATCCATTTTTCGGTTTCGAAAGTAAAATTAAATAAAACACACATCAAGCTATGAATTCGATGAAACTTTTATTTCATTATAATACTTGGACCCCGCCATCATGTACGGAATACAATGTCATTTAAATGACCGCCTCTGGGTTGATGGCATCAGCAGACCTCTTTGAAGTAGTTTTGAACCACTTTTTCACACATTTCGGGTGGTATCTCGGCGATAACTTTGAGAAATGTTGGTTTTCAAATGCTCCAGCGTTTGGGAATTATCCGCGTGAGTACGGTCTTTGACGTAGCACCCCAAAAATGTCCAACGGCCTCAAATCGCAGGATATTGGTGGCCAAGTGACGTCATCAAAACTTGAAATTACGCTTTCTGGAAACTCCTCATGCAATAAACCCAAAACCAATCGTGTTGTGTAGCTCGTGGCAGCATCTTGTTCATAACCTTTAATTGAAGAAATTTTTGTTCGAAAAGTTATCATTGAAAGCCCGTTGCTGTAACACCCAACCAACATATCTACGGCGTTGTGAATGATCAGCTAGCTTTAACTGTTGCATGAGTTGGACTCTACATAGATGAAGGTGCAAATGCAAATGCCGTAAGATAGGCCCAATTGCTGACAACGCTGCGGAGTCAACAAATTCGAATTATCCGCCACATTTTCACTAACAGAACTGATAGCCTTGCCAGACCGGCGGTTTTAAAAGCTCTGAATGAACACAAATCTGGTCTTTTACGACGATTTTACTTTTTCAAACGCCGCATAACGTTCAAGTAAAATTTTTTATTTACCGTCTGACCACATGCCTAGAATTCCAAGTACATAACGCGATGATAGTCAAAGAAAATAATCAATATCACCTTAACTTTTGATCAACTTTAACATCATTATTTTGGTTTCGCCTTAGTTGAGAAGCGTCATTCTGAAGCTGATTGACTAGTTCTCATGCCAAGCCAGTTGTAATGCGTTTTATGAATGTGGGGTCGAAACCGACTGGTCCTAACATATGCTTAGCGAAGTTTAAGTCTTTCGGAACGAGTTGGAGCAGCAACGCGTTTCATATCCAAAAAAGTCGTGCATAATGAAACGATTTAAATCGTGAGACACAGGAGGCTCTTCAGCTATTTCTCTCGAACTTAAATGATGATTTTCGATCATTATTTCCTTCACTTTATCGAAGTGAACCTCGATGTGAGCCTGTGAAGTTGAAGGCATAGAAGGCCAAACTTCTTCCACATTTGAATACATATGTAGTGCTCACTCTTCTGTAATATTTTCAACGATTCGGCAAACGAAATTCCGTTTGCAATACAGAATTTGAGACAAATTATTTCTTCGATATTTTTACCCAAAAAATGATAAAAATGACAAAAGCGACAACTGTAAAAAAACTACACATCAGCACAAAGTCCAGCTATACGTAGCTACAAAAAGATTTCTAACAATCCTTTTAAGCGCACCATTTAAATTACTCCAGCAAAGACTCATAGGCTATATCAGATCTACATAGAACAAAGCGGCGATGCACCGCCCACGCAAGTAACAGCCTTGAACTGGCTTAGGGAGACTACTAGCGAAGCGGATATATTCTAGTAATGTGATACTATCAATTATGAAATTGGTCAAGAAAAATTGGAAAGAAAGGTGTAGCACTATCAATATATCAAAAATACTTGTACGATCATGTTTCGTAAAATTGTAATAGTACAACATTTGTGATCGAATCTGATGGCATTGAGAAACAACGACAAATAGTCCGTTCTGCTGTCCATTCGTTCTAAGTAATGTTTAGGTGAGAAGTTTGCTATCAATGCAGTTCCGTGATTACGTAAAATGTTTTCAAACGTTCCAACAAAAAAATGAACGTAACCGTAAATTATAAATGGACTACATTGACCCAGACATACCTTCTAGTTCCTCCTCTATAAATTAACTTATTTACCGGAATTAGTACTTGTTCCTCTAACTTCTAATTCATAGACTTCAATAGCCATGATGTTTATCCGTTGTATTGTTTTATGATGCTAAAACTGTAAATGCCAAAATTTTAAAAATTTGCCTACTTAAAATCTGAGAATAAAAATGAGCTACGCTACCGTGCACCTTGCGGTACCTCCCATACAAATTGATCGAATTATCGAAATTCGATTACTTTCTATTATATAATTTTTTTATTATAAGGCAAGGTTTAACCATAAAACTGGAGAACAGTCGACCGAATAAGCTCAACTCCATTGATACCGCATACACCAACGACCGATTTGACTCAAGCATAAAATTTGGCGCACACCATGCGTTTGCTGAACTGAAAATTAACTGCATTCTTATGGTGTCACACATACAAGGTGTCCGTCGGGAAATTATACTACTTTGTTTGCCGCCATTTTGGTAAACATTAGACTTGACAGTTCATATTTGGCAGTCATGAAGCAGAGGCGTACCAAATTTATTATGGAAAAATATTCGATAAACCAACGTGTTTTAATCGTTAAAACATTTTACCAAAATCAATCATCGATTACTGTGACGATAAGAAAGTACAATTTAGCAATTATCGAACATTCAGTAAACGATGTTCTGCGAATGAAAATTAACTGCATTCTTATGGTGTCAAACATACAGGGTGTCCGTCGGGATGGTATACTATTTTGTTTTGCCGCCATTTTGGTAAACATTAGTTCCGACAGTTCATATTTGGCAGTCATGAAGCAGAGACGTACCAAATTTATTATGGAAAAATATTCGATAAACCAACGTGTTTTAATCGTTAAAACATTTTACTAAAATCAATCATCGATTACTGTGACGATGAGAAAGTTACGTGAACTTTTTAAAACTTTTTAACACAACCAAAACTGCTTGCTTTGGGCTTGATTAACATGTGGTATCAACAAGACGGTGCTACATCGCATACAGCCAGGATTACAATGGAATTACTGCGAGACCTCTTTCCACAATAAGTTATTTCAAGAAATGGTGATGTTGATTGGCCTCCACGGTCGCCTGATTTGACTGCTCCGGACTTCTTTTTGTGGGGATATCTGGAAAGCAAGGTTTATGCAAACAAACCAGAAACGCTTGAGCAACTCAAACAAAATATTCGTGATGAAATTATTGAAATACCGCGTGAAATGTGTGAGAATGTAATGTCAAATGTGGTCCAAAGGGTTGCATTTATGAGCTAACAGAGACGGACATTTATCTGATATTTTATTCCATACATAATTGCCGACATTAAATAAAATATATTATCAATATAAGATCCATTCTCTTTCATTTAATCAAAAATTATAAACAAAGTAGTATACCTTCCCGACACCCTGCATAATTTGTCAGATTTAGCAGAAGATCATATCTATGATTTTAAAATTATAATTATAATATATATAAAATTATCATATATAAAATTAAATTATCAGAAAACTATAATTCTGCTTCGTTTAATGAGCTCTAGTTCAGATCAGTTGATAAGAGCCATTTACCATGCTCTTTTTGGATCCCCGAACCCTTTTGCAACAACAAAAGTACATTGGATGAAGACATGTATAAGTCAGTTAGCCTGACTGAAACTTCTGCACTAGTTTTTCTTTAACAACAGTCCGTCTTATTAGAACATCCTATATAACGTGCTAATAATGTACTTCCAACGAATTGAAGAAAAGCGTAGAAGACTCAAATATCTATTGATCAAATAAGAAACATTGCAATGGTTATTTAAGAAACTAATATAATAAATAATTGCAAATTGAGAACGAGAATAAAAAAACGAAAAAATGATGACCAGAAACCAATTTAACCCCAAAATATCGACGATATCTAACGCATCCTATCTTCCAATTATTATTATATTTCCTATTTCATGCAACAGCTACAAAGCAAAATGCTATATTTCTTTTTTATAATTTCCTCTCGACATTTATTTCATATTTTTCCTTTTGTGAAAATATATGAAATGTGACAACATCAGTTAAAAAACTGCCATAACCCCCGGTAATTTATAGTGCCATGGCAAAAACCAGCGTGTCAGGTAATGTAATTACACCAGAAATTTAGGCTCCATTGATATAAAACGTACAATCAGCGGTCGTCGTAATATCATCCACTCCACTCCGCTCTCCCGCCCTCACCCATTTGCCATTTCTTCACATTCACCAGCGTATGATAAAAAAAAATCACAGGGTCCACACAAAGTATCGCATAAAAACTCAAAAGCGTAACAAACTGTTCAACTATAACAATTTTATGATTTTCCGGAAGATCGTTCTTGTTGCCGCCGCTCTTTGTTGTTTGATGACATTACAAACTGCGGTTGTTGTTGTTGCTGATGCCGATGCTTCTGCTGCCATTGATGTTGTTGTTGTTGTTGGCATTGTCGTTTCGTGTTTGACATCACGAAATGGGCCACAATATTTGTTGTCGGCCTAAAGGAAATCGACAGGCCACCATTGATTTTTGTCAAAAGCCCCAAAATGGCGCAACATCCGTTATATTGGAAATTGTTACTGTTGTTGTTATACTTTCGCATTTCAAATGTTGATGGCTTTTGAAGGCATTGCCGGCTATAAACTGATAATTTATTGTTATTCAAAATATGGCTGGATGTAAAGGATATTTTTTGTGAATTTAATATGAAATTGTAAAAAAAGCATATCAAAATGCACACAAAAAGGCGGGGACTACCAAAAACAATCGCAACGACTGGACGTACAATAAAAAGAAAATAATGTGAACACATTTTATAGTTAGTATCGACAGTATAATGTCGGCTGGCACAGTGGCAAAAGAAGTCAGAAATTGCCAATAAATGTGATAAATCTGTTGTTACACTTCGTTTACTATGTATGGTACACTGCCTGCGTGAAACTGTGGGGAAAAATTTACATACAATATTAACTACAGTTTTATTTGTTGGTTTTGATTGAATACGTTTTCTCATAATAAAAAAAACCAGTACAGAAATATCAACCAACTAAACTGACTTACATATGCCTTCCCCCAAAGTCCTTTTGCATTGGCACAAATTTGTATGGAGTGCCAGAATGTGCTCGCTAGATCTGCAGATTCTTATCAATAAATGATGTGAATCAGCTCACAATGTATGGGTTATCCACTTCTCGTTTCCAAGTAAAGTTTAACAAAACACGCATAAAGCTATGATTTCGATGAAACTTTTATTTCTTTATAATGTTGACCTTAGAATTATGTACGAAATATAATGTCATTTAAATGGTTGCAGCAGTGAGTCCTTTTGGTGTGGTTTTCGACTTTTCTTTCGCGCATTTCGATCGGTATCTCGGCGATGTTGATTTTCAAATGCTCCAACATTTGGGGATTATCCGGGTAAACATGGCACTTAACGTAGCCCCTCAAAAAAAATCTAACGGCGTCCAATCGCATGATCTTGGTGGCCAATTGACATCGCAAAACGTGAAATTACGCTTTCTGGAAACTTCTTACATATCGTCCAGTTCATAATCTTTAATTACAGGCTAAAAAAAAAGTCAGTTGTCATATGACCATAGAGCTCTGAATTGGCAGTAATGGTTCCTCCACCATCATTTTCGAAAAGCGATATTTTCGGCAGTGCATGCATAGCGATAATGCACAGACTTGATCACATCTGTAACGTTTCAAGTCTCTTCAAATTTCTTTATAAACTTGCCAATTCCTTGCATAGTAGCTCGGTTATGACAACCATAACCACCCCGTAACCGTTCACGTTTGAATCCGCATTTTTGCAGTAAGTTTTCGTAAATGGCAAACCTTTCAGCAAATAAAAAACATTTCAAATGACAGGTATTTAACAGTTAACAGCATTGCCAGACCGGCGATTTTAGAATCACTAAATGGATAACCACTAAATGGTGATACGAAATCTATATTAAACAGATCAATCCACGTCTGAAATGAACTTTAAGTGATTTTACTCACGGGAATAAATGTAATGCTAACATTTTTCAAAAAATAATTGTGATTTTTGAAGATTCTTTTATAATTATTATTCTTGGATAATTTCATCAAAATTTGCACAGGATTATCCATTCAGTGGTTTCAAACTGGCAAAGTTGTCAGCTGTTAAATACCAGTCATCTGAAGTGTTATTTAGTGATTATGGAAAAGTTATTGCATCCGGAAAAAGTGAATGTTTGGTTGCGTATTATGGTCTGGATGTATCATTAAGCTGTATTTTTTCAAAAACTACCTCAAAAGAATCCACTGCTATAACCAATCCAGAGGCGGTCATTTAGATTACAATGTCCAAGCATTATAATGAAATAAAAGTTACATCGAAATTACAGCTTTATGTGTGTTTTATTTAACTGTAGTTTTGAAACCGAAAAATGGATAATCCTATATATTATACGATTATGTATGTATGAAAACTGTTCCTAGCGGAAGAATCTATTAAAATGCTAACCTAACATGAATTCAAAATCCGATTTTTCCTCAAAATATTGATCAACAAGGCCAGGATTTGTGTGAAGTTGTTTTTCATACTAAAATAGATATTTCATTACTGAATGTATCAAATTTTCATTCATTTTTACTCAATGGGGAAGGAGCAATAACAACACTTTTAAACAAAACCCGATTATTTAGTTGGATTTTCTGTAGAAATTTTGTTTTAGCACTACTTTTCAGGTGTTAGAGTCAGTCTTTTTATATTTTTTTACACATTTTTATTCGTTTAATATCAAAATTCGATTACAGTTCGTATGGAGGCTTTGAAATATTAATTTGTCTCCAACAAATTTCAATGTTTTAAGTTTTTGTTTAAATAATTTATAATTTTCTACTTCGTAAAAATTTCTCCAAGCTATTTTACAGCAAAATAAAATGGGGTTTGGCCTATCTCCGGACGCAACGACTCCAAAACTAGGTTTCTGAAGCAGAGAATCTTAAATTGCCTCTGGCTCTGCGGAGGCCAAGAGATTTTTTCGTAGTGACATAGTTTTTCTTTAATTGAATGCTACTGTAGTAATTTTTGTAGAATTATTTCAGACTATCTTTATACTGAAATAAATTTCAATAACAAAATTAAAAAAACTTAAAGCTAAGTCCAATTTTTGCTCGCTAAACATGTTGAAAAAAAATTAGATCTAGCGGGGAAAAACATTTAGTAGGAAAACATCGGCCCATACGCCGATTTATCGAAATTTGAATTTCCACTGTAATCCCCAATTCGTACCCTGAAGTTATTTAAATTTTCGTCAATTATGTTTCGTTTTAATACTGGGCAAAAAGGTGGAAAACCTGACGGAGTGATCACGCCCTCCCTGATACCTCCCATACCCAAAATTACCTTATTTAATTAATTCGTTCATACATTCGTAGCTTCCTTTCAACCGCATTATATTCAGTATAAATGAGCTCAAATGAGGCATTTAGTATGCAAAAGAATATTGATCACACTGATAAGTCTGTTAGAGTACCACACATACAAATTGGCCAATTTAGCAAAATTCATTTCCCAAATGCAGAACTTCAGGACCCTTCGCAAACAAATGCTGATAACTGTGAGGAAAAGAAAAACCAAATTCGTTTGCGTCCCATGAATAAGATATAGAAGAGCCTTTCATATTCAATGAATTTACAAGCATTTTATTTTTATACCCAGTCAGAGGGACCTACAATTTAACGACGAATCTGAAACGTACAATTTTACAAGACTTGTCGATTACTCGGCTACTCGAAATCGACCCCTTCAAATAATGAGAGATGGCTGTATGAGGGGCTGAACCCACGATCATGCGAACGATAGTTGCGTGTACTAACCATCGCACCACGGTCAGTCAGTAAGAAAGGGCATGTGAAAATTACACACGACTTTGGATAAAAAACCACAACCACAATTTATTTTACAAGGATAATTAATTGGAGTAATGTGCACATTACCATGTGTAATAGGTTACCCACCGTCGTAGGCATTAGTTACTCATCGGTAGAGTAAATACGAATACCTCTTTATAGTTTATTGTTAAAAATCGGACACAAACACAGTGCAAATGCCGGTTTTTTACCTCTTACTTTACATGAATTTGCAAATCTGAAACATTGATTTATTTTTCACACACATGTACACGAACGCAAAAGCACACACAATCACATGTCAAAAATAGCGGAAAAACCAAGCTTCTCATATAACACATGGTTTTGTGATATGGAAATTGTATTCATTTAAGTGTCAGAAAAAAACATTTTGGATTTTTGTTGCGCTAACCAAAAAAAACAGAGCATTTCATTTCACTCACTCTTTCGTGAGAACAAAAACAATGATTATGACTTCGGCTGATGATTATCCAGGCCAGCATTGGATATGTGCTGGTGCAGGTTGTTTCTGCAACTGACACTTGTTTTAAATCCGAACAAAACATATAAATTGTTTTCGCTATAAAATCAAACAAAAATATCTAAAACCTGCAGATTTTATTGCCTTTTCCAAGAAGACTCTACGGGTACGAGAAAAATCTCATTGAAACACTCTTAGCGCACTGGCAACACTGCTTGTTGCTGACTGCTACACGGAGCTGGTTCCCTCGGTCCCCCATGTAGACGATGTAGGCTGTTAGCACATGCCCTCATTTTTTTTTTACATTATCTAGTAATTTATCAAATAAATGTATTTTTTATATTTAATTTAATAGCCATTAAATTAAATTTAAGCCTAATATGGCAGCGACGTACAGCCGGCAACTCCAGCAGAAACAACGGCAGCACAGTTCCAGAGAAAAAAATGGCGACTTAAAAACGGGTTCGTTTGCGTAAAAACCTGAAACGTTCGTTGCCACTTTGGAATTGTAAATAATTGTCAACGGAAGGAAATTGATATAAATTGAGTTTGTAATGCGATACATTTGTGTGTGTGTGTGGGTGTGTGTGCAGCAGGGCACAAACACAAACTCACCAACGTTAAGGGGATGTTCGTTCGCCGCTCCGTTATTGGGTTGGAACGGGTAATTACAGGAAGCCTACGGTAAATTAAATTTTTATTAAGATATAAACCGGATGAGAGCGGTTGCAAAAGGAAAGCGAGAAAGCAAGAGCAATCGTATTAGGATAACGAATAACTATTTTAATTATTGCTGTAATTTACGGTTGAATGAAATGTATTTAACATTTTAATTGCAGCAATGAAATGGGAAATGTTAGCATTCATATTGTGATTTGCATCAAGGTGATGGATGTTCAATGCCTAAAAGATACAATCAAAAGTAAATTTACGAAAAATTGTATTTTATTGATTTGTCCAAACCGAGTTGCCGAATACGGTTTCTGTTCTCTTATAGCGGCTTGAAGATTAAAAATTGCCATAGCGGTCTATATCTCAAAAAGAGCACCTCCTTCTCCACAAATAGGTCCGTTTTTCTTTTTAAACGAAACCTTTCAATAACTGTAAACTAAGCTAGACAACGTTCCCATATCGTGCAAATCACTCTTATGATCTCCAGTAAGCAAATCCTGCTTTTCATCTCTTATTTCAGCTACATAACTGAAATAGCTGTGACATTTACAAAGCTCGCCTACTTTACTATAACAGAATTTATTAACGATTACTCACACAGCTGCCTCTATTGAACTTGCAAACGTGGTGCATCATAAGTACTTGTGGATATACGACACCATTTAACTTTATCCACCCAAATGTACGAGTTTTGATTTTCTTCCGCAGTAAACCTTTCATATTCATTCTGTCAAAAGAGCGCCGCAAATTGGTTGATAAAATATAAAACAATATTTATTACCAGGGCGGTAACAAAACTAGGCCACCTAACAGAGAAAACACAAAAAAGTTGAGATTTTTTTTTTATTTTTCAACATAATCTCCTTTTAGGTCGATAACTTTTCCCAGCTATTGAATCTTCTATACTCCATTCATAGTAAAAACTGTCAAACTCCTTAAAATAGCCATCAACCGCAGATTCCACCTCTTCATTGTTGGCAAATATTTTACCACCGAAATAGAAAATGGTCCGAAAGAGCTAAATCTGGCGAATAAGGTGCATGATGAAGCAATTCGAGATATGTAAACTGAAGCATTGTCTTGATGAAACAACATTTTTTTTTTCGCCAAATGTGGCCTTTTTCCATAATTTCATCACCTAAACGCTGTAATAAATAAGCATAATATTCGCCGTTAATGGGGTTTCCTTTCTGGAAATAATCAATGAAAATAACCCTATGCGCATCTCGAAAAATAGACGCCATGATCTTGGCTCCAGATAGAACCGAATTAGCCTTATTTGAACTCGATTCTGCCATTCCAGTCCACTACTTTGACTGCTCTTTTGTATCAGATGAGAAGTGGTAGACCCATGTCTCATTCACGGTTATAAATCAACGCAAAAATTCGGCCTTATTGCGGTGAAACATCGACAAATACTCTACTGCAACATCTTTACGACGCTGTTCATGTTCAATTGAAAGCAAACGTGGCTTAGCCCATGCTTAGCTTTCTTATCTTCAAATCTTCGGCCAATATACGATGTATAACACTTTTTGAAATGCATATCAATTCAGCTAGTTCACGCACCTTCAGCCAACGATCATCCAATACCATTTTGTGGATTTTCTTAGCTGTGTCTGGCGTGGGCAACTCAATTGGTCGACCACTACGATGTTCGTCTTGGCAGCTCGTACGGTCTCGATTAAACTACCCAACTGCTACCCAATAATTTACAGTCGTAAACGAAGGAGTATACACCCCTAGAGCAGAATATAATTTGGCTTTAATATTGGTTGGACTGAGATCTTTCAAATGATTTTAATTACATAACGGTGACCAACTTTTCCCATGTTTACAAATACACTGAGATTGTTTACTTTTGATGACTTAATAAATAAAAATATTAAAGGACGTCTTGAAACTCGAACGATGTAGCCATTTTCACGACGAATAATAGCATCGCGTTTGCCCGGGAAGACGTCGCACGCTGCACGAATTTGTTCTGTGATATTTTGTCCAATTTTCTGTGAACAGCAATCATTAAAGTGTTAATGGTCTTATTTTTAGCTGTTACTCTGGCCTTTAGAATGGACCATTTGGAAAAATGTAATTGGTTTAAGTCCCGGAAATATGATAGCTATTCTTGTGAAAAAATGCAGCTGGAGAAATATTCTTGTAAAATAAAAGTTGAGTTTTACGGTCTTTATGGAATGGTGTCGAGTTTTGGGTTTAAGTCCTTTGAATATGACAGCCATCGTTGTGAAGAACTGAAGCTGGGAACTTTTGCTTGTAAAAAAAGTTGAGTTTCACAGGTTTTATGGGGTGGTGCCGAGTCTTGTCGAAAATAACAAAAACCGTCATTTCACAGTAGATTTGCCGATTTAGGTTCGTGCCATATTCAGTGAAAACAAGTGGTGCGCGTGCTGCAGTTACTACGTTTTAAAACATAACTGATGCAGGTGCCTGCTTTCGCAAAGCAATTCGATGGTCTAACTCGTCTTATGATTTGCACTCTAAGCATGCAGGATCGTTTTGTTTGATTAAATGTTGCTGAACTGTTTACACATTGTTTCATCAGAAAAGACCACCAAAGAGCAAATGATCTTGCTAGACAAACTGTTTATTGTGCAGATATTCTATCTTGCACTTTTTGTATTTTGCAGGGCTTCAATCGTAGTTCATGTTTTTATTATGCGTCCCATGCTATGAACAAACACTTTGAAATTGTTCGCCTATTGAATTGCGCTTGACGCGGATTACGTTGAATTGTGCCAATCATCTTTCGAATCATTTCTAGCAATTTTGATGTTTTAGGATATTTACCTCCACAAACATTTTGTTCACACGTCGTAGCTCATAAACATTGGCTGGTAGCTATTTTCCAGCCAAATACAAAGCAATAACACTGTTCTGTTTGAATTCCATTTCGATAACTTTTTTACTGCGACGTAAAACGGTAGATATACTTCCTTAAGCTTGTAAACAACATAACAGACTGACGCTTGGCAAAAACTGAGCGCGCCCTCATTAGCTAATTTTTTTGCTGCAGCAATGTTTAAGTGGATAACTCTTAATTTCTAACGATTTGATAACCTATACGAGTATGTTCCTACAGTTACAACAAGTGACTACCGATCCCAATTTCATGGGTTCGAGACAAACTTTCTTCTGTCTGACAGACGATGTCCGGTCGTCTATCTGACGTCTTTATGAACCGTATTAAAAATTGCAGGTTTTAAATGAGCCAAGGATGGGTAGATATCCCTTCTAACAATTCCCTTACAAATTGATCAATTTGCCGAAATTCAACTACCTACATTCTCGACTGAAATATTGTACATTTTTGTATATTGTATTGCTTTATAATATTGATTAATCACACCCCTTGTGGTGCCTCCATAAAAAGGACCAATTCAATCTATATATTCTAAGGTCAATATATATTTTTAGTTATCCTAAACTTAGCCCTATTAAGCGTTTGTCAAAGTAAATGTCTGAGAATGAAAAACATTGGCAGGACCCTTGTAGTACCATCCATACGAATTAGTTAATCTTCCGAAATTTAATCTTTCTTCTGCATTTGACAATTAGGGGCCTACAGTAACTCGCATTTTGCATCCCGGTACAAGTTAGACAATTTAACCTCATATTCCTAAGTTCATATCTTTCATTCAAGTTCAATATAATTGTGTACTCGTTAGTAGTTAGTAAACTTAAGTCTATGAATGAAAATGAAGTGTATTGCCACTCCCCTTAGGTTACACACATGACTTCTAAATGCAAGATTTCAGTTAGTTATAATTTTACTTCTTTTACTATGCTTTAATCCAAATCATTTTCTTATAAAAACCTTACGAAGTTCCGCGTCTCTTCTACCATTCCAACACCGATTGAAAAGGGTGTTGGGTGAAGATGTATGTAAGTCAATTCACCTGATTGAAATTTCTGTTCCGTTATTTCAACTTTTAAAATTGCGTCATTTTTTTAACTTTTAAATTTCAATTCCAAAAATTGCAAGCACTTTAACTTTTATGACAGTTTTACTATTGTTGATAAAACCATGTACAAGCACGCTATTTCCTTTGTGAAAATGAAAGGACATAATGAATTCAACATCCTTAATACTAACTAGTACATATACTTTGCACATATCGAACTAGTTCAATTCAGTAGCTCATTCACGGTCTTTATCTGATTTTCCGCCATTACAGATATATCATCCACTCTGCTACACTATGACGACGAAGAGAATTCTATCTACGACGGTGATGTCAATGGAGGTAGCGGAGGTGCTATCATCACCACTGGCACTAGCACTGGCAGCATGAGCAATATTGAAACACCCCAAGTATATTTGTGTCCAGCGGAAGGACTGCATGCTCACAAATATGAATGTCAGTTGTACTATCGCTGCGAGGCTCAAACAGATGGCTACATCAAACCCTATTTGCTGAGTTGCAAACGCGGAACGATATTCTCACGTGATTTGAAATTATGTATGCCTCCCCTGTTGGCAAATCGTGAGGAGTGTCAACATTTTATCAATGAAATCGATACATTGGCTACTGATGATGACTATGTCTCCGCAGGCAGCAGCGAGGGGGTATTGTCCACAAATGATGACAGCGTCGATAGTCGAATAATGCACATTCTGCAAACGACCAATGGCCGGGGAGGTGGCATTGCGAATAATGGTAATGCCATGGCCGGTGTCTACAATCAATGGAAAAATTATGGTCTAACAGGATTAAGTGGCGTTTCTGTAATTTCCTTTACTACGTCATCGGCCCGCTCTACGGGCGGCGTGAACGCTGATAATGAACAGGGGCCGCCGTGCCGTGACGATGGATTTATGAGTGATCCTGATGACTGTACGGTATTTTATCGTTGTATTTCAAATGGCCAGACATTTAATAGAATTGGCTTCCGTTGCTCGGATGGAACGGCATGGGACGAGTCATTACAATCATGTAATCACTTGTTCAATGTACGCAACAATGGTGGCTGCCAGGGAAAACAACAGGGAATTCAAATGGATGAGTATCCTGAACAGCAGACATCAACACAATCATCGCAAAGTAGTTATCAGAATTCTACAACATCGTCGTCCAGTACCCAACAACAAAGTTCAACAAGTTCTTCTAACTCGTCCTCATCATCTACATCAACGTCGTCGTCGTCGTCGTCGTCGTCGTCCTCGACAACTTCGTCTTCAAATTCTTCATCATCGCAGCAATCTTCAAGTACACAATCAAGCAGTACCGAAAGTTCTTCAAGCTCTTCGTCTAGTACACAAAGTTCATCGGCATCAAACAGCCAACAATCGAGCACTTCTTCAAGTTCCACGTCTTCAAACTCTAATAATGAAACATCCACACAAAGTTCTTCAAACAACAGCCAAAGTTCCAATTCACAAGCTCAAGGTACAAACTCCTCATCCAGCAATAATCATAATTCAAATTCTAATACAATAACCAGCTCTAACGAACAAAGTGCACAAAGCTCGAACAATCAAAGTTCAAATAGTCAAGGATCGAATAACCAAAATTCAAATAATCAAAGTTCCTCTTCTGGTAACTCCAACAATCAAAGTGCGCAAAGCTCAAACAATCAAAGCTCGAACAACCAAAACTCGAATAATCAAAGTTCTTCTTCTGGTAGCTCCAACAACCAAACTACGCAAAGCTCAAACACTGAAAGCTCTAATAACCCAAATTCGAATAATCAAAATTCTACTTCTTCTTCGAGTAGCTCAAGTAACCAAAATAACCAAAGTTCAAACAATGAAAGCTCGAATAACCAAAACTCTAGTAATCAAAACTCAAACAGTCAAGGCTCTTCTGGTGCCAACACACAAAATTCTAATAACCAAAGTTCCAACAATTCACAAACTTCCTCATCTTCCGGAGTGAATACACCTGCTTCTGCAAAGTGTGACGATGAAAATACTTATATTCCAGATGAAAAGGACTGCACCAAATTCTATCGCTGTCGTGATAATGGCAATGGTGGCCTAGAAATGGTACCCTTTACTTGTGGTCCGAGTACAGTTTGGAATCAAGATGAAAAAGTCTGTGATTTGCCTTCGGAGTCGCAACGAGAGAAATGTAAGAATATTGCTTCGAACTCCGGCCAAAGCTCTTCAACAAGCAATAACAGTCAGACAGAATCATCCAACAATCAATCAAATGCATCAAACAATCAGTCTAGTTCGTCAAATAATCAATCAAATGTATCCAACAGCCAATCGGGCGCATCTAATAGCCAGTCAGAATCATCAAGCAATAATAATCAATCTAGTTCCTCGAACAATCAATCGGGTTCCTCGAACAGTACCCAGTCAAGTTCCTCAAACAATCATTCGGGTTCCTCAAATAGTTCCCAATCAAGTTCCTCAAACAATCAATCAGGTTCTTCAAACAGTAGTCAATCTAGTTCCTCCAACAGCCAACAATCTGGCTCATCAAACAATAACCAATCTAGTTCTTCTAATAATAATCAGTCAAATTCATCAAGCAATCAAACAGGTTCATCGAACAACAGCAATAATTCAAATAACAATCAGTCGAACAACTCAAATAATCAGTCGTCCTCTACGTCGTCAAGCAATCAACAGACATCTTCAAACAATCAAACCAGTTCCACTTCCAACACCGAACACCAGCAAAAACCTCAGCAATCTTTAAATCCTGATGGCAAATGTGTGGACAATGAGTCATATTTGCCTGATAAAACCAACTGCACTCGATTCTATCGTTGTGTAGATAATGGCATGGGTGGCTATGACACCATTGCCTTCGATTGCGCGCCAGGTACTGTTTGGGACTCCGATTCCAAGGGATGCAATCATCCTACAGATGCTCAAAAAGAACAATGTAGAATTATGGCAATTGGTACAGGAACGGAGCCATCCTCATCAGGCTCGTCGTCCTCCAGCTCCAATAGCCAAAACCAAAGTTCTTCATCGTCATCAAGTGGATCGAGTTCTCAAAACCAAGAGTCATCTACGTCGTCCAGTTCCACTTCACAAAACCAGGGCTCTTCCTCATCAACCAGTACCCAAGGTTCCCAGAATGCTTCATCGACAACTGAATCTAACAATTCAACGCAATCGTCGGAAGGCCAACAATCATCTACTTCAGCAACAGGTTCTGAATCCTCTTCCAGCTCTGGTTCTAATCAGTCCTCAAGCAATAACCAGTCTGGTTCATCATCAACTACGGAATCGAGCCAATCTTCCTCAGAAACAAGCTCTCAATCGTCCTCCAGCTCTTCTAATCAATCTTCAAGTAATAACCAGTCTAGTTCATCGTCCACCACTGAAACGAGCCAATCCTCATCGAATAATCAAAGTTCGACGTCATCTTCCCAAGCATCATCGACTGAATCAAATACAGAATCGTCATCAAGTTCTCAGTCGTCCTCTTCATCCTCCAGCAATCAGGGTTCAAGCTCAACGCAAGGCCAAGGATCTGAATCGAGTGGCAATAACCAAAGTGTCACAACACAAAAACCATTTAGGCCTGCCGAGAATTGCGAAAGTGAGGAAACGTTCCTGGAAGACAAAAATGATTGCAGCAAATTTTACAGATGTGTAGACAATGGCAAAGGTGGATTTACCAAAGTGTCTTTCAAATGCCCTCCAAATACAGTGTGGCATCCGCAAGCAAATAGCTGTGATCACCCCGCACAAGTACAGAATTTGAATTGCAAAATAGTTTCGTCATCTTCTACCACCACAACCGAATCTAGTGGTACTTCAACTTCATCCACATCTAGTGGACAATCATCTGGCTCCACATCTAATACTGAAACTTCAGAAACTTCTGGCTCTTCCAGTAGCCAAAATACTAGTTCTTCATCTGGCAGCCAAACTTCAGGATCATCCTCATCCAGCTCCTCTTCAAATAACCAAACTTCCTCATCAAGCAGCGGTTCGTCGTCATCTTCACAGGAGTCATCCACCAGCCAGTCTACAACTACAACTCAAAGCTCATCAACTTCACAAACCTCATCAAGCACTAGTTCATCATCACCTTCACAGGAATCAACCGCCAGTCAGTCTACAACTACAACTCAAGGCTCGTCAAGTTCTCAATCCTCATCGTCTCAAGGTTCATCATCTTCATCTCAGGGATCGACGGCAACGCAAGGCACTAATCAGGGTACATCGACCTCTTCGCAATCCAGCTCCACTTCCAGCCAACAGTCTGGTTCCTCTTCTTCTCAACAATCCGGTTCCACTTCCACATCCTCTCAGCAAAATCCTGTTGGCGACTGTAAAAGCAATAATCAGTATTTGGAAGACTCAAAAAATTGTGGTAAATTCTACAGATGCGTTAAGAATAGCAGAGGCGGGTTTGATAAAGTTGCATTCACATGTGGTCCCGGTACAGTGTGGGATAGTCAAATTGAGGCCTGTAATCATGCCTGGGCTGTGAAGGACCGAAAATGTGGTACGATAGCAACGGATTCAGGTTCTAGTTCCGGTTCTGGAACAGGTACGCAACAAACCACAACAAAGCCAACAACAGCACAAAGTGAAACTACGCCAAGCTCAATGGCTACTAGTAAACCAATAGAACAACCACCCACGCAGGCTCCAGCATCTTCAAAGCCAACACAAAAGCCTCCTTTGACTCAGAAACCTACAA
>JAHXMU010000307.1:2777258-2900090 GCA_019455685.1 Philornis downsi
GAACCTGAACCAGAAACTACTACTCCAGAATATGTAACAAGTACAACCGACAAATATACCACTAGCACAGTGGACTACGAAAAGCCCACTCCTATGCCGACCACAACTTATAAACCTGCCGTTACCAGTACAATCCAGTACCCGACATCTACCATGGTTACAGAAACGACCACCGGATCTTCAACGACAACGGATTATACAACTACCATACAACCAACATCAACAACACCAGTGCCTAATTTGCCCCCTGGTAAAATGTGTAACGGCGAAGGATTCATGGCCGATCCAGAAAATTGTCAGAAATTCTATCGGTGTATAAAATCCGGAAATAGCTACGAAAGACATGAATTTAAATGCCCCAAAGGAACAGCATGGAATGAAGACAAACAAACATGTGACTACAGAGGCAACATCGATCGTTGTACCGGTCAAACTGAAGAGCCGGAACCGGAATCAACTACTATAGAATACATAACTAGCACCACTGACAAATACTCGACAACTACGTCTGATTACGAAAAACCTTCAACCACAACGGAATATGAAAAGCCTTCTACTTCCAGTCCACATACCACAACACGTCAGCCCAGCGTATCCACCACCCAAATTTCCACTTCCACAATGATCCCCACAGAAAGCACAACAAAATCTTCTACTACTACTGACAATGCTATGACTACCATTGAACCAATGACACCGACGACTGCTGTACCCAATTTGCCGGCCGGCAAAAAATGCATAGCAGAAGGTTTCATGGCCGATCCCGATAACTGCCGCAAATTCTATCGCTGTGAAAAGAGCGGAAATGATTATGCCATATATGAGTTTATGTGCGCCAAAGGCACCGGATGGAGCGAAGAGAAACAGACATGTGATCATCGTGATAACATCGAACGTTGCAAAGGCCAAACGGAAGCACCGGAAACGGAAACCACCACTTTGGACAAACCTACACCAACCGCCGAAAGTTTGACTACCACCACTAGTGGATATGAGAAGCCAAGCACAACAACAGAATATGGGCCTACCACCACCGCTGCTCAGAAGCCAACATCAACTTCAGAATATGAAACGACTACCACCGCTGCTCAGAAACCAACCACCACCCAAGAGCCTACCACGGAGCAAGTCACAAAACCTAGCACTACTAACGACCCCAGCACCACGGAACCAACGTCAACAGCCACAGACTACACGACAACCATGCAACCAACTTCGACCACACCCATACCGAATCAACCAGCAGGTACCACGTGCCAGGGTGAAGGTTTCATGGCCGATCCAAATAACTGTCGTAAATTCTACAGATGCATCGCCAATGGCGAGAAATACGAAAGGCATGAATTCATGTGTGGCAAGGGTACGGGTTGGAATGAGGACAAACAGACTTGTGATCATGCAGCAAATGTGGAACGTTGCGGAGGTCAGACGGAAAAACCGGAAACAACAACAAGTAAATACGAAACGACTACGACAGAGGGACTAACAACGACCACCACTTCCACTTCAACTGGAATGCCAGCTGATAAGCCAGGATATGAGACAACGACAATGGTACCCAGCGCTACCACCACCACCGAATCCTCCACCATGTCCACAACAACCGGCAAACAAACTGATAAACCAGGCTACGAAACAACCACCGAACCTTCCACCATGCCTACAATTACTGGAAAGCCTACCGACAAGCCAGACTACGAGACAACTACCATGGAAACTTCAACTCTGCCTTCGACCACCGAGCAATCATCAGAAATGCCCGGATATGTACCCACAACCACGTCATCTGCAACTACAACTGAAGCGTCCACAACAACCGTACAATATGAAAGTACAACAGCGGAACCAATAAACCATAAATGTACCGCAGAAGGATTCTTTCCTGATGCCGATGACTGTAACCGTTATTACCGGTGCGTAGACACAGATAAGAAAGGCAACTATCAGATCTATAGTTTCCGATGTCCAAAAGGCACAGTATGGGATACTTCGTTAGAAACTTGCAACTATGCAGAACAAGTATCGGGTAATTGTTCATCAGGATCAGTCACCTCTACCACCGAAATGTCAACGACCGAAACTAGCACGATGGGAAAGCCACAAATGACGACTACAACAGAATACCCTAAAGAAACGACAACTGAGAATTCAAAGGAGACCACAACCACCGAGAAGTCTGAAATTACTATAACCGAGAATCCCAAGGAGACAACAACTACCGGAAAACCTGAAACGACAACCACTGGAAACCCTAAAGAAACGACCACCACAGGCAAACCTGAAACGACAACTATTGAGAACTCTAAGGAAACTACCACCACAGACAAACCTGAAATGACAACGACTGAGAATCCTAAGGAAACAACGAGCACTACCCAACCTGTAGTCACAACCACAGAC
Organism: Philornis downsi; assembly: GCA_019455685.1. Lineage (NCBI taxonomy): Eukaryota > Metazoa > Arthropoda > Insecta > Diptera > Muscidae > Philornis > Philornis downsi. The sequence continues at coordinate 2,779,659 of JAHXMU010000307.1, forward strand.
GGTCCTAAACCCGAAGTTACAACAACTGAAAATCCGAAAGAAACAACCACTACAGACCAACCCGAAACTACAACCACTGAGAATCCTAAAGATACCACAACTACGGGAAAACCCGAAATCACTACCACAGAGAACCCTAAGGATACAACCACAAATTACCCAACCTCTACAGACAAACAAACAGCTCAGACTACAACAACTGAATATCCGACAACGGCAGAACTTCCTGAGACTAGTACAATCCAGGAACCAATTACCGGTCAGACGACTTCTCAACCAGAAGGCATGGGAAACTTAACTGGTCCATGTCCTCAGACCGGGGAAGGTCAGCATCTATTCATTTGCCCAACAGGTTTCCGACGTCATCCCAAAAACTGCAATATGTTTTATCAATGTACGGAAAAAGCTGATAGCTACGACCAAAACATTGTTGTCTTCGAATGTCCAAAGGGCACAGTGTATCATGAAGATTGGAATAGATGTGATGAGCCCAAAAAGGGCGAAAATTGTGAGGTTAAACGAAGAAATCAGGCGGGACTTTTTGAAGATGAATACAAACGCAGTCATATGGTGAGTATTGACTCGATCTTCAACTAAGCCAATCTTCAACTAACAAAGTTGATATTGCGTTTCTTTCATCCTCTCAGATACAAATTCGTTCCACGGCGCCTCTTTGCCCCGCTGAAGGTCATTTTGCCTTAAATCAGGATGAATGTGGACAACTATTCATCAAGTGTCAATATTCCAGCAACATGCATCGTTTGGAGGGTCAAATCTTTAGATGTCCCAAAGGTTTTGCGTACTGGTCCGTAAGTCGTCGTTGTGAACGCAACCAGAAATTGCAAAACTGCGCCTCAACGAAGTACGATATATCGGCCTCAATACCCGTTGAATGGTCTAACATTGGCAACAGACGTAGAAATCTTAGTGTTTAGATTTAAATTAGCTTTAGCTTAGTATTTATCCAATGTCCTAACTAATATACACTTGTTGGTTATGCCTGCGAATTCTCACCCGAATGTGATTAGTCTAATTTGGCCTTAGATTGAATTTACGCGGGCATAACGAACGATGTTCCACAGGCAATATTTATTATTTTAGGAAAATATTACAAATTTTGGGTGCAAACATTTCAATTGGTGTTGGTTTTAAAATTTTAAGTTTTTTTTTAGTTTTGGGAAAAAAGGAATAAAGGGGTTTTAGTATATAGCTATGTTAGGAATTATGTACTGTGGGTAAACATATACCATAAATTGCCAAGACTATAATTCAATAATTAAGAACTAAATGTACTGCAAATAATTGATAACAGAAATTATTATAGTTTTTATACGATACGACATACTCGTATATGCCATAATTATTATGTAGAACATTAAGTAAATGAATAAAAGTAAAATAATATTTGTTAAAGAATGCAAAGATTGTTTTTCCTACAAATTGAGATATTATTGTACAGCGCAATCAAGAAAGGCATGGGGACATATTCATTTTGTTAAAAAAGTGGCTGGAATTGTCCTCTTGAAAAGACCGCTTAACTCTATTCTCAATATTATTTTTGTTGCTAGGTTGGTACAACTGTCCTGTATACTGACGCGGAATTTAACCGCGATCTAACATTTATTTTGCTTAAATGCTCAATTTTGTCAGGCCACCTCAAGTAGGTTTTTCGATTTTTACAAAGAATTTGTTATAAATTTCATATTGCAAATAGAATTTTGTGAGTCGAATCGCTGAAAATATTACGGAAAACGTACCTTGAATCGACTTTATCAAAAACACATGCACATGAGTGATACAGTGCATTGAAAATCGGCCGAGGTCCGTTGGAAGATCTGCATTTCCTTCAAAAACTTAATAGCGCAAAAGTCATGTTTTCAGCGACTGAGCTATACTGAGACAATTCTGATCCCACGCTCATCAAATGCGACATGGGGTTTACAAGCTTGACGTTTAAATCAGTCAATAAGCTTCGGAATAACACCTTCCAACTGAGCCGAAACTAAAATAACAAAGTCCAAAAAGTCAAAATGATGTTGCACTCGGAATTCTTGCTGAAAAGTCAGATGGTAAGCAAAGAATATTATCTTGTTGCTATGCGGCGTTTAAGAGAGCAGATTCTTGGAAAAAGATAAGATCTGTGGGAGGAAAATTTATAGACTTCGCACGACGATAATGCGTTACTGTATTTTACAATTTTTATTCCAAAAAAGTCTTGGTCGATTTATTCGGATTTATTTATCACAGGATTTTCTTTTCATACTTCATGCAATTGTAACTTTTTCATACAATTGTAATTTTATAAAATCTATCAGAATAATGTTGAATTTCAACAACAAACACGATATGGGAAGGGAGATTCAACAAGAATTTCTGTGCTTCAATTGACACAACTTTGGGGTAGAATTGGAAAAGGGTTTAAGAGTTCTATACTAGAGAAACTTAGGACAAAACCCTCCAAATGACCTCTTAGAAATTTCCGTTTTTTTTTTAATTTGCAACAATACATTAACTTAAGGATATCAAAAGTAGTTTTAGATTTTCTGTGTTGATTCTTGTTTAGACATAACTCATAAAACTTTTCAGAAATTTCGATAAACCAGCAATTTTATAGGCCTCAAAAAAATGCAATTTAGTACAATTTCTGCATTACACTTCGGAAAATTTTAATTGAAAATTTATGAAATTTACGTTAAAAACTCGTAAAGCATGGAACGAGTATCAGAATTTATATTTAGGATTCAGGAGGGAATTGTTAAAATTCCGATATTCTGTTTGATATTTCCAAAACAAAGACTACAAATTTAAATTCCTAGTTGAATTTCAAAAATCAGCAATCGAAATTCATAAAATATAAAATGAAAATCATAATCTTCATCTCGAAATTAAGAAGAGGTCAAGTTAATTTTGAAATTATTTGAAATTTGAAAAGGTCAACCGAAGTCCAGGATTTCCAATTCCAATTTAGAAAAGATGGCATAAGAATTTGGCTTTCCATTGTAAATGCTAAAAAAATCAATGGTTATTGAGAAAATCCGTTTGCAATAATTTCAATTTAAAAAAAACCGATTGAAAATTATAAACCATCAATTATAGTTCAGAAAGTACCAATTAAAATTCAGAAAATTGTAATAAAATATATATGTACTTGTCTTAATTCAGTTGAAATTTGCCTCAAATCAATTGATATTCAGCACGTGGCAATTGAAATTCAACATTTGGTCATAGTAAGTAGCTCAATATAATTCACCCGCCTAGAAAAACACTGCAACAACTTAAAACTGTTAAAACTTTACAGACTTAAAATGTGTCATTACCGTCTCATTCCGGTGCTGCACTGGTTTGAATGGTCTCACAAAGATATGGGCACACAATACACAGCGATTTGAAAATGACACAACTCCCACATGGCTTCTGTGTTGGTTTGGGGCGAGCTTACATATAGAAAAGTGTTTTGAAAAACACTTCTCATATAGGAAAAGAAAATGAGATACACTTTTCACTTGTTATGGAAAACACTTTTCATGAAGAAAAATGTCATGGGTGATACTTTTCAAAAGGAACGACTTCTCATGAAGAAACGTGTAATGGAAGATACTTTCCATGAGGAAAAGTGCATGGATAACACCACCAATAAAGAGTTTTTTATATAGAAATGTTTATTATGACAATTCTTCATATGAAAAGTATCCTTCCTTCGTGATACAAAGTGTCTTGCAAGGCTCTTCCTCACATGAAAAATGTCTTCCAATAGACTTTTTCATATAAAATGCATTTTCTTTACAGGTAAAGATACTTTTTTCTCATATGAAAAATGCCTTCCAAGATACTTCTTCCTTTTTTATATTTGCGTAAAGTATTAAACTTACCTTAAATTCGTTCTTCCCGGTCGGTCAAACCTGGTGTTCCGCAAAGATGGTATTCCGCAAATATGGCAAATATGGTATAGATAATATATTATATCGTATTTCACCTTACCTCCCGAAAATTGCACAGCATTTGAAATTATTTGACAAAGTTTTGTTTACGATTCCGGCAATAAAAAACTTGATAGCAACCTTACCTGTAATTATTTTAAGTTAATCGAATTTATTGCAAATCACTACGAAATTTGTTCGGTGAATATATTCTTAGAATCATGTCTTCTATATGGTTGCAATAAATTTAGTCAATTTGATACAGATTAAGTGTTTGCCTAGGAATGAAACTGGAGCATATTGCGTACCCCTTCTGGTATCTCAGATACAAATTGACCGATGGACCGCCATTCAATCATTCGTCTTAAATTTCTAATTAATTGACAGCAGGAGTTCAGATTTTTGTTCATTATTTTACGTCATAATTTTCTATAAAACTGCAGAAAAACCGACCAAGTAACTACGCCTCTTCTGGTACATCCCATACGAATTACCACTATAACACATATATTCTTACCTCCATAACTTTCAATCATTGAATTCAACCAAATTTAGCACGTTATGCGTATGTTGCACTAAGATCTGAGAACGAAAATGGGCGATATTGTCACCCACATTCCGGTAGTTCCCGTACAAACTGGCCGATTTGTCGAAATTTAATTTTCCCTTGCAAACTCTACTCCGTAGTTTTAAGTGATTTCAAATCTTGTCGATTATGCTGCTTTATAATGCTGTGTAAATGTAAAAAATGGACCGAATAACACCGCCATCTCTGACACCTCCCATTCAAATCACATTGTTTAACCTATTTATACCTAGATTTGTATATTTTATTTAATTGTTCTATATTTTGTATAATTTAGTATGCACCAGAAATTTACTACTGCGAATCGATTGCATTGTAACTTTCCACAGCGTATTTTAACAAACAAACAAAAAACACTGGTCACCCTATGGGGAGGACTTTAGAAAATTATAATTTTATAATTTTGTTTCTTTTATTGTATTTTAATTCTGAGTATTTTTAACAATAACCCGCCAATTTACCATGCTCATTCTTATACCACACCCAATTTTATATTACAAATTTATTAATTATTATATAATATTAAAAAAGGAAACAAAATTTCAAATGTTTTTTCATCGTGAAGAGAACATAGAGAACCTTTAAACATAGTACAGTGAAGCGCGTGCTTGAGAAGAATTAATGCAAGTTTTTAAATACAAATTATGTTATTATATTTAGGTTATCGTTGTTAGTTTTCTCGTCCATATTCAAAAATTTAAAGGTAAAACAAATCCAATTATTTTCTATTAATTTTACCAACACTTCCATTTTTACCGATAGGAGATGAATGCTTTTAAAATAACTTGATGTACCTTTTATTGTCATCTAAGAAACAGCTACCGCCTGGCGAAGGAATTATGAATCATTTTCCAAACATTTAAATTTAACGTCTCCTACAAAATTTTTAATGACACCTTGTGGAACATTTTAGCAAATTCCTAATGTAAACTTACTAAAATAATACAGAACACCCTGTTAACGTGAGCGCCCTGTTACTACTACAAATAAGTAGTATTTATGCTAAGTTTTAAAAAGAATTTATTATGCAGTGGTGAAATTGGGAGAAAAGAATATAATGTGGTGAAATAAATTTTATCAAATTTGCAATCTCAAGTCACGAAATGCAATTTTCGCAAATAAAAACACAAATTTTGATAGACACTGCTCTGGCAAATGTCGGCAACTATGTTAGTGTCTTGCAAAATTAAGATATTTCTTCATTGTTTGCACGTTTTAAGGTTGTTTTGTGTTTGACAGCATTTTTGCCGTACAATTGTTTCATCACAACACAAGATAACGAAAAAATAAACAATATGCAAACAAATTTGTACATACAATTATAGTGTCAACATTTTTTTGTTGTTGTTTTTTTTTTTTTTTTTTTTTTGTTTGAGGCAAAAATTTTCCGTCATTTAAAACACAGCCTTGCAAAAAAAACTTGTTTCGTTTTCGAACATAACAACGCCCAAAAGCAAAAAGACTGTAATTGTAAATAAGGAAAAAATCTCCTCGTGTTACTTTTCGGGCGAGTAGGTTGAAAACACGGATCAGAATAAAGTCAATGTTACCAGAGCAGAATTTTGGTGTCGTAAAATACTGAAGTTTCAATGTTGACAGAGAGGAATCTGCGCTATTTTCAAACAATTCTTTTTTCGTAGTACAAACAATGTGTAAATTTGTTGTATTTACATTGTTGCTATATTCGTTCTATGTCATCCATATTGTAGAAAAATAATTTTATTTTCAATATTAAAATATATAATTGTGAACATTAAAGCATGCTTATGTCTTTTGACAAAATTACCGACCAATCTCTTCTCGTCGGTTTGAACTCTCTAGCCTGTTATATGACAACGTATTGTAAGAAGAAGATTTTCTCTCGGTTATCGTTACATTGTCTTTACCAAAACTAATGCTTTTTACAAAAATCAAATTTAACAAAATTACAGATGAGTGAGTTGTTGCAGACCTCTAACAAATTTCACATCGCGAAACCGCAGCTGTTTTTGGAAGGCGTTGTTAAAATTGACCTTTATCAAAAACTCATCAAATTTATATGTACTACTAGCCGACCCGGCAAACGTTGCTTTGCCTTCAAATTTTATCTTTATTGGAAATGCTTCATGCCAATCGGTCTATTATAATAAGAAACGCCTATATTTGCAGAAGAACTTAAAATATGTTCACTCAACCGAAACACAAAATTCTGTTTAAATACCGTTAGCAGGAGCAGAAATAATTGCTTTTTAATTTGTGGTTTGTATGGGAGGTACCACGCCCCATTGTCCAATCCCGCCCATATTTGCAGTAGCACTTAAGATATGTACACCAAACCGATGTACCAAATTTTGTTCAAATACCGTAAACAGGAGCAGAAATATTGGATATTTAATTTATGGTTTGTATAGGAGGTACCACGCCCCATTGTCCAATCCCGCCCATATTTGCAGTAGTTCATATACCGATGACCGCAACTATGTAGAATCGCAGACGGTATAGCGATATGGGTGTGGCTGAAATTTCATCACCTCTTGCGAGGAATATATCGAATATATCTTTATTTGTCCATTAAATTATCCAATTTTATATTTTTCAATAACAACGCAGACAATTGAAAATGAACAGTGCCATTAAAAATGTATGAACCTGGATGGAGTCTTTCCATCAATTTTCCGCCGTATATTACTTTAAGTTTACAAATAAAGTTCAGGGAAAATATCTTAGAAATCTAATAATTTTCCAGATGTGGGTCTGCCTTGTATGGGCAAGTACATTCATATTAAATCAATTTTACCACTTGGAGCTTAGAATAAGAAAATATGTTTCTCAGCTACAATTGTTAAAAAAAACACTGAAAATTTCCTTTATTGAAAAAGTGGATTCAGGCTTTATAAGTTTTCCTACTGGTTGATTTACAGTCTATTGGATATACCAAACCATTGCTAGAGAAGAAAGACTTTCCTCTTACACACAATATACGGATATTGCCATTGTTTTAGTGAAAATGGATATATTTTAGTTTTTTTCAATTTCTCATAAAGTCGAAACTTCCTCCCATTCATTTTTAATAAATCTTGTCCCAAATTCAAATAATGAATGTTTTTCTTTAATGTTTTATAATATGTACAGTATTTTTTCATTATTGTACATTTTTAAATTAACTTTTTTAATTGTACAATTCGATTTTTTCACAAATTTTAGTTGAAATGTGATTCAAATTTTTCTTTAAGAGACATCGTTTTGAAAAGTTTACTTAATTTTTGCTCTTTTTAAAATATCTCAACTCTTTAAAGATTGTTTATAAAATTAAGCAATGTAAGTGTATTTAAGTTTACTATTTCGGTTTTCACTATGTTTCTGAGCAAATAATAGAAAAATTTAACAAAATTTTTGACAAATTTGCTGTTAACATGCCCTGTTTTGCAATGAGAAGAGAAAGCTAAATTAATTAGTATCCATTGATTTTTGCATTGTTTTTTAATGCACATTCTTACATTCAATTAATAACCATTTTTCACTTCAAATTAGAAAACGGTAATATATAAGATTATAAAACCGAAATCTGTTTTGGGAACCTTCATTTTTGGAAGCAATATAAAGTAGATGAAAACAGTTCGTCTGGGAATGCTTCTAATGGGATAGGCAGATAACGAATTGATCTGACAAACTTAACCCTAATAGCGTATAATGTGTGTTGTGAAACACCGTATAAAAAATGGTCATGCAAATTGAAGCCGGGGTAATTTTTTATGTGGCAATGCCAACCTCCTTTTGTTGGTTTCCAACACTGAAATCGAAACAATGAACATTTTTACGTCGCTATATGTTCGATGATAAGTCTGTAAGCTTGAAAATAAAATATTAATAAGAGATGACGTATGTTAAGAATTCTACAAACACATTATCGAACATATTATGAAGTCAAAATATTAGCTGTTCCGATTCAAGTCTTGAAAATCAATACAAAAAAAAGCTGGCAATCCCACTGAATTTTATCACAAATATGCAATGTATCGTGGAATTCTTCCTCGTGAAATGAACATAGTACTTTGCCTAAGGGGAACGACTAACAGGGAACACTAACAGATTTGTTTGACAGATTTCAGCTTATTTGCAGTAATTGTAAATGATTAATATAAAAATGTGAGCAAATTAATCACGAATAGTGTTAAATCTGTCAGATCAATCTGTATGTACATCACAAATACGGTTAGATCTGTCTGCATCATCCCCTTTTTTATTCCAATTTGCTTAACAACAGTTTTACGTGACAGTAAGTTATTCTTCTCAGAAATGTTATTCCCTTCATTATCATTTACCTTTTAGTAACATTTACAACACTGAACTTTTACAGCAAATCGTAGCCGCACAAATCTGGCAACATAGTTACAAGTTTTTAAACAAAACGAACGGCCCGCGAATTCCACGCTCATCGTAGGGAAAGGATTTGGATTGCAATATAAATATTTAACAAACTTCAGAATAGAACATCATACGAAGATTTTACAATAATGACTCAGAAGTTAAGTGATAAACTGAATAGATTCGAAAGTGTTTACCTGCTGGAAAAGCATCGCAAGGACAGCTTCAAGAATTGGCCATACGACGAAACTTCCGAATGTAGCACTTCCAAAATGGCTGAGGCCGGATTTTATTGGTCAGGAACCAAGAAAGACGATGATGCGGTCACCTGTTTTGTGTGCAGCAAAACTCTACACGGCTGGGATCCCACGGATGATCCTTGGAAAGAGCATGCTAAGCATGCGCCACAATGTCAGTTTGTAAAATATGGACACAAAGAAATGGATTTGACGGTGAGTTCGTTATATGTGTTTGTGCGCACCTATGGGTTTGCTCTGATGTTCTGATATGTTTTTCATAAGCGTTTGTGTTCTTTTATAGACTGAGGAATTTTTGAATATTTTCACTGCTGTGGGCATGAATAAAATGGTCAAGGATATGAACGCGATAAAGGCGCGTTTCCAAAATTTGGCCTCGTCCGAATTGGAAAAATCTCTGTTGGAGAAAAAGTAGCCACCTGGAGATTTTCTTGTTGGGGTATTCCATTTTATTTAGCTATAAATTTAGTTAATCGCTAGATAATAGATATTTTAAGCACTTTGCAATTTTGTAACAAAAAAATTTGCATTTTTTTGGATAAACATGGAAAGGTTTGTACAAATTACACAGTTCGGATTGAATAGCAACAGGCCAATGACGGGGCAGGACTGCGGCAAGTATTGGGCGAACACTCAACATATTTATTGGAACAAATTTACGGACTCACTCCACTGGAAGGTGAACGTTAAAAGAGAAAAAGAAAGTTTCCCGCACCTGGAAACCTCAAATATGTATCCGAAATCACCCGTCCTTTTATACACCAATTATATTTTCGAGAAAATGCCAACATTAAAATGGTCATCTGTCCCCTTAAGTTTTTAACCAAGGCCTTGGCCTAAAAAATGAGGCAGGCGTAGTGTGACCCGATAACCCTTCGAGTATCGGAGATATATATTTTTATGTTTCTATGTTTTGCCAATCATGTAGCTTGAATATGCTCAAAAATAGATTTCATTTAAAAAAACTATAACCTTAATATTATTTTAACGGGTAGCATAAAACATACTTAGTATTTGATGTTTTATTACCTTTATATCATGTACGTTGCTGTAATTTACCTCAGTGCAGACGTATTTCAATTACATTGCCTCAATGAGAGTTTCCACAGAATCTGAAGATGCACATATAGCCGGCAGCCAGCCAGTACTTATGAAAAGTACTTTCTTTGATGTTGAATTTAATGATTTTTGCAATTGAGATGCTTATTTTTATTCTTTTATGTTACTAAGTTCAACATCGAATAGAAACTCTCAAGCCCCCATTGAACGCTATTCTAACAGTATTTTTGAAGGGTCTTTCACGGTTCGTGTTAAACAATTTTAAAGTCTGCCCCAACCATTTGAAGTAAAATCTAATGTGTTACTACTCTAATGTTTCACAATAATTTTTTTATTTATTCTGTTTTTGTACGATTACTAAGTATTTTGGAATGTGTTTTAGGGACTTTTGGTGATTTTTTTATGACTACATAATTCAAAAACTAAACCTATCAATATGTAGTCCACAAAAAGGCATTGATTGATTAATATATTTGAATGAATGAATGAATTTCCATTACTTTTGTTTAGAACTTATCTTTGCATAATTACCAGAATTACCATAAAACCGCATTATTTAAGTCATGGATTAAATTATCAATAATGTCAAGCTTAACATTTTTTTCATTAAAAAAAAATATGTTAATCGGAAAATCAGCTCAAAATAGGTTAATGTGATACATACGCGGTATATGTACGAATATGTCGTTGGTCTAGTATTTCATTAAGCTTTCTATGATGGGTTATTCATTTTTCGGTTTCGAAAGTAAAGCTAAATAAAATACACATAAAGCTTTGATTTCGACAAAACTTTTATTTCATTATAATGTTTGGACCTTGTCATTATCTACGAAATACAATGTTATTTAAACATACACCAACTTTTCGGTCCTTTGCAGTCATTTTTTAATTTCAGTCACTTTTCTCGGATGCAGTGGCTTTTCAATAATCACTTCTGGCTTCACCGAGCCTCATATGCGAAAACTTTGTTAGTTGACGTAACCATCATGTGAAAAACGATTTTGATCGCTGAAGAAGACTTTGTCCGTGTTCTTCTGTTGTTAAACGATTCGTAAATGGCAAACCTTTTACAAAGCAAGTAACACTTCAGATGACAGGTATTTAACAGCTGACAGCCTTGCCAAACCTGCTTTTAGAAACCACTAAATGGATAATCCTTTATATCATATTGTATGTTCCTGGGAGAGACATTTCTGTTCGCCTTCAAACACAAAATTATTTTATTTTTTGATTGAATCGAAGCAATGTCTAAAAGGAAGTTTAAGGCCTTTATTTGTAGTATTTAAGCATAGGAATATGCCCATAAAATTTGTTTCTTTCCAAACTAAACTTGGTTTGTTACTTTGGATTGCTAAGTCGAATTAGGAGTATATTTTGTCTAGAAGTGATATAAAACCACCAAATCCAACCGTAATGTTTTGCAGATTAGTCATTTTTATATATTTTTTTTTTTTTTGCAATTCCTTGTGGATCATTTCAGCTTTCTATGAATTGCAGCAGATTTGTTTACTTTTATATAGCCTTCTAGAGGTTCCCTTTATAATTTCGCAGGTAGATACAGATCATACTGAGGAATAGCTCGGTTTCCTAATCGTTCCTCCCAAATAACATGTCGTTGCATATAAGTAACTTTATGTACTACATAAATAAGTTTAATACCTTGATAGCGTAGCAGTTGTCGTGATAGCGTAAACGACGCATTATTCTTGTGTTAACTGATTTTTTAATGTATCTTCTGTCGGTTGTCCTCCTTTAGTTCTTTTAGCATTTTCTAATATGAATGCCTATTTGCTTGTCTATTTGACAATCTTGTCATTTAAAGCCTCTTGATAGTATTGGCCAAGTATACCACAAAATACATAAAATACTACTCCAATTATAATATAAAAATATAACTCAGAATGCAACACAAAGCTAACTGGTAACAATTAACTTATAACGCTTAAATTAAAGTGCGCTAAAAATATACGAAATGAAGTAAAATAAAAATAATTTAAAAATAAGTATTGAATGATAGAGATCAGTCCAAGTTGCAAAAGTTTTATAGTTAAAGCATCCCAATCAAGTTAGTTTACAATCTTACAGTTTGTAACTATTAAGTAAATCATAAAAATAAATACTACTCCAAAGTAAGTTGTAAATCCTACTCCAAAGTAAAAATGTATACAACATAAAAGTTGTTTAAATAAATTCATATGTTTAAGATCGCCTGACTACAGTATCCAGATGCTAGTTAAGAGTTTACTTTGTCGTCTAAAACAACTCCCAAACTTTGAGCTAAACTTAAGTTTAAATCATGATTAGAAAAAAACACAGTTTTTGTTTTAGTAATGTTGACTGAGAGTTGATTTTGTATCATCCACGAACAGATCAAATTTACTACACAATTGATAATACTTTGCAGGACATCCCTTAAAGGGCAATTGTACATTATCTGCAGATGAATAGGGAATACATGCATTATCAAGGATACTAAACAGGGTATTCAAGTACATAATAAAAAGTATTGTATTAAATACGGAATATTCAGGAATCCCGCTTTGGACAGATGAAACACAAGACGATGAACCACTGACAACAAAAACATTTTGACTTCCATTATGCGGTGAAATAAACAGACAGGTATTAAAGTCGAAATTGAAATTGGTGAATAACTTATCGCGCAAAACACCATAGTCAACACGACCAAATGCGTTCTTTAAATCTAAGGATAATAACACAAATCATTTGATCATATACCTCTTTCGTTATCATTATCAGTATGGTCAATAAGTAGTCCAGCGGTATTTTTATAATTTCGAAATACACATTGACAGCCTTTCAGCAGCGGCTCACTTTCAATGAAACTCAATAACTGACACCAAAAAATGTGCTCCAAACTCTTTGACAATGTAGGAACTAAAATTGGTCTACATTTTTCGAAATTACTGGAATCGTATCTCCTCTTAATTTGTGTTTCTTTAGCCAGCTCCCACAGCAAAAAGAAAATATGTTATTGTAATCGTGTTGTATAGATGAAAAATATGGCAAGAGGCTAATGGAAAAATTATTTTAAAAAAATTCATTGGTAGGTCATCTACCTCTGCAGCCAAGGAGTACGAAAACGTCCAAAAACGAACTGCACATTTCAGCATACGTTGCTTAAATAATACGTAAAACATAAACGGGTACTTAGAAAGCGCAAATGTATATATTAATTTACACAAGACGTAGAAGATAGAAAAAGATCTATTTCACATGAGTCCCCATACATATTAAACAAAAGTGTCGACATGCTGAGAAATATAGGTAGTGAAGTTGTATATGAATAGTTGTTTTTTATGATATATATTTTTTTAATTTAATTAATAATGTTTGCTATTTATTATGGGGCTACGTTTATTATGTGGAGTATTTTTAATGTAGATTTCAAGCTTTCTCAAGATTTCAAGCTTGCACCGATATATACCTTTGGACATATGCTGTCCCGTCTCGATTTCTCAATTCCCACTCTAGATTTAGTGTTATTGAATGGTTGGTTTAGTGTATTGTTCTTTTTGTGGCCATTTCTATTGGAATGCTCTGATCGATCTGGGAACGCAATAATTTGTTATGTGTTCTCCGTTCCATTTTCCCTGTTTTTGGTGCGCACTGTTTCTAGCAAGTTTTGACGGCGACGGTCTTATTTAGAAAATCATTCATCCTCAAGATGTCCCTTATATTAATTTTATTGGCTTTGTGAAATACCTTGTCACCTATAATTATTTTTAAAATTCATTGCCGTGTTTATTACTGTCCGTCTTAGGTGTATAGAATGGAATTTTATCAACTTTCCTAACGCCGTTGCCTTCTGGTACCAGTCCATTTTCTCGATTTTGTTTTTTCTGACGAACTATTCGTCCAAATACGGCGCTCTATTGCCTCCCAGCTCCATTGTGAGTTATAGCTGTTCAATATTTTTCGTCAATATTTTAAGTTTATGTTTCATTAGTTTAACCAATAATATTCAATTTGTTATTAATGCTAGAAACATCTGATGATTACCAACGATTCGGAATATAGGAAAATAAATCTTTATATATTACAAGAATACCACACAAGTTTTCTATTATTTGAATGAATATCTTAACTAAAACCAAACATAATCGTAAATGAGCAACAATCGACACCAACATATTTAATTACAAAGTCTGTTCAACTTATTTAATATGTATCCATATAAATATAACCATAGAGCAAAAAATGCAAGTATAAATAAAAAAAAATTTTCTAACAAATATCTTATTCAATGGAAGATATAAAAAAACATTACGCTATCCTCTGTTTCGTGTACACTCGTTAAATGGGAACTGCACAATAAATAATTTCAGCAAAAAATCTGCATACAAATGTCATCGTTTGCCTTTTGCCACTGGTGCCGATGGGTTTTCACCCTTGTAGAATTCTTTTAGCAATTCCATTGCTTCAGCCGCTTTTACTCCTCCTTTTATTGGCAACGAGTGACCCACAACTGTTGGTACGTCCACTACCGTTTTGCCACCAAAACGATCATTGGCACATCCATAAACGATTTCCTTCACTTTCAGATCGTGCAAAGCCGCGGAGCACATAATGCATGGTTCCACAGTAACAACTACGGAAATTTCGGGGAAAACTTCTGCTGGCTGCAGTTGTTTTTCCAAACAGTATTGCAATACTTGATCAATGCAAACAAATTCTGCATGGCGGGTGGCATTCTTTGTGGCATTTACTTGATTCCCACCGCGGGCAATAATTGAATCCTGGTAAATAAATACACAACCCACGGGAACCTCGCCGACTGATAGGGCATGTCGCGCCTGAACGAATGCCTCACTCATAAATGTGTCAATGGTCATTTAAGCGTAATTCCGTTTTTTTTTCTTCTTTAAATACAATTTATCCAACTTCTAACACCACTTGCGGTCCGACTGTTTACAAAAAAATCAGATTGCAAATCAGTGTTGTTACTAAAGATAGTGGCGTTAAAAGCGCTCAAATGGAAATTTTTCACTAGATAAAAGTAGGTAAACGATTCAGTGGAACAAGGTAATGGAAAATCCCGTCCCAGCAAATATACTTTGTATTTTAATTAATTTATATTTAATTTAATGCGGGACAATCCGCATTAAGATTCTAAAATCCTCCAAAGTGGTGTCACTAAGTTGAAAAAAAAATTGATTCATTCGCTCGGAAAGTGAACTCTTCAGAGGGTTACGGAGTTATAAGCAAAAAGCATGTTGACCAATTTCTGATTATATGTGGACACCGTGTTCTTTTTACGAAGAAAACAATTCCACGAAACATTCTTTCTTCGTAAACAAAGTTAGCGGCGTTGTCAACTCCTTTATGTTCGTTTCCAATACTAAAATCGGGTGTAAAATATTTTTACGTCATAATATGCTTAATAATGTTCTTGTGAAAATGTAAAATTCTAACAAGAAAAGATTGACAATACCAAAAAGAGGCTGGTACTACCCTGACTTTTTGCAGTGAAACTTCATATACAAAATGGTCATAAAATTTGAAGTTTAATTTGCCACCAGACAGTACTTATTATAGTTACAAACCCGTTTTCCAATTAACTCTGTTACCGTTGATTGCATGTGGAAAAACCGTCGGTATGTACAACAAACGTTATAAAGGCAATACGGAAATGATTGGGGCCAAAATTCACCATCTGGCAACACCATTTCGGAATCAGTTGTTGATTGTCAAATAGCATTCATTACTTTTTCTTCAGTCCGTCTGATTGGATACGAAAGATTGTGCACTTTCGTGTTTGTGTTGTGGAAATTAAATATATTCTAAAATTACACTTGCAATATTTACAGAAAAATTAAGACCACAGCAATAACAAATAAGCTGTGCCAAAGGGTGATATTGATATTTATAAAATAAAACAAAAGTATACGAGACCGCAAAAAAAAAAAAAAATGCTCTGAGAAAGAAAAAATGAGAAAGTTTTTGTACTTGCATTTTGCTTATACAAAATTATCACGGAAGTGAATTTTTAATACGCGATAAGGAGCTGTGTAACTAATATTACGTCCACGTAAAAATAATCATAAATTTTCGACGAGACCGTAGGGACTGGCTTTGATTGCATTTGTGCCTCACCGTGAGGAAAAAAGTGCAGCTCATGATAAAACGCAAATCAACGGAAGACAGTCAGCTAATAGTGATAAAGAAGCCCAACAAAAAACCGAATTATATTTTTGCGCAATACTCTACTCTTTGGATAGTAATCCCAATCAGTCTTCACTCTTCACTACTTTCCACCTGCTCATCAACAACGCCGCTGCCTGCTATACCAGAGGTGGTATTATTGTCATTGGAAAGTGTGCAGGGAGGTGGTGTCAACGTATCGATGTAAAATTAACCACAACCGTAGTGCGGTGCATTTTTGTGTGACGGGTGTTTCATGCTCTAACCAGCCAGTGGGTAGTTGTTAATATTCGATATCCGAAATAAAAATATACATTTTAATTTGATTGTTTGTGGTCGAATTGTCGTCAAATTGCTAATAAAAGCTGCTGACTTCGTAGTCAACTTTGGCGCAAGTTATTCACTAGTTATGGCAAATCCTGCTCCCTTAATGAGCTTTGTGGAATTTGTTAAATCTGAGGCTGAAGTGGGCAAATATGCTAACAACCCTTCATACCAAGTCCCACCCATTCAGCTAAAAATTGCCAAATTAAGTTATGAATTGCACGAAGAGATCCGCAAATGTTCGGAGAATTCCACAATATCAAAACGTCTGCGAGAAGAACTGGAAAGGTAAGTTCGTTCACAATATATAGCTGTGTGGCTGATAAATCATCTGCCATTAGATACACATTATAGTTATTTCCTTAATTATTTTTATATCGAGAGTCATTGAACTCGTTTCACTCTAAAGGAGATTGTTATGCGCGTTTGCCGTTATCGAATCAACTGTTTTTCATTAGCTTCTATTTTTGTTGTTGTTTCTCAGATTCGATGTAAAACAAAACAAAAGTCAATGTTTACAAACTAAGATCTGAATAGAGATGAGAGCCGGCATATATTTCGCTGTTGACGGCGGCTCAATCGTTTAGGCGGCGACGACGTATTTGTATGCATAATTTACAAAATGGAAGACGGAATTATGTTTCCAATAAGAATTGAAATGATATTGCGATTCTGCAAATGGAATTCGGTTAGCATAAATTTGCCATCGCCTTTTCTTTTTCCTTTATTGATTTCAAAATGAAAGTACTAACGGAAAATTTGCCATTTAGGATTTATACAGTGTAGCTTAAGGTAAATATTTGAATTTGAAATATTTGAATATTTCCGATTGGTCCGGAAAGGTGTTAACAACAATTTGATAATTGTTGGGAACAGAAATTTGAACAGATGTCATGTTACACACCAAACCTGTTTGAATAAAAAAACTAAAATAACATGTGATAAATTATATATGGAAGACAAATTCCTATATCCTGAGCTTTTGACGTACACAAATTCTTTTTATATTGTGGAATTTTTGAAAGCACATTTAGAAGAACACAACCGACATCGAACGAATTGATAAATATTTTAAAATCTATAATATGTATCGAAAACATGGACATATTAAATAATGGTTTCGTACGACGTTATCCGCAGTGAGTTCTGAGTTATTGTGTAGCATGGCGGTTTCACTGCAAAGTTAATCTCAGTTATGAGATTTCGATTATAGAATTAAAGGGATTCAAACATTATAAAAAAGAAAATTAAAATGTGTTTTCTGCATAATGTTAAACGGGCGGGAGACCAACAGGAACTTCGTTTCCACCACAGACAAGATTTTAACAGAATGTAGTAATAAGCGAAACAACTGGTATTTCGAGTCCTACTTTTCGGTTCTGCGTATCATTAGTTACCGTGTCCATGAAGATATATCAGCCCACTGCGCCAAAACGAAGAATTCTTCGCCCAAATTTAATATCAAAATGTATCAAATTTATATCAGGATGTAGTGCAATCGAAATACTTTTAAAATATACGTATTTCGGAGCAAAATCAGAAAGTGGCAATTTGATCCCTTACTTGTGCACAGAGGACAAAAACGCATATTTGTTGCATTCATGAAGCTCTGTTAATCTTGCCAACAGAGTTCGCCAAATATGGCGATTTTTTGGCGATGGAAAATTCAGTTTTACAATTGCGTTTTTGTGATTTTCTTGGCAGGTTTCAGCACTTGGCCATAATTTTGGCTATATTTTTACCAATACGATAAGGCTACACCAAAAAATTACGTACGTGTTGTTCTTATGCATATGCTTGTCGCATCGAAATTGAGTTGGTGTGAATGCTTTTCGACCTTTTGCAAGGAAATATCATCGGGCAAATCTCAATTGACGATGCACTTGGCGGAGACGCTGCAGAAAATCTGACAACACTCCTCTTACTTACGAAAAATTAAAAGTGCAAAAATACTGGGGCCTAGCCTTTCGATATCTCTCATACAAATACAAACTTTAAATTTGGTCGCACTATAACTCACTAGTAGATTGTCTGGTTTTATACGATCTAACATGTCTATAGTCTTCATTTGAAAACAACATTTTGGACAGAGTAGGGACATGCATCGTATCATTTCCCATATTTCCCAATTTACTCCACATGGTACATTTCTGACAATCCCCTAAAGAGCGAAATTTTGCAAAGATAAGGCCATGCCTTTAGGCACTTCCAACATAAACTAATCTATGGGCCTCGAAATTTGTCCACATATCCTCTTAAGTGATCTGATTTACACAGAACTTCATACAACTTGGTACATTTATCATTTCGTTTTATATGCGATATTAAAAAGGAGCCAGACCATGCCTTCTTGTACCTATCCTATAAATAGATCTATAGTTCCCGTAATTCGATCACACTATACTCAAACCCTTTAGGAGTTAATTTTTTAGTTTTCAGCTAAATATAAATTTTGAAATGTTATATTTTGTATATGTACACATATGGTCAAAATAATAAGTACACCCTATATTTTTTTTTAAATACATTTAGATTAAAAGAAAAAATAAAAATATAAAAATAGAAATAAAATAAATGCTAAAACAATAACAAAAATTAAATTCTTTATTTTTCAAAAAGTAAGAAATTAATTAAAAAAACATTGGACAAAATAATAAGTACATTAAGTTAAATAAGCAAAAAAGTAAAGGATCAAGTTAAAGGCTCGTAGACGAAAATTTATTTAATTTAAAAGAAAAAAACAAATACTAATTTCTTTTGTTATAACATTAGAAATAAAAAAGAAATAAGAAAAAGTGAGAAATTAATCAAAAAGCTTTGGACAAAATAATAAATATGTTTAGTTAAAATAAGCAAAAAAATCAAGTTTCGTTAAAAGCCGGTACATCCACCTTTATTTTCAGTTATTTTGTTGACTCTGGCATCCTGACGATAAGCTGCTTTCAGGTTTCTACTGGTATTTCATACCAACTTTTTAAACAAAATTGCATAACTGGTCCTTATTTTTAAGAACCTCTTTTCCAATTAACTTTTAAAACTTTCCCCAAAGATTTTCCATTGGATTTAAGTCCGAAGATTGACTTGGCCAATCAAGAAGGACAACATTATTATCTTGAAACCAATCCTTTACCAACTTAGAAGTATGCTTCGGGTCCCAATCCCAGACCATAAACATGCCGTCCTGTGACCGTCTTGTTTGTAAAGCGAACATGAAATTTCTTACCCTTATGGCGTCGAACATTCCGGGCACAGTCATTAGAAATGACTTCGTTTTTGTTTCATCACTCCACAAAAAGCTTCGCCATTTTTTTCACCGTCTTCTTCAGACCAATTGGAATGATTTCTTGCAGACGCCAAACTAGTCTTTAAATTTTTTTGTCTGAGCAAAGGAACTCTTCCGGCTATCCGTCTTTTTAGCAAAATATTTTATGAATAAAGATAAACAACAGTAAAATAACTAGCCTTTTCAAAAAGACTACAGGAGACTGCGACAATATTAATAAATTGAGCAGTGTATTTATTATTTTGACCAAGCACTGATATCACACCTGAACAAAACTAACTCACAATGAAAAAAACGGGAAAGCCCCGGTTTTGTTTTTTACTTTTAAATGCATTACCATATTAAAGTTATTTAAATACAAAAGAACTGCCATGTTTACTTTCCGTTGAAGTAACTAAAATTAAACTTAAAGCAAAAATAAGCAGGTGTACTTATTTTTTCGATAATATGTGTATGTTATATTGTTTCTGCTCCATAATTTGCGAAAATATCGAAAAAAAAAAACATGCGTTAGAAAGACAAAGTTGATAATTTGTGCATATGTCTTTTCATCAAATTGATCTTGAACTTAATATAATTATTTTTCTTTTTTAAATTTGTAACATTAATATTTTATTTAAGAAAGACAAAATATCATTTTCGTTATCTGGCTTGATATTTTTCTGTCTCTCGTTCCAAAAAGTCAATTTTTTACGTTCAAAAAAGTTCTTATTAGTAATTAGTAATCTTACACTGTGCGAAAGCCTTTTGACTTTATTGTGCTTTTTTTGTTTTTTTTTTGTGTTGCAGTGAAAAACATTACTTAGTTCCCGGTTTTTTAGCTTTCAAAATAAGCTTGACTTTAGACGTAAAAAATCAACATATTATTTAAAAGTTGCGGCAAAAATTTTTCGTTTCGCTTCTTCTTGTTTTAAAAACAAATCCCAAAACTAATAAAGTGATAATAAAGTTTTACTTACAAATTTTTGACTTCCCGCCAAATAATCGTTTTGTCGAATACATTTTTGGCAGCTGTATTAAGATTTTATAATAACCGTCTATATTTTTACCAGCAAACCATCAAAACCAGTTTTTATATTTAATTATTTTCGCCCTTTTTCAGCGTCGAAACAAGTTAAGTTCACAAATAACTTTGTGGTTTTATGTGGGCGTTTAGGGAGCTTAATAATAAAATAATTTAAATAGAATCATTATTATTATTCAGAGCCAAACTTCGGCTTTACGCTACGTATCCAAAGATGAATCCTATCTGAAATGTTGTATTACAATTTATGTATATCCATTATAATTTTCGAGATTTGAGATGAGCAGAATTAAAATGTATATTTCTTCTAACTATCGGAAGAATGTTTAAACTAAAACACTTAAATAGCTAAAAGTTATTTTCTGACGGCATCAAGTATTAAAAAACTGACTGAAAAACTCGTCATTTAAAAGCGTAAATTTACCTTTCAATAGTTAATTCATTATTTAACACAAGCTATCTTAAACAGCATGCTGAGGTCAATAACCTAATTAGTAGGCAAGATAAGCTCATCTAATTTGACTAGTTTCATAGAACAATAATAATGAATGAGTAAACTTATAATAATAAACTAAAATAATAATATAAAACTGGTGTATTCAGTAAAAAAAAAACTATATATCCAACAGAGATTTTGGTTAACACTTGGCAACATTTCATAGAAGTGTTGGACATCAATTATTTAACTATGAATGAAATAATTCTGGTATAATTTGTTGTTGTGTTTTGTTAGTAAGAAAAACTCTTTCTTAATTCTTCTATAAAATAAATTTACTCTTTTATCAAAGCGTTGTTGAGCATTGCCAATATGTTTCCGAAATGTTCGGATTGGATGTGTACCACTTTTATTTATAAACAAATCCATCTAATTCAAAAATATAAATATAATAATGGCTAAGAAACAGTAATCATATCGTCTTTAGATAAAAATTATTGCGATAGGAAAGTATTGCAATTGGTAAGCAACAGAAAGAAAGCATTGTCGAAACGGTAATTGTGATCGACCTTAATTTTTGTGTGCAAAAAGTAAAAAAAAGTTGTTTTTTTTCAAAAATTTTTTTTTGGTTCCAATCTATTTTACAGCCTTTTAAGATATTGTCCACAGCATTATTATGAGATTCGATGCGTGGTGACAGATGATTATACGCAAAATTGTTTTCCGGGGGAAACAACAATACATTCTGTATATTTAATTCTAATCAAATTGTTTGATGTAATTTCCTAATTAGAAGAGGCCAAAGCAGAACAAACTTTACATACATCCGTTCGCACACTCAAGAAGAGACGAACAATGTCATTAAAATTCATTTCTCGATGCCATCATGCTTATCGCGTAGAAATTGTGAATATTTTTTCGCTAGTGAATTGTGAATACCCATTCCCAAAATTTTGCAATCGCGTATTTCTTGTGAGCTCGCATGTTTCGAACAATCAGCTGTTATCATTCGAACATAACAGCTGTTGGAAATTGGAAGAAAATAAATTCTGCAAAAATGTTTAGAATTGGAGCGCTAATTCATTTACTTAATTCATTTCCATTTCAATGTTGTGCCTTTTAGTTTCTTCCAGTTTCTTTGCCTCAATGTCACTAATTTTTTCTAATGCTCGAGCCATCCTTTTCATCATTGTTTTTATTTCTCCATTGTTCTCCTTTATGACTTCCACTAGGTCCGATATTTTGTCGTTGAGCTGTATTTGATTTTTTATCTCATTCTCTATTAGTTTTGAGGTAGAGTCAATTTTTTTCGGCGTTCTTAATGCTTTTTGTACATTTGAACAAGACGGGGTGGGATCTTCGTCTATTTCAGTAATATTGATCGTCTCATTTAAATGCACTGAGTGTACCAATGGAGCACCAAATTTGTTGGAATCTGCAACCCCCTCAACAGACTCTTTCATCTTAACAATTTCAAACATCATTTCTTCTGTTGAAGATAGTCGACTTTTTTGGGAGGCCCACCACCTGTGCCTTGTCTATATCGACAATTTTCTGCAGCCTTCTTACGTATATGGCGCTTTTGGTCTACCGACACCTGCATTCATATGGGAACATTTAAATACAAAATATCAATCTAATCGCACTGATACACAAGGCCATACGGGTTTCTGCACTCAAAATAAATTTGATTTAGTTCAATATCTATACTTTCCTTTTTCCATTCTGCCAACGTTTTTATTGGTGGTCCTGCAGTATTTAACTCCTTCACGGTTCCAACCCAAAATACACCTACAGCTTCTCTGGAGTCCTTGGTGTATCCACCGGCAATGTAATTATTAATCTATTTTTCGCTTCAAATTGGCAATATCAAGACTTGCATTGTTCTTTTTTTATTTTCGCCGTCCACAATTCAGGGAAAAATTTTAAAGAATTTTGTGAATGCAAATTCACAAAACATGTGTACGCGATAACGGAATATTTTTTCGAAGTTGCCACTTTTGTGAAAAAGTCTACATGATTGCATTTTGGGGAACGGTGAAAATGTTTGTGGGAAAATTTGGTACGCGATTGAATTGAATAAAACTAACATTTTGGATCATAGATATGAAAGGTGGTACTGAACGTACAGATGGTTGAAGCATTAATCGAAGCACAAGAACAAAAATAAAAATATAACATCACGTTTAGACAAATTGAATAACAAGAGGTACACTATAAAATAACCTTGAGAAAAAGATTGTGAAAATAAAATTGTGAAAGATGCTAATTTGCACACTTAATCGAAAGTAAATTCCACACATAGAAATTGGAATGAGTTGAACTAATAACATATTTAAATGATTCAAAAATGATTGTTGCAAATAAAATCCCGCAATAAAAGTGTTTTATTCGTTAGCGCTAGCATAATTTTACATGAGAAGTTATGCGCTTAGCTAAGCAGTCAGTCTAATTTTCGTTTAACTTACTGCCTTAGCTAATACGATGTTGGCTACCTTAAGTATTTAACAAATTGAAGCTTTTATACGTTTTCGTGTCGTTCTATTAATCAAAGGTAACCAACCCATGTGAATGAAATTGAACAAGAGAAAAGCTCATAAAGATACATCAAGGTTCTATATAAAAGAACAAATGAGATACGGTATAGATCCTCACATTTAGTAAGCTTACACACACTCAATTTTTAGGTTTAGTCAACGGGATGACCAGTTTAACGACTACTCCAAACGACACAGTTTGAGAAGCCTTTACTAAACTTGTCGATTACTCGTCAACTCGGCAGATACATACGTCGAAGTGGATGCCGCTCAAAGGATGTTATAGAAGAACGAACTCCCGATCATGCGAACTATAGCTGCATGTGCTAAGAATCACGCCACGGAGAAGATATTAAGTCGCTACTTAATGGATTGATAGAATTTGGAGAAATTTCTCACAGATGTTCTTGTAATGTTGAGGAGCTTACATTGGGGGCTGCACATAGTGGAGGTCCAATTTGACAAATTTTTATTGTGCTGTCAATACCACGTTTCCGCAACAATTCATATTCTAGATTTCATATGCCCGTAATAAAAATTATTATTGATTTTAATTTTTAAATTTTCGTATTTTAATCCTTCCTGCGATTTGCATAACGTAGATATCTTGCCAGTATCTAAAATGTAGCGCTCAAAAGTCAAATTTAAGGTACCAAGTATCTGTTGACCAAATGCGTTTCATGGCTTTTTAAGTTTTGTAAACACTTGGCACAGCCTAATATTTTTCCAAGTCGTAGCTCCGACTTGTAAATAGGCTATATCGGGCCGTCCCATGTTGTACCTCATAAGTAACATGCAGTAGACTAAATTTTTGTCCGCTGCAATGTTTTAAAATTCTTGGTAAAATTTCAAAAAATTGACCAACTAATCCCATCGAACCAGATACTTCCCATACGAGTTAACACCCGTTTCATAACCCCCATACAAATTGACCGAAATGCAATCATTCTCCTGTAATTTCTCATTAGTCGACGGTAGTAGTCTAGATTTTTACCCTTTACATTCTTTTACAATTCTCCGCAATATCACAATATTCTCTATCTCTCCCAATCGGTTGTACCAAATTCTACCATGTTTGCCATGTATCATGCTATTCGTAATCTATGTTATGAGAACGGAAATAGGCAACGTTGCCACATCCACTGCAGTACCTACCGTACAAATTGGTTGGTTTATGAAATTTTTATTTTTCACTGTAATCCCTAATTAGTAGACTAAAGTTATTTTAATTATTATTACAATTATATTGCATTATAACACTGCTACCCTTACAAATTACTTTATTTAACTATTTAGTACAATTGAGCATGTTAGGGATTTTATTATCAGCGTGACAAAAACTGGCACAAAAATATGAACATAGCTCTATCAGCTGCTTTCTTAGCACCCATATCTGGTTCAAGTAATTTGGCAACCATCACTTTTCTCCAACTTCGTTATGTGGAGTGAATATCCCGTTAGAATGTTTCATTCCAGTAAAGAGTGATATCGATCGCGAGAAACTCAGTAGTTGTAAAAAAAAAAAAAAAAATAATAATAAATAAAGAAGAAAAAAAAGATTAAACTGTAAAGACATTTAAATCTCACAAAATAATTTAAATTTAAAAACTGAAAATTATGGTGAACGATTTGAAACTCATTATATCATTTAACAAAAAAAAAAGTTATAATAATATATAATTGTAAATGTAATAAACAATCAAGGACTATGCAGCAGCTCCAATTTTTCATTGTCACATACATCAGCATCGGCATTAACCCTACATTCATCATCAAATACTTCAAGTCATCAATACCGTCACCGTCAACAATGTTAGTTCATCGCCAGTTACATCCACCCTTCATAACCATCAGCCACCTGCTTCCAATAGAACTTATAAATATTCAAATGTTATTTTTGGTTTATGTTCAATTTTAGTTACTTTAACGGAAAATAACTAATGCCTTTAGGAGGTGTGATTTCAGTACTTGGTCAAAAAAATACATATGTACATTGCTCAATTCTATAATATTTTCGCAGTCTTCTGTAGTCCTTTTGGAAAGGCTAGTTATTTTACTGTTGTTTATCTCTACAACAAAATATATAGAAAAAAATCAGCCATGGGTCGAAAAAGTCATTGTTCTCCGAAGGAAAGAAAAATTGTTTCAAGACTAAGAGAAAGTGAGCAAAGTCTTCGTTCTATAGCAGAAACCATGAATCGGTCGCTATTTTTTGTACAAAATGGTTTAAAGCCTAAAAAGCTCGTCGAAACTCGTGGAAGACCCAAAAAAAAAACTTTAAAAACAACAGATATCTGTATTGTAACACTTGCGAAGGAGGACCCGTTTGTGTCTTCAAGAGCGATTTCAGCAGAAATTAGAAATGTAATTTCAAGAAGCAAATCTACTAGGACGGATAGCCAGAAGAATTCCTTTGCGTAGACAAAAAAATGTAAAGGCTAGATTGGCGT
This sequence comes from Philornis downsi, assembly GCA_019455685.1. NCBI lineage: Eukaryota > Metazoa > Arthropoda > Insecta > Diptera > Muscidae > Philornis > Philornis downsi. The sequence continues at coordinate 2,806,041 of JAHXMU010000307.1, forward strand.
TTGCAAGAAGCCATTCCTATTGGTCCGGAGGAGACGGTAAAAAAAAATTGCGAAACATTTTGTGGAGCGATAAAAGAAAAATTAATGTATTTGGGAACGACTGTGCCCGGAATGTTCGACGTCCTAAGGGTAAGGAATTCCATGTTCGCTTTACAAAGAAGACAGTCAAGCACGGGGGCCGCAATATTATGGTCTGGGGTTGTTTCTCGTGGTATGGTGTCGGTTCGATACATCGAATTACCGGCACTATGACCAGATTCCACTACAAAGATATCTTGGAAAATATGATGTTGAACTATGCTGTGGAAAGTATGCCTCTTAGAACATTTCCTGAACATTTCAGCAGGTATCGATCCGAAGCATACTTCTAAGTTGGTAAGGGATTGGTTCCAAGATAATAATGTTGCCCTTCTTGATTGGCCAAGTCTTAATCCTATTCGGACTTAAATCCAATTGAAAATCTTTGGGGAGAGTTGAAACAAAGAATTGGAAAGGAGGTTCTTAAAAATAAGGATCAGTTATGGAATTTTGTTTAAAAAACTTGGTATGAAATATCAGTAGAAAGCTGCAGGAAACTTATTGCCAGCATGCCGAAAAGAGTCAACAAAATAGTTGAAAATAAAGGTGGATATACCGACTTTTAAAGAAACTCAGACAATTTGGCAGAAAAAAATTGATTTTTTACTTTTTTGCATATTTTAACTAAACGTATTTATTATTTTGTCCAATGCTTTTTGATTAATTTCTTACTTTTTGAAATTTTATTTTATTGTTATAACAAAAGAAATTAGTATTTGTTTTTTTTCTTTTAATTTAAATAAATTTTCGTCTATGAGCCTTTAAGAAAAAATATAGCGTGTACTTATTATTTTGACCATATGAATATATTACATTCTATATTCACATGATCTTCTATAGACTAAAACACATTCCACTTTTTTCTTAAAATTACTTACGAATAAATGTAAAATTATACCAAATGGAGCACTTCCCACCGATCAAATGTATACCGGATGAAAGCCCTTGACAAGTGCTACTAGAAACCACTACCCACATATTTCAGAAGATTTTTAGAACACAGAAATATGAAAATATATTCTCATATACGAAAATATATTTTGTCCCACTGCGACCAAGTGGAGCGTTCTCCGCCAACGAAACGCAATAGCTTTTTGGAAGCGCTTTCAGAATTTCTACTCAAGTTTCAACTGATTTTTAGAAACCGCAATTTCAGATTTTGTATTCCCATTCATTCTCCACCGATCAAATATATCCCGACAATTGCTACTGGAAGCCACTATTCCGATGTTTCAGAAGATTTTCAGAACAGCGAAATATTAAAATTGCCGAAAAAGGCATTGATTAACCACAGTTCATCGTTTAATAAAAACCTAATAGATATAGGGAATGGGGGACGATGGGAAAATAGTGACGCCAGCAAAATTTGACTAAGAAAAATGGAAGAGGACACCAAAAAATTAAATATAAATTCGGAGAAAATGGCCATCAACTAAGCATTATGTCGTTTTAAAAGAAATACTAATTCGAAGGGCAGATATATTATGTTAAAATACAAAAATATTTACGAAAAAACACTTTGTGGACACACCAAATGTAGATTTCGGATAGTTCAACAGCTTGGAAAAAAGCAATATTGATTTTTAAAAGCGGGGAAAATGCGTACTCAACTTGTTGTAATGTGGGGAAAAATTTATTCAAGGAGAAAATTTTTACAAATATATCCCTTACCATTGAAAAGTACGATCATATATTTATACCAATTTTTGAAGCACTTCACCCTGGTGTATTTAAATACAAAACGCAAATATTTTGCTTACCTAATCCTAGCAGGGGAAACACCTAAACAAATTGAACCGAAGTGTAATGTATTTAAACGGTATACTGGTCAAAATTAATGGACATCTTGTAACACAGCCTGCAAAAGGACAGTTAACTATTTTGTAGGGTATTTGTTTGCCAGTACGTAGAAGCATTGCTGCAAGAGAAGGTCCTCACAGGATTGAATAATCCAAATAAGTACAGAGACAATGAAAGGTGAATTTATTGACAGTGCAGATAACATGTTAGAAATCTGTCTCCATTGAGGTATACAGTCCTCGAGCCATAAACTTATATGCGCAGGCAGGCTGGTCATTTTATTACAAAAATTAATCATCAGTGGAAAAATTTATGTGTACATTTTGAAAAATAAATGACTTTTAAAATTTTTTTGTAAGCCCTCCACTTTCAGTATTTTCTGGTTATTTTCATACGCGCAGACATAATATAATAATAAAATAATAATAAATAATTTAATAATAAAATATAATTGAAATTTGATTTTTATAAATTTTATAAATTTTACGAAAAAAGAAAGTTCCAAAAACTATAAATATTGTACAAATATATTTCAATAAAAACAAACCAATAAAAGACTTTACTATGGTGGATCCTGGTAACTTATAAGAAGACAAAGAACATAACAAAAACATTGAAATTTCAGAAAAATTTTTTCACCTCTAATTTTTGTTTTCTGCTAATAAACTTCGTCGATAGGCTGTTACGCCAATGTAGAAAATAGAGCGAACAGATAAAAGAGGCGGCTGAGAACCTCCAATATTTGCACTAGTAACACGACATTCGTTTATTTGCCCAAAACATAAAATTTTGAAAAAGGTTGTTTTTGCAGTTATTTAAAGGAATATTTTTGTTTTTTTGAAAATTTTGAAATTTATTTATCCACTTTTATTGAAACCGTTACTATATTCGCTTCCTTAATATGAACTTTGTGATCGGCATAGGAAGAGAGCTAGCAAAGAAAAGCTTTCATAGAGACTGAGGACAAAATGCTAAAGCATAGCAGTCCATCAACAGATCTCTGTAAAAAGATGTGTCTGCTGTTGTTCCAATCTCTCCAGAGAATTCTCCACTTGGTCAAAATCGTCAAATATTTCTGCAGATAGTGATATTTCTATGCTATATTTTTCGGAAGTCCTGTTGTATTTCGAGGAAATTGTTGAATATGTAATATGAGTCTGAGTTGTGTTATGAACGATATCAATGTTTCTAAATTTTATTGTGCACAGATGCATTATTATAATTGATTTGGCCTGTGCATTTTAACTTAGCACTGTTATCTCGATAATAGAGGTGTGGTGGCCTAATGTGTTTTGCGTCTTTGCTAGTTAAATACGAATTGATCTTCATGAACATACATACAGTTATGTAGTAGCATATTTTTGTTGTTAGGAAATTACTAAAAATTTAAATTTTTTTTCATTTTTTTCATTCTGGAACTCAAGTGGATAATATATATGATTAAGCAAATGCAGGGTTATCCATTTAGTAGTTTTAAAACTGCCGGCCTGGCAGGGCTGTCAGCAGTTAAATAACTGTCTTCTGAAGTGTTATTTATTTAATGAAATGTTTGTCGTTTACGAATATCGATCGTTTAACAACCGAAAAACGCAAAAACGTAAAAATAGTTAAAACTTCTACAAAAGTGGTGATTCAAAAGTGAGCTTTCATTCGAACAAAATTGTCTTCAGCGGTGAAGCTCATTTCATTTCATTTATTGAACAGTCTTGTAATTTAAAGCCTTTTGGCCAATATTAAACAAATTACAAAATGCATAAAATAAATACTACTTGAATTGGAAAACAAAATGTAACTTAGAATATAAAATTAAATTAACTAGTAACTAATTACCTATAACGCTCAAATTGAAGTGCACCACAAAGTAGGCGATATGAAGGGAAATAAAAATAATGAAAAAAAATTAAATATTGAATGATGTATGTATATGTATATGTAGGTCAGACCAAATTGTTTTTTTTTTTTTTTTTTTTTTTTTAAATTGAAATAAATACTACCCAAAAATTTCTCATTTCATTTCTCACTCGATGGTTACATCAACAAGCAAAATTATCCCATGTGCTGGAAGAACTCAACTACCTCAAAAGGACCCACTGCTGCAAATTACTTCTGATTGTTATAATTATTTTTCATAAAAAGTTTACCGGATCTAGAAATGTGGAAAGTCATGAACAATTTTTTTATATAATCAATTTATATTGCACAAACAGAATGAAATTAAAAATAATCCCAGGTTGTTCAGGCATTTTGTTAATTCGAAAAGGAGAGTTTCAGAAATTCCCTCAAACATGATATTTGATGATGTTGTATCAAGGTCATGCAGTGATTCTTTTAACTTGTTTGCTAATTTTGTTAAATCAATTTTTGTACCTTCATTGGCCCATACAGCTAGATACTCATATTTGTTGACATTGGTGTCCTAGAACTCACTGAGGATGAGGTGTACGACGGAATCATGAACCTAAAAACCAGCCGAATCCGATTTATGATTCTGACGGGATTTGTGTTTATATTCTAAAGAAATGTGCCTCGTCACTAACCTTTGCTCTTCAATATATTTTTAATTCTTCATTAAAGGAAGGCAATTTTATTGATAGATGGAAGTCGGCGTCCATAACACCAATTTTTAAACATGATAAGAAGAATGATGTTACGTGTTACAGATCAATTTCCAAACTAACAAATGTTTTGAAAATTTTTGAGTATATAATTTATAAGAAGTTATCTTTTCTTACAAAATTGATTATATCACCATCTCAGCATGGATTTTATCCAGGTAGATCTACCACGACAAATTTAACCATTTTCACAGAATATCGTATTTTATCATTTGAACTTGGGCATCAAGTTGAAACAGTTTATACCGATTTCGCCAAAGCATTTGTTAAAGTATCTCATAGTATACTTTGTGCTAAATTGCAATCTATGGGATTTCATTCCTCGATGTTAAAGTGGTTAAACTCGTATTTATCAAATAGAATATGCAAAGTCGTTATTAGTGGTTAATAATCTCTTCCATATTTCCTAACATCTGTCGTGCCGCAGGGCAGTATTTTGGGACCTTTATTGTTTAATTTATTTATAAACGATACTTCTAACTGTTTTAAAAAGCAACATTTTCTTTTATATGCAGATGACTTAAAAGTATATCGCAAAATTTCTAATATTTCTGAAGCTCTAGATCTTCAGAACGATTTAGATAATCTTCTTGACTGGTGTTCCCTAAATACACTTTCATTAAATCTATCAAAATGCGCCCATATTTTATTTTCAAGGTCTCGTAATTCAATTCAAGTGGTTTTCAAAATTGGTGATTACAGGCTCCTCACTACTGAAAGTTAAATCGATTTAGGTGTTTTTGATGCAGCGTTATATAAAATTATATATATATAAATTATTTACCTCGCATATCTTCTATATATATAAAAATGAATATCTGTCTGTCTGTGTACAAAAATAGTTTGTAAGAGAACTCCTCTCACACGGCGTACCCGATCTTCATGAAACTTTCAGGGCTTATTCGTGTCGGCCAGGAGAAGGTTTTTAACTATGTCCGAAGGTCGAAATACAATTCGGTCCAATTGGACAAAGGGGCGTGGTACCTCCCATACAAACAAAAAATTAAAAATCAATTATTTCTGCTCCTGCTTACGGTATTTGAACAAAATTTGGTGCGTAGGTTTGGTGTACATATCTTAAGTGCTACTGCAAATATGGGCGGGATTGGACAATGGGGCGTGGTACCTCCCATACAAACCATAAATTAAATATCCAATATTTCTGCTCCTGTTTACGGTATTTGAACAAAATTTGGTACATCGGTTTGGTGTACATATCTTAAGTGCTGCTGCAACTATGGGTGGGATTGGACTATGGGGAGTGGCACCTCCTATACAAACCACAAATTAAAAAGCAATTATTTCTGCTCCTGCTAACAGTATTTAATTTTGTATTTCGGTTGAGTGAACATATTTTAAGTTCTTCCGCAAATATAGGCGTTTCTTATTATAATAGACCGATTGGCATGAAACATTTCCAATAAAAATAAAATTTGAAGGCAAAGCAACGTTTGCCGGGTCGGCTAGTAAATTATATTATCCCTAAAGCTTATTTTATACTAGCGTATATTAGAAGAAATTGTTCCGATTTCCTATGCAAGGTCAAAGTTGGAATATGCCTCTATTGTTTGGAGTCCCCTTTGCCAAGTCAATATATCACACATAGAAAGGATTCAGCGGGTCTTTCTGAAATTTGCTCTCTCTTCAAATAACTTTGGTGATTTTGTGCCTCCTTATATTTCCAGATACTGGTTGCTGGGCTTACAGCCATTGCAATATCGCCGTATTTATCATACCTTGTTATTTGTATTCGATATAATATGTAGTTGGTATAATTGATTGTTCTGAATTATTGACACTTATACCGTTTTATATTCCGCCGAGATTCCACAAATTATGCCCAACAATATCCTAAATGGGATTGCAAGAAATGAATACCCAATTCAACACCTACAGTTTTGTATGTCTAGAAATAACTTTAAGCTGTTCTTTTTTAGATATTTAAAATAAAATAATGTACATATTTACATAACTTTCTTGAAATATGTTATGTCAATTCTTAGTCTGTAAGGATTTATATGCCCATAGACTTATATAAATGATACGAATTGAAATGAAATGAAATCCAGAAGCGGTCATTTCAATGGCATTGTATATCGTACATAATGGCAAGGTCCAAGCATTATAGGAAATAAAAGTCTAATCGAAATCATAGCTTTATGTGTGTTTTATTTATCTTTACTTGAAACCGAAAAATGGATAACCCTATACAATTTGGAAGTTCTTAAGCTCAAGTGAAAATTAATCGTTTGGAAATAAAATTCAATTAAAATAAATAAATTCAATTTAAAAAAAAATTGTTTCTAAAAAATATTTATAATTTTTTAAAGTTTAAATTTATAATTATTATTTATATTATTAAGTTGATAAATTTCTGACTAATGAGGTTATACAATATTTTATTACCATATTATAATATTTTTATCTAGGTTATTTTAAATGTCAGTAGAATGTAAACAATATCTGATAAAATTGATTTACATAAAATTGGTGCACCAGACCTATGAGGAAACTGAAAAAATTGCTGCGATATTGATAGGACCTCTGAAAGCGTTACGGAGAACTAGTAATTTCAAATCTTCTTTTTTTGTAACCAGCAGTAGACGCAACTTAAGCTTAAGTGATCGTTTTACGAAATCCCGTGGTATGAAAGTAAGAAATAAGTAGCTCGATTATGCAGCTTTTGTATGACGAAATTCAGTAATTAAATTTTCAAAATTGGAAAATGTTTTAAGGAAATTAACAGCCGAAAAATTAGACGTAAAAAATTGCATAATCACAATACAAGCGGTGTAAATCGAACGCCATATATGTAGTTCGAGCAGTCTGTTTCTCCTTTAATAAGTTTGTAAAACCATCCAAGAGCTAAAGGCTACCAAATGCATGATTTAATCAGTCTAAAAATCATGAGAATCTAATGTCGGTTTTTATTTAAAAATCTGTAGATATTTACATTTTTATACCAGCATGCGAAATACATTAAGATCGCATTTAATCTTCTATCGTATTAAAATGGGTAAGAGAGACATACGAAGTATGTGTGGCATTAGGAGCTTTTAGTACTCTGCAATGTATTTGTATTTTTTTTTTTATAAAATTAAGTCAGGTGATTTTTTCAAGAAATCTCGGGATCTTGCAACACTTATCAATATTTAGTGCAGCCATGCTCATTTATTTTCCTAATAAATATTTCCGATCAACGTAGAGTGAGACAAATTTGTTTGATATCTTTACAAATAACTTGAGCAAACAAATACTACAGCTTTACAATATGTGAAACAGTTAGGTAAACCATTTGTTAATATATTATAAGAAACTGAACGACCCGATGTGACCATGCAAGGCCACCATTAAAGCGCAATGAAAAGGTTTTCTATGAACTTGCACTGTATCCTAGGCCGTATTGCTTTCTACGCCAGTAGCATATATAACAAATCTCATATTCAAATCTCTAATGCTTTGTGTGCGTATCGTTACAATCTCGGTGTTTGTGGGCGATGTAATATCATTTTTTCAATAGCAACTCAATATAGCATATGCCAATTTCGTGATTGTTAGTAACATACAGTGCCGCTCACTTGAATATCATCCTAAGCACGATTTTTGCCAATATAATAATTATAACGAACTGGTCTTGCTTTTATAAATCATATTCCACGTATTTGCTGTAATCCTATAACATAAATTTTCTTTCGTTTTAATGAATTAAGTTCTAAAACATTAAACACAAAAGAAGTCAGAAATTCAATTTCAGTTTTTGTTTCATTTTAATAGCCCCCCTCACAAAAATTAAATTATACACATTAATTCTAAATTAAAGGTGTTTTTGTTTGCTCACATCTAATTTAAAAATAAGTATTTTAAGTAAAATTTAGTAGTGGGTGCTTCCGCCCTGGTTGAGAATAGACTCATATGTATTAATATTCATATATTCTGTTCGGTAAAGAATCATACAGTTTTTTGATTAGATCCAGCGAAATACACGACCAGGCCTGTTTAATTCCATTAATGAGTTGACTTTTGCTTGAATATTGCTTGCCTGATTCGTACGCCCCTAGGCGTTTTCAATAATGTTTAAGTCTGGAGAGTAAGGCGACCAGTTCATAAACTCATCATTTTGGCTTTCAATCCATGATTTGACGATTCTTGTTGTTTGGATTGGCGCGTTGTCATGTTGGAATTTCTATTCAAAGTCTCCGAAAACATTTTTAACTTTAGAAAAGGCTTTTTCCAGCACGGCTTTGTGTGAAGTCGCATTCATTTTTGCAGAGAGAAATTGAAGCTCTATTGTGCCATAATAAGAGTTCGCACCCCATACCATAACTCCACCTTCCCGGCTGTGTAATCTATTAAGTAGGTGTTCCTCTTTTCGAAGATCGTTTAAGTAGTAATTATATCCATCAGGACCCTCTAAATTAAATTTCGTCAGAAAATATAATTCTATTATACTCTCTACGACACGTCATAGTCGTACGACAAAAATTAAGGCGAAGTTCGTTATAGAGATAGTCTAGCGTTTGTTTTTTTAAAGACTCAAGCGTTGCAAGTGTGCTGCTTTAAAAATAATTCTTTTTACCGTTGATACACTTGCATTTAGGCCAGCTTTTTTTTTTTATTTTGGCAGCAGAGTCGTGTGAATTTGAGACATATCTCAGAATAACACTCTTGTCAGCGGCTGTAAAAGCATTTGCTGCTCGACCTTTCATATTATTTCCATTTCCTTCGGTGTCACGTAAATATGTCGACATAACTTTGGGACTTCTATTAGTGTTTCCGGCTATTTGATGAATAGCCACACTCCTTGTAGGTTTTAATTTTGGATCTTTGCTCGACACTCAAGGATTTAGCTGGACCTATTTTACATAAAATCGATTGTTTTATATTTAATTATACATAATTACTGTAATCCGTTCTGATTTATGATGACCTGCAAAAGACCTTCACACTTAACTGATTACCACGTGAGGGGTGCTATTCAAATGGACCAAAAAAAAGAAGACATTTTTCACTCATTTAAAAGAAAAGAGCGAATTAAAATAACGGGACACTTCCACGGCTTGGAATTTTTTGTAGGTGATGTGTGGAAGTACGATAAACAAATAAGTAAAAACTGAACCGTTATGTGAAATGTACTTTAAATAGTAGTCACTATTGTTAAATGATTAGGGAGCGCTATTCAAGTGAGCGGCAGTGTAAGTACTATTGATTTGTTGTGGTTCACATCATGTTCCTTTAACATTTAACATTTGAAGGTTTCCTTATTGATAGCAAAATACTACTATATTTTAATAACAATCACTGACTTACTTTGGTCTCCACAACGATTTGCAAAAAAAAGTAGTGTGACAATAGCCTCTTTTCTTAGGGCATACCCATTCTTATACCAATAGCACATGTGTCAAATTGCATCTTTATGTCTCTTACAGTTCAGAAGATATGGCCAACCTCAATCTCATGAGTTGTATGATAATTTCGTGATTACTATCAAAAAATTGTTAAATTTTTATGACAATATTAATTCTTTCTTTCACCACTTTTTGTTCATACGATTTTTTGACTTTTCTAAATATATAAAAAGTCAGCTTTTTGAAATATATGAAAAGTCGATTTTTATTTATAACTTTTTCAAATGAAAAATATGAAAAATATATGATCGGTTTTTTTTCATATATTTGAAAAAGTCGAAAATAAAAGTCGGCTTTTTTACAACACTAAAATAGATGTTTGCTTTTCCAATATATTCCTACAAAAAGTCGACGTTAGATGATATCCGATTTGTAGAATCCCAGCAGCCCCTTTAGCCAATCAAGGCCAATTATGGCCTGTAATTTTTTTCCGGGAGACTTAGGCATACTATAAGTATGCCGTAATAATCCGGTTTTCGAAATAAAAATACAAAGGTATAATACACACAAAAAATATTAAATTTTATATATATGTACATACCAGTATATTATAAGTATAGCTAGAAACCTGCTTAAATGAATGTTCTGCGGAATATCTGACAATGTAGTTCTCATTTTGATGAAAAGTTTTTGAAGCAATAATTTGCTATTGCGGTCCCAAAACTAGCTGACTTAACAAAGAGGACACAAAAAAGGTTGGAAAAATGTTCTTTATTTTTCAACACAATCTCCTTGTAGCTCGATAGATTTTTTTCAGCGATATTCAATATACATCAACCGAAGACTCCATATCTTCAATATTAGGAAATCTTTTACTACCGAACCATTTTTTGGCAATATGTAGCCAGCTAAATCAACCGAATAAGAGGTGTGATGAAACAATTCGAGCTTTAATTCATTAATTTTGCCGATCGAAATAATGGATGTGTGAACTAGGGCATTGTCTTGATGAAACAACTCTTTCTTTTTCGCCAAATGCGGCCTTTTTTTCGATAATTTAAATAAACGCTACAATAAATTAGCATAATATTTGCCGTTGATGGTTTTTCCTTTCAGAAGATAATTAATAAAAATAATACCATGCGCATCCCAAAACACAGACGCCATAATCTTGCATGCAGATTGAAGCGTCTTCTCCTTCTTTGGACACGATTCTCTCATTTCAGTCCACTGCTCTGAATATTCCTCTGAGTCAGGTTTGAAGTGGTGAAGCCATGTCTCATCCATTGTTATAAATCTACGCAAAAATTTTATTGCAGTGAAATATCGCCAAATCTTTAAACCTTTGGTCAATATACGAAATATAGCACTTTTTTAAATGCCTATCATTTCAGTTAGCTCGCGCACCTTCAGCCGGCGATTATCCAATAAAATTTTGCGGATTTTCTTAACCGTGACTGACGTGGACACCTCAATCTTTCGACCACTACGGTATTCGTTTTGTCAGCCCATACGGTCTCGCTTAAGGTCTATTACAAATTTACTGAGATCGTTTACCTTGAATCTTAAAACATATGCCAATTTCCCCAAAATATTTTTTTTTTTTTCAAACTACTGGTAGCTGAGGTAAAGGCCGGCTAGTTTTGAGATCGGCCTCGGCACAACAGTTCCCGACTTTATGTGTGAAATACTTTTAAAAAATTGGTACATATCTAAAAATCTTTATTATTAGGTTTCCAAAAAGTCTTCACTTATTCGGCCAAATCTATCACATCGTCTTTAAAGTATTTCCCACCGATATAATACATTTAACCTAATGTTTTTTTCCCATTCTACAAGGCATACCAGTAGTTCAGAGCCCGATGTCATCCCCATCCCCCCCAGTGTGAGATGGATTCTTACAGTGGCGCAAAAACCAAGAGTTGTCTGCCTATAAATCCGATCAATAATATTCCTTATTAACAATTAGGCTCAATAGTACCACGGCAATCGATAGCCAGCCAAAACTGCCATCATATCCTCGATTTCTTAGCGACCTTGATTCGGTCTTTCCAGTTTTGCTTTACTTTTGGCACGATATTCACTCGGTTGGTCAGTTGGTTCCATAGATCCAAGTCTTATCTCTCGTAATAATGTGAATAACTAGCTAATAGCCAGAAATCATTCCCTCGCAGATTTTAACGCGACGAGATTTTTGTAAATAGGCAGTATTTTTGATTCCAATCAAGATTTGACTCTAATAAGAAAAATTGCTTTTAAAATAGAGTTGACCGATCCGTCTGAATTTCCAACACCACCTGCAATGTTTCCAGATGTTATTCAACGTTTTATGGATAACAAATTTCTTAATAGTTGCACATGAATTTCATCGCTATACATTAATGGACTACCGAGGCGCTCTCCACTTTGATTTCATTCTGGTCTTTGCGAACACTTCTTTTCGAAAAACTCTACTCACCGATGACCTTCTGCATCATTCTAAGCTTTTCCAAAACAAAAATTCTATTTCGTAAACAAAATTCAATGCAATTTCTTCACTTAACAAAATTATACAATGTAAAAGTCGGCGAAATCACGTTTTGTGTTGTACAAAAACAAGCGTACAGAGTCAATCGTGCTGAAAACTTAGAAAAAGAAAGTAATTTTGAGATTCGATATGCCCGTGTAATTTAAATTGAAAAGTGATCTTATGTTTTGAGCACAGTAGTATACGATTAGTCAACATAGTTGAATTTGTGCACATTGACTTTCCTGATATCCAACCAGGTTGAAAAATTGAAATATTTGTATTTACCTGATCATGACAGTTTATTTTAATGGTAGTAAAATATATAACAATAACTTTAATAACAAAACGTTACTTTTCACTCATCCACAATAATTCATTAAAATTTCAAGACTGTATTGATTATGCAAAATTCTATTCGTTTTCTTACAGCTATAGCCGCGAAACACGCCGTGAGATTGTTAAACGCATGAGAGGTGGTTGCCCTCCTTTATTCATCGCCTGTAGTCGTGGTTGTGTTCCAATTGCCGAATATCTAGTCACCATCTGTGAGGCTGATATTGAACAACGGGGACTATTTGAAGCACCCGAAGATCGTTCATATCACTTAGTGACGCCACTTTGGTGTGCTGCCGTATCGAATAACATGCCAATGGTTAAGTATCTGATAAGGGTAGGAAGTGACGTAAATGCCACATCGGATACAGGATCAACACCCGTGCGTAGTGCTTGCTACATGACACATATTGAAATGAGTAGGGACATCCCAAAAACCATTAGATAGAGAAATATAACTCACTTGGTTTTTCGAACGTTTCAGTTAAATATCTTGTCGAACATGGTGCCGATATCACACGTCCCAACATGAATGGTGGCACCTGCTTGATTAATTCAGTTCAATCGCCAGAATTATGTTTATTCCTAATACGCAAAGGCTGCGATGTAAATGCCGTTGACATACAGGGAAAAACTGCTCTACACTATGCCATACAAGAACATAGGTTTGTACAGTTGCATTTGAAAAGAAGGCTACTCAAATTGAATTATTTTATGCTTTCAGACTGGAAACTACTAAACTGTTACTAGAACACGGTGCCAATCCCTATGCTGTGAGCCGTCATGGTGATGATGCTTTAAGAACAGCGTGCTTGAAAGGAGGCCATCAGATTTTCGATTACCTAAGAAATAATTTAGAATATCCCCTGGAAAGATTAGCTGAGGCTCATGAGTTAATAGGTTGAATTACAAATAATCTACCCTAAGGTTACATACCCCATTTAATAACGTTGCTTCTTTTAGGCTCTACTTTTTTGGATGAGCACAACGAAAGTCGAGTGGCTGTACTGCACTGGCGTTTGGCGCATCACCTAAGGGCTTCACGCACTCCTTATATAGGTAACATGATTTAATATCACTGACTGAAAAATTTGATTTTTTATATGTTGTCTGAGATCGGTGAAATAGAATGAAACATCTTTGTGCGCTTGTTTATCCCAAAAGAGCTCAGAACTATAGAAGTGTTTGAGGGATAAAATGCGTTTCCCTAGTTTTTGGCTCAAAACTTTGTAATTTGTTGTCAAAATTGAGGGTTTTTAAGTAGGGTTTGAGCGGCACCGCAACATGTGGATGGGCTTTGCCATGGCCGAATTTCTTCTTAAGTGCTGGTCTCAATCTCATTAATTGTGTTCCGTATGGAGCACCAGTAATACTTTTGTTCGATGTAAGCAACTCATCGTACGGGACATTACATTGATACCGCCAAACACACAACAGTATTTCAAAAACCGATCGAATTCGTTGTCGAAAAATTTTCGTGCTGGAGCACTGTGGTCAATTCGCATAACATGACTCCATAAATTTTTCGCTCAAGCGAGCGCGCTTGACCAATATAATATCTGTTAGCAAGTAATATTCTCATCTTAATATCCATACTGACATAATTCGTTTTATTCCCAAATGAGCCGCTTTAGATAAATTCATTTCCCACTGCAAAGTTTTAGTTGTTAACGTTCACACAACGTCCTAAGCGAGTAAACTCTTTGTTCGTTGAAACCAATAACTTTGTTCTGTCTAAGTCCTCATTTGGTGTAAAAACATTCACTAGGATTTTTGTCTATTTTTACTGAAGACTTCGTTTCCGTCAGCGTTTTATCCTACAAAGACGTGTAAGCTTCACAAAATTACAAATATATTTTGCTCATATGCTTTACTTTATGAGCGGCGGTCAGGTTGATATGTCTGACGAAAACTTCAAGTAGTCGAGTAATTGACAAGTGTTGTAAATGCTTCGCATATTGTGTTCGGAATCGTCTTTAAACTGTAGGTCAAGTTAAGTCAAGTCTAAAAATAGAATGCGTGCTTACAGAATGTGAGAAGCTCTCCCATGTCTTATTCATGAGATGCAAGAGAATTTGTTGTTTTACTTTGTTTTAATAGCTCACTAATCTCATTGAAAATTGATTATTTGACTTTTAGAAAAACTTCCTAAAGTTCCTTTGCGCGAAGCCTACCGCAACGCTGTCGAATTTCAAACTCTGGAAGAGCTCGATAACATCTCTACAGATATGGACGCCATGCGAATACAAAGTTTATTGATTTGTGAACGCATACTTGGCATTACTCATAAGGACACCCTATTCCGTTTGACATTTCGCGGTGCTTCATATGCTGATTCGTTGCAGTTGCAACGATGTATACAATTGTGGACCCTGCTACTTGAAATACGTGTTCAGCACAACACCCTGCTCTATTTTGAAACTTGCTTTGCTGCTCAGGCATTGGTGAGATTTATGCTAGAATTGCATGAAAGCAATACAGGTTTGAATGAAAGCAATTCGGGCGCCGAGAAATTACCACATTTCAGAAGTGTATTGACTGTTTTTAAACTACTAACCGAGACTGCTGCTGAATGCCATGCCCTACTCCAAATACGCCCAATATCCAGACGCCAACAGGAGAATTTTGATAGTATTTTTAAGTGTATTGCTCATACTATATATCTATTAATTGCCACCGCAAGCTCTCGTGAAGAAGCCCGCCTCGTGTATTTGTCAGTCCGTAAATTGGTTCAGCAAAATATAACGAGTGCTTGTACGAATGATTCGTTGCTGCATCTATGTGTTTCCCGCCTAAATGTCATCAAGAGCGGTTTGCTAAACGATGAAAATTTGAATGTAAGTATGGAATTTTACCCATGAATGCGTCATCTCTGATTTACCATTATGTCAAGGTTATCTTTCCAAACGCAAAGGTTATAAATCTGTTATTGGAATGTGGCATGAATGTTAATGCGAAAAACGAAGTCAGATCAACTGCGCTACATATTGCCGCCCAACCGTATAATTTTAGTAATGAGGTAAGATAAAAAACCAATCTTTAGTCAAATTTTTTTACATGTGGATCTTAAAATAAATGACGGATCTTACATATGTCTCTAATCGAAAAATGGAATCAAACTCCAAAGGAAATTTCCGTGTTTAATTATAAAGTGAAATATAGTCAAACTTGGATAAGTGGAGGGCAGATAAGTGGAAAAATTCAATAACTGATATTTCTTCTGGACTGTATACGCCATGTGTAAGCAAATATAGGATGGAGCCGTAAATAGTTTATTTGAGTAATATCCCGTAGGAAAAGGCACTAGTTTGATATAAGTTCGAAATTAGTATTTTAATATCATGGTACTAGTTCATATTCTTATAAACGACTTTACCTTTAAAGGTTTTACCCTAACTGTCAATAGATTACAAGAAGATAGTTCAGAATTTGTGTCGAACTGATGTAATTGAATTAGATTCTGATCAGTTCAGATAGAAATAGTGCACAACTAGCCGCTTTGTGGAAGTTGTGTACTAGTAGTAGTGAAAACTTAAGTACAAATTCATATTTTTGATTCACATTTATTGCTTTGCAAAAGGGTTCGCATGAGATTCTCACGAGCTGAGCCTTATCTTTTTGTACATGAACATGGATCAGGTCTCATGGATCATGCCTCACGGCCGCTTTTATTTAAAAAGAGCGACTAAACTTGACCTTATTATTGTTTTTGAACAGAACCAGGTAAAGAGGCTCTCAACACATTTAAAAGAAAGAATGTACGGTATATTTTCTTCGGCACAGCCTATTTTCTTTTTTTATCTCGTTTATCTGTGCGCATGCCCCGGCGGAAGAGAAAGACGAGGGGACCAAAGACACATTTTATGAGTGCCTAGAAGAATCATATGATCACTGCTCTGGCTACGACATTCAAATTGTTCTAGAAAATGTTAATGCCAAAGTAGGAAGGGAAGATGTTCTTGGTCCAGCAGTCGGAAAATTCAGTCTACATGGTAACACCTCCGGAAACGGTTTCAGACTAGTTTCGTTCGCTACGGCACGTAATATGGTAGTAAGTGGAACCAGATTCCCTCATAAAGACATCCACAAGGCAACGTGGCTACCTCCTGATCATAACACGAGGAATCAAATCGATCATGTGGTAATAGACAGAAGGCCTGCTTTTAGTGTCATGGACGTGCGCGCGATTCGTGGTGCTAATATTGACTCGGATCACCATCTGGTTGCAGCTGAGGTACGCACGAGATTGAGCAGAACGAAAAATGCTCGTAACCAGGCACAAAGGAAGCCCGACGCCGCTAGGCTGCATACCCCTGCCACAGCCTACTCCACCAAACTCTCACAACTACTACAACTAAATGCCCCTGATCCTGATGTTCCTGACGCACAGTGGCAAGATATTGCGCATTCTATGACAACTGCAGCAAAAACCATACTTGGGTATGTGAAACCGCGCTTAGACAGACCCTGGTACGACGAAGAATGTCGCATGGTGTCTGAGGAAAAGGATGTTGAATACAGGGCAACCTTGCGGCCAATTGTAACGCGTGCAGTTAGGGAACGATGCAAGGAGAAGAGAACAGAGACTCACCAAAGGATAGGAAGTACAGGGTATGAACAGGGTTCCCATCATGTAAGGATAGCTAGGGAAATCTGGTCACAGATACGCTGAATGTGCTGCAACTGTGGAGAGAACATTTTTACAAGCTCTTAGTTCCGGATGGCAGCACGAGTGAGGAAATCACCCCAATTATCGACGATTTCATAAATTGCGCAGCTCCGAGCCAAACAGAGATCAGAACAGCAGTATTGCGGATTAAGAACAACAAATCTGCGAGCGTTAATGGCCCACCAGCAGATCTGTTTAAAAGTGGTGGCGATGAGCTGATAAACAGCCTGCAGCAACTCCTAAATAAGATTTGGTTCGAGGAAACATGCCCGATGATTGGAATTTGAGTGTACTGTGTCCTGTGTTTAAAAAAGGCGATCCAAGTGTTTGGAAAAACTATCCCGGTATCAGTCTTTTTCCCCATTGCCTATAAGGTCCTATCGAGTGTGATATGTGAAAGACTAAAGCCGTTTCTAACTGACCTGATTGGACCTTATCAGTGTGGCTTTAGACGTGGTAAATCAACAACTGACCAGATATTTACACTACGACAAATTCTGGAGAAGACGCAAGAAAAACAGATCGACACGTACCATCTTTTCGTCGATTATAAAGCTGCCTTCGATAGCCCAAAAACTGTATGAGGCCATGTCAGACTTTGAAATTCCTGCGAAGCTTATACGTCGTAGCGTCATCCTACGCCGACTGACACGAAGTTTTTAGTAAAGATAAGCAAAGATCGAAGCGAGCCTTTTTCTACCGAACGAGGATTTAGGCAGGGCGACAGTCTATCGTGCCACCTCTTCAACATACTGTTGGGGATGGTTATGAGGAAAGTTACGGTTAACACGACTGATACCAATAAAACCCATATGTTACTCGCATATGCAGATGTCATAGACATTATTGGGTGAAAACTGCGAGACGTTACTGCAGCTTTCTAAAGCTTCGAGAAGGAAGCAGCGAAAATGGGTCTGGTATTAGACTAGGACAAAACAAAGTTATTGGTTTCAACGAACAAAGAGCCTACTCGTTTGGGACGCTGTGTGAACGTTGACACCTTTAATTTTGAAGTGGTGGAAGAATTTATCTACCTCAGTTCCGCTGTAAACAAAACGAATGATGGAGATAAAGATGAGAGCATTGCTTGCTAACAGATGTTACTATGGGTTAAGCAAGCGATTCAATGATAAAGCCCTTTCTTGGCAAACAAAAATCCGACTGTACCAGACGTTGGTTCTACCAGTCTTGTTATATGGCGCAGAATCCTGGGTTATGACGCAAGCGGACGAATTAGTACTGGCAGTTTTCGAGAGGAAAATACTCCGGAAAATATATGGACCCATCATCGTTGACGGAGAGTATCGTCGTCGCATGAAGAATGAGCTGTATGAGCTATATGCCGACATCGACATGGTCATGGACATGGTCATGGCTGGGTTGCGCGGATGGATCCAAATGTTGGTGTGACGAATTGGAGGAGAAGCGCAGAAGCGCTTGGAATTATTTTCTACGGACGGCGTATAATAGATAAGGATGTCTATTCCAGTCGCCACCTAAGAAGAAGAAGAAGATGGAGAGAAGCAAGGAAAGTAACATTCCTTAAAAAAGTACAAAAAATTGATCCGGCTTAAAGGGACTTCAAAAGTCTGTTTGTCGCTAAGTTATCACAACTGTCCTCTACATTGAAGCTCATTTTGAGCGGTATTTGTCATTTGGTTTGTTTACAGTGCTCGATTTTATCAGTTCATCTCAAGTGTGTTTTGCTATTTTGGAAATGGATCAAAATATTGAACAAAGCTTTTGTATCAAATTTTATATTGCAAATAGAACTTGTGTACCGAATAGCTGAACATGTTGTAGCGAAAGATGTGGTATGAGATTTGCCTCGCTCTGGTCAGCTTCAATTGAAGCGAACATTGGTAAAGTTATGGAAATCAAATTTAAGAGAGAAAGCCGCCGAACTTCCCATATTTACCGAATCAATTAATTTTACACAATTATATGAGTATAAAACTGTTACTGCCCGATTAATTCCGACCCCACATTCATAAAATGCATTATAATTAGTAATGAGTCATGGACTTGTAGCTTTCTCTTACAAAGCAGCCAGTAAGTTTCAAATGCCGCCTTCCAACTATGTTCGAACCGAAAAAATGCTTTAAAATGGATTAAAAGCCAGGATAATGCTAGCTGTTTTCTTTGCGATGTTGATTATCGCATTTTGCATAATTTGAGAGAACAAATTTGTATTCTAATGAATTGTGAAACGCTGGTTGGTCGCAGCCTTTGTCAACTTTTTAAAGCTGTTTACACAGCGACTTTGGTTGACTGTTTACACAGCAGCTTTGCCTTACCGTTTGCACAGAAGTATTTGACTGTCTGTTTTGTTATATGTTTATGTCTTTACATATAACCTCATCCTGAAAACCAAGAGAAGGGAAATCCATTAAAAATTTGAGCCAAGTCGATGTTATTGTCTGATACCTGAAGCTGTAATCAGGCTAGTATATACAACGCGGCCCCACCGTACCCTGATGATTACCTGAAATCCGTAAGAGGTTTGAGCCAAGTTGATGTCATTGAATTATACCTATACCTGTAATTAAATCATGACAATAAAGCGCGGCTCTACTGTTCCTTGATGAGACCTTGAAATCCTTGAGAAAGATTCATGAAAATTTAAGCCAAGTAGATGTTGTTGGCTATTACCCGCTTCAGTAACCCGTGTCTAAATTTATCAACGTCCGAGATGTTAACCGAAGCTAAGTGATTTACTAAGTTCCCGATTAGCTTTAAAGCGAAGATATCCGTTCATCTACCATCCCTACCATCATATATAAATCAGCAAAATCAGCACTTAGACGAACCGCTTATGTGCTATTGTGCGGTTTATCTTATCTGTTATTCCAGTAGGGTGGTGGTTAGTTGAACACCATTAAGCAATTGTTATTGTGGGCCTAAAAAAGAAAGAAGAATAAAGAGTATTACCTATGCCTTTGTGGCATTTGAGGCAGTAAATTCGTCGGAAAAGCTCAGATTTGTGGTAATATGAATGATGAGGCATAATATACTCTGGGTATGTTTCAATGCTTTAATGGAGTATCAGATATTATGAAACACCTCAACTTTGGCAATATTTTATTGAAATTATTCTTTATTTTATTTCAGATAATTACAATTCTTCTTAATCACGGCGCCGATCTCGATCAACCTAATAAATCGGATGAACGTCCATATAATCTGATAGCTCTAAATTCTACAAATAATATACCTCTTATGAATTATATAAATCTGAAATGTCTAGCTGCCACAATAATTAGTAAATATCGTATACCGTATCGAAATCAAATACCAAAAAGTTTAGAAACCTTTGTCAAAGAACACGAACCTTGAGATTGTTGAAGAAAAAGTTAAAAAAAAAAGAAACCTAACAACCAATAAAAGTATATGTAACCTATGCTGAAGATAAACGCAATTTAAACTACAAATTATGTTGAAACAAGTATTTAATAAAGTCAAAATAAAAAGAAAAATATTTACATGCGAAAATGTAAAATGTATAAAAAGTGATGTATAAAGTCGAATATTTGTAAAAAAAAGTTATATGAAAAATTTAAATTATGAAAAACAAGAGAAAAAAATATACACATATACAAATGAATAGGAGTTGTTATAAGTTATTATACAAGCTTTAAAAACATAAATATTATACATTACTAATAAAACAATAAATAAAGTTCTTTACTATTATACTAACAGAACTAAAAAAACAACAACTTACAACAAAATTCTACTAAAAGGTCAATAAAGTAAACTATTCTGAAGTTTAGGTTTATACAAATTCGAATGAATATAAATAGTAAAGATATTTGTTGGATGAATAGAGACATGCACGATATAATGCAGCTGTCTCTCAAGACATTTCAAATGACATCGTCGCTGTGGTGCAGAGAAATTACTGTTCGGAATTTGGACCTTAAAACTGCAGTCTTCAAGTCTTCTCAGGAATATGTAGTTCAGCACTTCCAAGATTACAAAATAGATTCGATGTCATGCTTGACATTATTGCCGCATGCGGTAGCCGCAACAGTTGTGAATTTTGAAATAGGAAATATTTTCAACTCACTCGTACAACGTAAGACACGTAGATATATGAATTTGCAAAAATTTCCTGGGATTATTCCTGCTTGCTTTTCACAGTTGAGACTGTTTCAGCATGGGTTGGTCGTTGATGTAGCTTGATGAAAATCGTCCTTTATTTAACTACGCCACTGAGAGAGTGGCAGTCTGGTTATAACAGGCACTTTGTGCAAATATAAATCGAAATATATCCGCGGTCACAGGCAAACACAACTTAAGTGAGCTTAGGATAAAGTTGGTTTTATTCATTGTTATTGTATGGGGTGGCGCATAAGTAACGCTAAGATTTCATCAGTGAATACATTTATTGTTTAAGTCCTTTTCGTCTCTTTACAGAATTAACTAAATAATACTTGGGAAATTTATAATGGAAAGGCTCAGCACAGAACAAAGAACCAAAGTTGTTTAATTTTACTTTGAAAATCAGCATTCGATTATTCAGATTATATCGAAATTTCTTTCATGTTCGAAATGCTCCTAGCGCTCCAACAATTTACCGATTGGTTTAGCGTTTTGGGCAACAAATTGCTATCCGTGATCTTCCGCGTACTGGAAGACCTCGTGCAGTTTGAAATGAAGTGAGTATTAAGGAAAACCCCAAAACTTCCACCAGGCGACGTTCTCAGCTGTTAGAGATGTCTAGGCGGTCTTTGCAAAGAATTTTACATATGTTACATCTTTTCTCATATAAGATGCAATTGGTTCACGTATTAAAACCAAATGATGCACAAGAACGCATTCCATATAGTCGCTATTAACGTTACTTATGCGCCACCCTTTATTTATTTTGACGCACATTTACGTCTAATCCACAACAGTTTACAAGTTATAGTAATTTTTCAAATATAGCGATTTTTTAAAAATCACGTCATATCTCTGTTGACATAAATGAGATCACATATTTTGTTATTACTGTTTACGTCCTTCAGAACTTAAGTATTACTTTAGGGACAAGTTCAAAATTTCGTGCATTTCGAAAGATATAACCAAATTTCCATAATAACGATTTTTCGAAATGCACTTAATAACTCAAAACGGTAAATTCCGAGTTAGGTCGTTTTTCCTTGTAAGCACAGATGTGAATTTCGACGATGCGGAGGCAGCCAAATAAGTGAAATCGCCTTCCGTGAATAATAGAACGTTTGTTCTTTCTAGTAAAGTCATATTATACCAAACGAAATAGAGTCTTGTAAATTTTGTTTCAATTTTACAAAGATTTCTGTATTTGTGACCGGTCGTGGCATGGTGGTTAGAACATGCGACTATTACCCGTGTGATCGTGGGTTCCAGCCCCGATATAACCACCTATAATTACATGAGTGGCGGTCACCTCATTGTGTATAAAGAACACTTTGTATAGTTCGGTAATTGATACGTAAATACTTTTTAAGCTAAAGAAGCTATCCAATATTTCATTCATTGGATGCAGGGGAATTTGTTAGTATTTGAAACCCGTTACGTAAGGAATTCAGCTCTCATCATTTCAACACCATGTGCTTAACAGAGACGTTGAAATGAGAAAGGAAATAGATGTGTAAAGTCAAAACTCTAATGCCAGTCGAATATTTCTTTGTGATTGGAATGAAATGTCCCAGATTAATTTTATATAGTTTCAGTTATTATTGTATTTGTATACGTTAGTTATTAATTATTATTTTTGTATACACTAGTTCTGCTTTTAACATATTAAAGCCTAACAGACAAAACTTTCAATACGGGACATGAATGAATCGTCTATGTGCGAAAACATTAGAAATGTATGGACTTAACTCATTTTTACAGTAAAAATTCCCTTTTTTAGTGTTTTTTCAGTAACTGATAAATAGTTGAATTATCGAAAATTTTTTTTTTTTTAATTTTCTTATATTCCCAGATTATATACCGATTAACTTCTAACTTTTGTATTAGTCTTTTTTCATACTTTTTTGTCTTTAATAATCATACTTTCTTTAAAATCATATTGTATTTTTATAAATTTTGTATTTAATTTTTATTACGTGTCTTTTTTCTTAGCTTATAATATTGAGCAGATCAAATCTAATAGATGAATTGTTGCATATTGTAATTTACTTATAATTGGCCGGAAGGCTTTAAATTACAAGCCGAAAATAAATAAATAAAAAAGGTGTGTTAAATACTTGTGTGGGCAAATTTTTTTCCCACTAAACCGATTTTGCCCAATTTCGAACGTAAATTTCTTGTGATTATTAGCAATTTTTGCGCTAAATTTGTGCTTTCAATATTTCAAATATTATCGAAGGCGGTTAAACATCTATTCTTTAATGGTCTCAGATGAGTGCTTCAAGCAGTTACAAACGGAATAATTAAGTTAATTTAATTTCATCCTATAGTAATGGGTATAAAAAATCGGATTCTTATTTGATTCAACAGTACGTGATTATAATAATTATAATTAATTCAAGATAAGACCTTTACCTTTCACAAATGGCGGATTTTAAAGTCTCTGAATACTGATCACAATTTTGATTCCTAAATATTTGTCGGTATTTCAAACATTTTTCGAACGTATCGAATTCGAATTCTCTAATTTTATAAATTTAGCATTTGTTTAAATTTAAATATTTAAACTCTAAAATTAAAAATACTATCAAAACTGTATGTATAAGTATATAAAGTTTGGAATAATGTTATTATTGTAAAAACCAAAATATGTCTTTAAATTGTATTTTATTTCTCAAAGATTCGCTTTGTTCTGAACAAGTGAAAAAGAGAAGGAAACCACTAAAAGACGTCATCCCAGCTTGAGAAAAATAACACAAGAACTTAGCATATTCCATTCATCCATCCATTTATATGATCAGGATCGAGAATTTGGGCAAGGCTCGCATCGTTTTAAGCGCATCATAATTGGTTATAAGATATGGGTCTAATGATACGACGTGCAAACAAGTACACAAACATCGGAAAGTATCGTTTTGAATCGATTGAAGCCGTAAAGGAGAGCAGTTTTTCCCGAACTGGTGTTATATTGGGCCTTTTGGCCAGGCCCACTTACATCGTAATGAACATTGGTCGATATATAACGGTCGATACGACCCAAATTTTGGCGGCTTGGTTTTCTTATCTCTTATATGAACACGACGCCTCAGTGAATAGAAATATCTCATAACTCTTAAACGCCATCTGAATTTTCTTCATATTTTTATGACATTTTTAAAGTTTATTAATATTTTAGAAATGAAGTTGGATTCGCATTAAAAAGTCGTCACGGACTCCGGGTAAATCTTTTGCCGATATGGCCATTAAATCGTCCTTTGATGTATGCCTGACGAGTACTTTGAGTAGTCAAGCTCATGACAAGTGTGTAGCTTCTCCTATTGAATGCTTGCAGTTTTGGTATGATGTTATATTTGGCAGGGACGCAAAAACATATTTTGAGACCTACTTAATCCGACATAGAAATATATGGCTACTCTGCAAGTAATGAAAATACTTTGATCTGTTGGTTTACTTTTGGATCATTTACTTTAATGACTTTTTACATACGTATGTTCTATACAAATGACTTAATGAAATGAGAAAAGCCAATACAGTATGTTATAGTTAATATTAAAGAAAAATATATATTTAAAATAATAATATTTAATGATGTGAATTCAATACTATTACATATATACGACATACAACATATATTTATTATAAATTATATTTGAAACCCGGTAAAACGAGTGTAACATACATACGTACATACTAAATACATACATATATACTAAGGAAACAGAAGAATTTTGTAATTTTAAAAAATTTGCAAAAATACAAACGAAACAAAAACAATTAATTTTGAAATAAATGTGACGAAAAAAAAACAAACAAACGCATATAATAACTTAATAATTTCAATATAATTTGCTGTTGTTTTGCAATTATTTATGCATGTACATCATCCTAACAACATCAGTCATCAATAATTACGTCTAGAACCTTAACGTCATAGCAGCTATCAAGGCTGCCGTCAGCAATGTAGAGAGCACTACGTTTTCTGTCAGCGTGTCCGCGGTGCTTCTAACATTATTATAGCTGTCTATGATGTTAATCTTCCAGCCCATGTTGGCATGGGTGAAACTATTGTAATAGACCGTATCAGGCCATGTTATGTTGGGTGTTATTTCCAATATAGCTGGTTCCTCGGGTGGGCATTCGGTTATCAGGGAACGATTGAATTTCTTAAAGCTTGGGAAATTATCATCCAATCGCCGATCGTAACCGAAAGGATAACGGGATATACACAACGGACCGGCGGCAGTAGGTTTCGGCCGACCCCTGCGAGTGAACTCGACGCCGGCTAGGACACGAATCTCGCTTTGTTTCGCATCGCTGAGGCGATCATAACCACCGCGGGGTTCATCGGTTATAACAAGAGGATGATAATTGTCCGGTGAGTGGGGATTATTGCCACCTCTTACCTGTAGAAATATGAAACAAAACGAATTAATACAAAGATTATTTCCCTAAAATGGTTATAGTTTATAGGTGCCAGTCATGGATAACACTAGACAACAGCAGTTTTGATTGCGGAATAATAAACAGTTTGAAAAATGCTACAGGTTATTCTGGATCAGAATAAGTTATTAAGTTATGTTAAAGCCAAAGGGCCTTTATAGTTGATGAAAAGATGGTATATAAATATCTGGTCAGGTCTAAAACCTCGCTGCTGAGATCCAATCAACTCAGTTGTAGAATCTGATTATTTAAAAATTAAAATTAATTAATTTAAAATTAAAATTAAAAATTTAAAAAATCAAAATTTCAACATTTTTTCCCGTTCTATTCTCAGTAAAAGCCTTTACTTTCCGATAACTGATGTAAAGATAAATAGTAGTGAGGGTATAACGTGGAATTTGCGTATAAAGCCAGATCACATATTTACAGTGAGGAATAGAAAAAATTTTTTTCTATTATAAAGGGTGTCCCAACAAGAACGCAATATTTAAATGACTGATGCAGCAATGAATTGTTTCTCTGGCTGTATGACATGTGGCGCCGTCTTGTTGAAACCACATGCCATCCACATTCATTTCTTCAATTCTAGGCACGAAAAAACTGGTTATCATTTCACGACACCGAACACCATTGACAGTTTGCGCTTGATATGCCTCATTTTCATAAAAAAAATGTCCAATGATTCTTCCAGCCCAAAATCCACACCACACGTTAAGGATGCATTTGCTTCTCGTGAATCACTCGAGTATTTTCCTCACCCCAAATGCGGCAATTCTGCTTATTGATGAAGCCATCAAGATGGAAATGGGCCTCGTCATTGAAGATGATTTTATCGGCAAAATCAGCATCTTCATGTAGTCTATCCAATACCCAAATAACGAACTCCCTTCGCTGTCCATGGTCAGCTGGCTTCAGTTCCAGAGTCAATTAAACTTTGTATGAGTAAAAATGCAAATCTTTCGTCAAAATTCGCTGCATAGTGGATTTGGAGACACCAATTTGCTGAGCTCGGTGTCGAATTGAGGTGGATGGAGTTTGAGCGACATCATCACATACAGCTGCGACATTTTCGGTCGATCGACCTGGTCGAAGGCGTGTTGTTGTCTTTACATCACTAACAGACCCAGTTTTGGCAAATTTATCCATTAATCTCCTTACAGTTGACTCTTTTGGAGCATTATTGTGACCCCAAATTGATCGCAATGTGCGAACTGTAGCCGTAAAACTTTCACCATTTTGGTTAAACAATTTCACAATGAGAATGCGTTGTTTTTTCGTGTAGCGCTCCATTTTTACTAACCTCGTACCTTCTACTAGCAAACAATAACAATTGTTCAAATGTCAAACAATGACACTTCGAATGGCGCCAAGTTTAAATCATGCGTTCTTGTTGGGACAACCTTTACATCTCACGTTTACGTTCCTGTCTAATGTAAAATGACTGAGATTTTTGTTGAAGACTTCATCTTGGTCAGTGTAATCTTACAAAAACTTATGAACTTGACAGGACTACCAAACTCATCTGTGGTTTCATAAAATTTTTGCGGTATCGGGCCTTCCAAAGCACCTTTACAGTTAATGAAAAGATGGTATATAAATATGTGATCAGGTCTAAAGCCTTGCTGCTGAGATCCAATCAACTCAGTTGTAAAATCTGATTATTTTATAATACCAAGTTTAATTAGTGAGTTTCTAAAGGTGCAATCGATAAGATCATTATTATTTTTGTGAAGTGGCAAAATTCAGTAGTAAAAACATGCCGCGAGGAAAAAGTTTGGCAGAATACGAAACAGGTAAAATAATCGCTTACAAGGTAGAAGGATGCGGTGGAAGAGAAATTGGGCGCAAACTGGACTGCAAATTTTTTACGAGATCCTGACGCTTATGGAAGAAAAAAAAACTTTCCAATCGCGATGAGCGACAAATTATTAAAAATGCCAGCATCACAAGGTGACAAAACCCGAATATATTACAAACAACATAACATAAAGGTATGCACTTGGAATATCCAGAATTTACTGAGAAAGTGCCTCAATTTAATAAATGTAAGGCTAAATCCTTTCATCAGACGCGATGAACAGAACAAAATTGAGAAATTTCTTATTAGAGCTGACATGCAATAAAGTATGAATTCGGATATATGTACATATATGTATATTCGTAGCTGGTAGGAGATTTCAACACGTTGTGGGCATGAAGAGACGGAAGGCCAAAATGTTGACACGAAATATGAATTTTATGAGCGTCTGGTTGAAACAAACAATGGCTATCCTGGTCACAACTTCAAAATTTTATGAAGGAAATATGTTTTTAAATTTTTTCTTATTTTTCATCTGTTAGCGTAATTTGTAGCAATTTTCATAATGTGTGTGCGGATAAATACAGTAAATAAAAATCCAAATTTGAATTTCCTATTAGGTATTTGCAATTATGTAGAAATTTCAGCCAAGTTTGTTTATATTATAATGTTTTATATTAAGTAAGTTTACTATATAAAGCGTATTTCTGATCTAAATAATTATCCGGCTTTAGAACGAACAACTCTTAGATTTTTATCAAAAGCTAACGGTAATTGTAAACAGCGGTAAACAGTGAAAAATCATCCGTTAGCATAATTTTTGACGAATTTTGGTAATCCTGCATCAACCTTATCTGCGAAACTTCAGTTCACACTTTCATCTTTTCACACTTAGTCGTTCTAGTAAACGCTTTCCCTTTAAATGACGCAAACACAGTCTAAAATTTATAAAATTGGTTTAATTTTTGCATCATAATATAGTTTATCATTTGTGGAAATAGAATATATAAAATTTTTTCCAATACATAAAATTTATGTTAAGAAAATTAACTGTGAACTTTGCCATTTTTTTTTGCAAATTGCAATATAAAAGAGCAGTGCAAGATCTAAAACAAACGAGCAACGCACACATGCGCTTGTTCGTGGGAGTGTGTGTGTAATGTGAAGAAAATTACAAAACTGAAAGTTGCAGGAGAATCTCAAACAATAACAACAACAGTGGAGAATGGTTTTTGCAAAGTTTACTATGAGCGGGAAACAATAAGTGTCGTTCTTAGTGTTGCCATTGTCGGTTAGTTCGATGGTGGGGAATGGATGATAATCGTGAGCTGTTGATGAGAAAGGTAAGTGTGTTTTTAATATTGGCGAGTTGTTTTTTATTTTATCTAAAATGCTTTACCTATTACAATTGCATTCCATCTGTTACGCTGAAGAAGGTTCTTATAGAAATAAAATTTCAGTAATTGGTAATTGAATGTTTACGGGAGACCACTGTTCTCTTACAATATTTTTATTTTGTAGTTTTTGGTAATTTAGTTTACAATATGGAGTCAATACTTTGGCGCAATTTTGGTAGCGCTTTTTACAATGTTTATTTTGATTATTAGGGTTTATTATTTGTTTTCATAATGACTTCAAAAGAAGTCAATTCCATGCGAAATACATTCTAAAAACCAAAACCAGTAACAAAGTTGTTATACAAGGCCCTAGGGCCTATGAAAACTAAAAATACGCCTTACGATACCACTGTCGATACTACACGTGTGGTCCTTTGTGAAAACGAATCTAAATATGCAATTTCGATATGCCTAAATAAATTCGTATTTGACTAAGGCAGCATTCAATTGAGATCATAGGGTTTCTATATTAATATAACAAATTATTTTTGCCCTAGCACCCTTTGATATTGGTACTCATTTTCATTGTCACAGCTTCGTCAGTTTTCACTGAAGTGTATCTTCAACTGAATCATCAGGATACTCATCAGAGGGTACAACAAATGTAAGAGATATCTAATACATAATCGAATTTTTGAGTTTGCCATAAGTCATATAACAAACATCAGGAACTATCATTGATAATAAGGGAACTATACTGATA
Source organism: Philornis downsi (assembly GCA_019455685.1). Lineage (NCBI taxonomy): Eukaryota > Metazoa > Arthropoda > Insecta > Diptera > Muscidae > Philornis > Philornis downsi. Next base: position 2,835,832 of record JAHXMU010000307.1, read on the forward strand.
ACAAGTACAGTATTCAATATTTTTTTAACAAGCACCTAAAGACTGACGCTGGGTAAGGAAAACAAGAAAAAATTATATATGTCGTCATACGGCGATTACCCAAAATCCATCAATCATTCCGCCACATCAAAACTAAGTTTTCTATTTCAATTACTCCAACTTACCCTAAAAACGTATGTGAGCCCGCGTTTCAGGAATAATTCTGGTATCATGTAGCCATTTATGTACCACGCCAAACCACTGGACACATGACCTGTGGGAAATCAAAATTCTTAGAAGCGACAGATTAAAATGAACACCTCAATACCTACCCGTTATGCCCTGATAGGCCTTCAAACCCCCTGAAGGTCCCAGATAAGCATCAAAAGTACGAATCGTTCTGGAGATATACAAATATTATTGTAGAAACGTGTAAATATCGCATCTGATTAACTTACGGATTCACAATTTTCACCCGCTCCCATGTTTGTATTGGCGCATCCACATGTTTGGTGAAACTGAAACAATCGTTTACCGGTTCCGTAGTATTGAAATCGATTAAAATGTCACTTTTCGGATAGTATGTATGGAATGCTGGTTCACTGTTTGCATCTAGTTGTCCTAGGGCCCAAACAATATAATTGCTTTTATCCAAATAAATTTCCTTATCACCGGGATCAGCTAAATCAATTAACAATTAGTGTTATTATTATTATTTCCTAAATATTCAAAGCATATCTCATCAACTCACAAGATTTTAGGGTTCTTCTGAAGTTAATAGTGTTTATGCCATCTTTGCGGCTGTAGGTGTTCATTTGGAAACTGTCCAGACCTCCGACGACATCATCGCGACATACACCTTTGTTTTGACCCAACACCTGGACGCAAGGAGCCAAAGATGTTATGTTATAATCTATTGCATAACCTCTGATTTCATCGATGTAAGCCACAACCACGTCAGCACCTATCATTTGAGATGAACTATCGGATCCAGACAGACCAAAGGACATATAGTCATCCATTTCTACTTGCCCCGACAGTTGTAGAGTAATTTGAGGTCCAAATACTTCCCAAGAGACTTGCAAATTTTTGTGTAGCTGTCGACAATTAGGCAGTGAAAAATCGTACGGCGTTATTTTGACCAATGAGGGTGGAACGTTCAGATTATCCGCAATCAAAACGTGACCATAGTTTTCGTTGTCGGCCAAATCATAAATACTTATCCAGTCTATATCGAATATAGTTTTATCACCAGGTAATTCCAAGTCTATGGTTTCTTTGTCATATTTACGAATGGGATCTAAGCTACGAGTAAAAGTTTATTAAATATTGTACATGTGCGTATTTTTGTAAAGACAAGAGAGTAAAGCAGAAAGTTTTTAGAAATATTAACAAACAATTATAAGTCAGTTGGGCCCAATACAAAAACAAAATCCTTTGCATCCCATTCAGTGAGCTTGTATGCATACATACAGATATATCGAGGTGACATCGACTCAAGCTAGTTCTATTCGGGGTGCGATGCCACGACCATATGCATTATAGTCTCATCTTCTAAACGTTATGCCGATCGCAACTTGCTCTGGAAAATGCCCAAAGTTTATTAAGAAAAGAGCTTCTCCTTTCACTTCGCATAGGCGATCTTGCAATATTTCCAGAATATCGCATCCAATTCTCAAAATTAAAGAAAGGATACCATATCAATTTTTTGTTTTACTTCGTCGTCGCTTTATCCACTGTTTTGTAGTCGCACCTGCTATTAAAGCGGTTCCGAAACTAGCCGAAATGACGTTTAGATGGTACCAGTAGTTTGCAAAAAATGGTTTTGGTAAAAACGTGGCAACCTTATAAAATATATGTTTGAGGTTTCACGTTATTTAGCATTGTTATTTGAGCTATCAAGCGTAAACATGGAAAAAATTGGTCACCGATCAATTCTCAATATGAGTGGCGCGCTTGCTTTCAATAGAGCAAAAACAACGTCGTGAAAATGTTTCAGTAGAGTGTTTGGCGTTGTTTCACCGCAATAAAGCCGAATTTTTGCGTCAATTTATAACCATAGATGAGACATGGGTCCACCATTTCACACCTAAGACAAAGGAACAGTTAAAGCAATGGGCTGGAATGAAAGGATCGTGTCCAAAGAAAGGAAAGGAAAAACCCTCAACGTCGAATATTACACTAATTTATTGCAGCGTTTATGTGATGCAATTATGGAAAAGGCCGCATTTGACGAAAAATAAAGTGTTGTTTCATCAAGATAATGCTCCAGTTCACACATTCACTATTGAGATGGTCAAAATGAATGAATTATAAGTTCCAATTATTTCATCACGCACCTATTTTCAAACTTGGAAAAAAAGATTTGCAAACAATGCAGAGGTGGAGTCTGTGGTTGATGGTTATTTTAAGGAGTTTGATAGTTCTTAGTATAAACAGGGTGTAGAAGATATTGGATATCGCTGGAAACAGTTTGTCATGCTAAAAGACGATTATGTTGAAAAATAAAGAAAATGTTTCCCAACTTTTTTGTGTCTTCTTTGTTCGGTCGGCTAGTTTTGGGACCGCCCTTATAGCTTCTGATCCATACCTTTTTCAATGCAGCACATGCGGTCTTTTTTTGTCGGTTTTTATTAGAAGGCATTTATTTGACACAGATAATGAGTGAAATATTTGTACGGGGCCATTCCAAAATCTGGCATGATATAGGTAAATCTTGATGAAGATGTTTTCTGACCAAAAGAATAGAAATGATAGAAATAGAATTACATTTGAAAAAGGTTTCGAATAAATCTTTATATTTTATCCAACTGTGCGGCAATCGAATTAAAATCAGAAGAAAGTTCATATTCTTTATGCTTTCTGTGAGAATTCAGAATGACAGGAGGTGAAGCAAGCGCTATGTGCAAAAAGACTGGACGATCCCGTGGTATGGTTTAGTTCCAATGGAAATCAAAGCTTAGTTTCAAAAATTCATACTTAATACAACATCTTTAAAATCGTTTAAAACTATGTACAATTGAATAAATTAATTTCAATGTGGCCCTTTGTACGGCACGTACATTTGCGACGGTGACGAGAGAAACCATGAATTTTTTTTGATCTGTTGTAATCGCTTCGTGCGACTTTATGAACATTATTTATAAATGTTTTAGTACAAAATACTTTCCATTTTCTTCTTCATACCTGAAATTTTCAATTCTTAGAATTATCGAAGAAAATAGGTAAAAAACCCGTTTTATAAATAGCTTTATACACTTTTATTTCCACGTAATCCATGCTATGATATAAATTTCGCAAATATTGTTTTGAAATAAAAATTTAAAATTTATTTTAGAAACTACATAGACTTCTTAAAAACGCATGTACGAATATTGAAAATTCAGATAGTTTCTGAGAAACTCATTTTGAAATTCATATTGTGTTAAGAACTTTTAAATTAATTCTTCGGCATATGGACTGCGGATGATATCTTGTGGTCATCGTTGAAGAATATAACGAAGAATTCCCGATATAAGGTAAAGATGAAACTGTATTTAAATATAAGATGGATAACATACAGGTTGAAAGTGGCGAAATATTAGTAACATTTGACATATTTTCCCTTTTTCCAAGCACTCTGTAGCAATAATAAGATTGAAAAGAAATGAGATCTGATTGAAAAATTTACAAAGACGTTATTTATCAACGATATCTATTAACATTTTGTATCAAGGAGAGAAGACAACAAAATTTATGAACAACGACGAGGAATGTCCACGGGATCTCCGGTATTTCCTGTAAAAACTAACATTATAATAACATCTATTGGCCAATTGCAATACTAATATGACGACAAAACCGAAAAGTTATAACGAAAGATTTTTTCGTCATGGTAAAGAAGACCGGCACGGTCACCTTAAAAATATCAAATTCATTCAGCAGACAAATTTAATTCATAATGATAGGGATAACAGGATAATTTACTTGGTTGCATTGATCATTAGACAATGGGAAAAAATCGAAAATGACTGGTATGGAGATTAGGAAGATTAATTAATCTCAATTCAAAATACCCGGGGAAAATACTTATAAACACTGTTGCCAACTTTATATTATGAGTTTTAAAAATCAGTGACGTCTAATTTTACGTTGCAAATAGATAAAAGTACATCTTAAGAAAGAAGAATTTCCCCAATTTGACAATAAAACAATTGATTTACCAAATTTGCAAAATATGCAAATCCTTGATCTGGTATCTGGTTTTTCGGAAAGATTTAAATTCAAATAAAGTGTAGGATAAATCTAATTTTGTTTATAAAATAAAATGCGATGAGGACAAGTCCAACATATGGCACTACAAAACAAAATTGAAGACAAGATTAGCATCGCACAAATCAGAGCAAGCCAATAAAACAAAAAACTGCCCTTGCAGCCAGCTTGGCATCTGCTGGTCATAGACCTAATTTTGACGCAGTGGAAATTTTAGGAGAAGAGATAAAATATAACCGGGGATACACTTTAGAAACGCTCCACATCATTAATGTTCCTATCAACAAGAGGCTGAACTACCGCGGCGATATATTTAAATGTGCTCAAATATATAGCACTCAGTTATTAACAAACTCGGACGCTTCAAATGAAAATTTACTTTACTTTACTGTTGAATGTTCTGTACGTTTTGTTTAAATAAATGTTTAGGTACTCTTGAAGATGACTGACAGAGTCAATCGAAGTACTGGGAAAAATATTGAATACAATAACCAGAAACAGTACCAACACCCCTGTTTTTGAATTTCATGACCTCAAGCCAAACAAAATAAAATAAATAAATAAATTGTAATTTACTTATTTCTAATTTGTATATATTTATACAACAATATGTCTTTATTAAATGGAATTTTGCTCTCGTCAATGCCGCTATCTCTCTTTCGCACTGTTAGTAAAGTGTCATCCATTTAATGGTTTCAAAACTGCCGGTCTGTCTAGGCAGTCAACTGTTAATTAATTTATTTAGTGAAAGGTTTGTCATTTATGAATATGGATCGTTTAACAACTGAAGAACGCGTAAAAATATTATACGAGGTGTTTTCAAAAAAATAAGGTGAATTTTCAAATTTCGCGGGCTACGTACATACATTCGACTACCGATTATTATTTTCTTTATGTTGGTGCACTCGTCTCGAAGATATGTTAACGGTGTTATCGATATAGCATGTTTAATTTTTTTGTGAGAGCCATAAATAAGACAAGTGTTTTGCGTGTTCGGCGATTTCTTGCTATCGAAAAAAATGGATCAAAGAAGTTGCATCAAATTTTGTGTAAAAAATGGAATTAAGTTTTCAACAACTCTTGAAATGTTCACAGTGGCATACGGTGAGAGTACTCTGAGTCAAAAATATGGTACAAGTTTTTCACAGAAGGTCGAGAATACGCTCGCTCTGGACGCCGCAGCACATCAACAACCGATGAAAATGTTAGAAAATTGTTATGGAGAATCGTCGAATCACAATTGGAGAAGTTGCTGAAGATGCCGGCATATCGGTTGGGAAATGCCATGCAATCTTTTCAAAATTTTGAGCATAAAGCGCGTGGCAGCGAATTTCGTTCCAAAATTGCTAAATTTTGACCAAAAACAACGTCGCATGAGCATCGCTCAGGAGCTGTTGAATGAAGTCAGCGATGATTCAGACTGGTGACGAATCATGGGTATATGGTTATGACATCGAACCCAAAGCCCAATCGTCCCAATGGAAGAGTCCAGGAGAGCCAAGACCAAAAAAAGCCCGCCAACTTCGATCAAATATCAAGGTTTTGCTCACTGTATTCTTCGATTACCATAGCGTGGTGCATCAGGAGTTCTTACCACAAGGTCGTACGGTAAATAAGAAGTATTAACTTGAAGTTATGCGCCGTTTGCGTGAAGGGTTTGTATCATGATAATGCTCCTGCTCATTCATCTTTGCTTGTGAGAGATTATTTGGGCAAAAACAACACCGTTATCATGCCTCAGCCACTGTATTCACCAGATTTGGCCCCTACGACTTCTTCCTGTTCCCAAGATTGAAGAGACCTATGAAATGACGGCGTTTTGCAACGATTGAGGAGATAAAATCCGAATCGCTGAGAAAGTTCAAGGACATACCAAGAAGTGCATATCAGATCTGCTTCGAGGATTGGAAAAAACGCTGGCACAAGTGTATTATATCTGAGGAGGACTACTTTAAATGAGATAAAATAGAAATTTTAAATATTTTTTGAGAAAAATGAAAATCGCCTTATTTTTTGAACACACCTCGTAGTTGAAACTTACTACAAAAATTTCCGTTTAGCTAAATAAACGGAATATAAAGAAAGCCAATTCTTGAATTATTTTTTCAAGGTATAACAATATCAATTTCATGAACATTGCCGAATTCTAAAGACTTTCGTAATTTTCCGCATTACTCTGTAATATAACATTCAACTTACTATCCCATTTCATCCGGTATTTTACTACCGCGACTAGATGGCTGTGCTCCCACACCGGTCCAAAAAAAGGTCCTTTTACCTTTGCCATCATAAGTAAAATCTGTAATGCGTATCGTTTTCGAGTCTAAAATCTCTACGGTGCTGCTGCTAACATTATGACTGCGTTTCGAGAAAGTACCACCCATTTGCGGCTGGGGTGGCTCAAACTCCTCCGGTATATAGACATCGCCAAAATTATTTTGATTATTCAAATCGTAAACAGCCAACCATTTTACTTCGGTGATTTTCTTATGATCCGGCAGACTCAGGGTGAAGTCTTTGTTATGATAACGATCTAAAATATTTGTTCTGTCAAAGAAAAAGTGATTATTTTTTTTTACTTTTGTAATAATTTCACGTTAACATACTTGCCAAACTCGTCAGGCACTATGAAACCTTGAGGACCAGGCCGATTTGAGGCACCGGCCCAGAAAAATGTATCAGCACCATTGCCATCGTAATTGAAACCCACTAAAAGGAAAGTATATTCATTGACGGCATAAACATCACCGGAAACCTAGAAATAATCTCTATTAAATAGATTCGATTGTGCAAATATGGTTACAGACCTGGTGATGGTAAGAATTTATTTTTCCTAAATATTTTCCCTGATAGGGGCCTTCATCATCATCGATGTCGATGGCAGCTTCTGGAAAAATAAAATAAATAAAAAAATAAATAAAATAAATAAGTACATTAATATTATATATAGTATTATATTATAATAAGATTACGGAGTAGTTGTGTCAAATGAGATAAATTTACAGGCTCCATATTAGGACTAACCGCTAGTTTAATGCCCGTTTATAAGATGTGGGAACATATTTTTATGTCTCAACATAGTTCGTAGCAATTTTATACGTTTGAACTAACTAAATTGCTTCTTCAATCTGTTGAATAATATCACTTGTCGATGTAAGAATGTCCGTCCGTCCGCCTGCGCGTCTGTTGAAAGCTCAATAGGTGTTGAATAGCTCGGACTAGAAGCATGAAATTTTCCTCGAAAATTCCATATATTCATAGACATTTATTGATTAAAAAACAACATACAAAGGCAGTTAAAAAACATTTCAAATTTATATATTTTTGTAAACGACTGTGCCAATTGAGCGTGGTTCTTAAAAATATCTAAAAAAACGTGTTTTTTTCGCTGGGAAAAAGAGACAAGTTAATATATCTGTGTCAGTAATTCTGATAATGGTCGGATTATGGTTTTTACGTCATCAGTTAGCCATTGGCAGAAATATGTTTGCATGCCCCGGCAATGTCTTACAGCTTGAGAGATACGGGATTTAGAATACGAGGTGTGTTCAAAAAATAAGGTGAATTTTCATTTTTCTCAAAAAAATTTATTTATTCATCAATTTCTATTTTGTCTCCTTCAAAGTAGTCCCTCTCAGATATAATACACTTATGCCAGTGTTTTTTCCAATTCTCGAAGCAGTTCTGATATGCACTTTTTGGTATGGCCTTGAGCTTTCTCAGCAATTCGGTTTTTATCTCCTCCATCCTGCAAAACGCCGTTATTTCATGGGTCTCTTCAACTTTGGGAATAGGAAAAAGTCGCACGAGGCCAAATCTGGTGAATACAGTGGCTGAGGCATGATAATGGTGTTGTTTTTGGCCAAATAATCTCTTGCAAGCAAAGATGAGTAAGCAGGTGCATTATCATGAAGCAAAAGCCATAAGTTTTTTTCCACAATTCCGGGCGTTTTTTTCGTATTCTTTATGTAAACAGCGCATATCTCCAAGGTAATACTCCTTATTTACCTTACGGCCTTGTGGTAAGAACTCCTGATGCACTACGCCATGGTAATCGAAGAAAACAGTGGTCTTGGCTCTCCTGGACTCTGCCATTGGGACGATTGAGCTTTGGTTTCGATGTCATAACCATATATTTATGATTCGTCACCAGTTATGATCCTTTTAGGCAAATCTGGATCATCGTTGACGCCATTCATTCAACAATTCCTGAGCGATGCTCATGCGACGTTGTTTTTGGTCAAAATTCAGCAATTTTGGAACGAACTTCGCTGCCACATGCTTCATGCCTAAAATTTCCGAAAAGATTGCATGACATGAGCCAACCGATATGCCGACATCCCCAGCAACTTCTCTAATTATGATTCGACGATTCTCCATAACAATTTTCCTAACTTTCTCAACATTTTCATCGGTTGTTGATGTGCTGGGGCGTCCAGAGCGAGCGCCGTCATTCACATCTTCTCGACCTGCTGTGAAAAGCTTGTACCACTTGTAAACATTTGTTTTGATTCAGAATACTCTCACCGTATGCCACCGTCAACATTTCAAGAGTTTTTGAGCACTTAATTCTATTTTTTACACACAATTTGATGCAACTTTGATCCATTTTTTTCGATAGCAAAAAATCGCCGAACATGCAAAACACTTGTCTTATTTATGCGTCTCACAAACAAATTAAAAATGCTGTATAGATAAAACCGTCAACATATCTTCTAGACGAGTGTACCAACATAAAAAAATAATAATCGAAAGTTGAACGTACGCAGTGCTCTCAAAGAAAAATGAGTTAAGTGGAGTTAGGATAAATTCCGGTTTATTCGTGATTATCGTTGTTCTTATTTAGGCGCCCTTATTTATGCCCAATTCAAGTTTCGAAATTTCATATAGTTCACGAGCTACAGCCATTTTTCAAGACACTACGATATGTCAGATGAATACTTCGATTAGCCTGGTGACGTGACGTGAAAGCTGCTCAAATTGACGTTTTGAATCGTAGTAAAGCCGTAGGTTTCGTTCATAAAGTATACAAAATAACTGAATGTAAGAAGCTCTCCCAAAACTTCATTAATAGGATGCAATAAAATTCGTTTTGGTTTTAAATGTGTTTTCAGTTAATAGGTAATAGATGGACCACCTTAGCTCATAAATGTTTAAGATGTCTCTCTAACTGCGGATCGGGAACTACTTTTAAGAAACTGCTCTAACGTTCGTTATTGAACGATACTAAATGATACGAATCTCTACTGGAAAAAGGACAGTATCGGTATAAAATCGATATATTTACCGAAAATTTTGTGCTAGCTAGAGTCAAATTCGTAAAAGTTGCCCAGGAATGCCAATTGCTGCCGTACAATTTTTAACGTACCGAACTACCGAAGGCAGCTCAACAATCGACGAAATAGTTGATATATATGTACGTTATGTCAGTCCATTTTTCTTGTACCTTCCCACTGATTTGCCGTAGTGTGAATATTTAGGCAAGATTATTTATTGGGTCTAAAGCTACCCTGATAAGCTCCAATCAGCTTTAGTCCGAAAAATAACACATTGTTTTTATTAATTCGTGATATTACTATTCTAATATTGCTTTGGCTTGGTGATGAACCATCGTAAATAATTTGCATAATTTCCTTGTTTAAGCTGCCATCTGGAATTAGAACAACTGGGGACCGTTGCATCATATGCTTTTTACTTTTGGTAGAATTTTTGAGTTTCACTTATATCCCTGTTCATTTCTACATCATCGCCCTCCCGCTCTTTTCACACACATTTCTTTCCCCTAAACAGATTATTTTAGATTATTTTCTTACGAAGTTACAATTGGCCTCATGCGATATTTTGGATCATATCAGGGATTGATGAGTGCGACGTTTTCATACTCACGTATGGTTTTTGAGGTAGTAATCGTCGAATACACAATATGCATCTACCATGTTTCAGAAACATTAGGAATAGTGTCATAGTGATTGAGGGAATATATATCGTATGTTGGAGTAGAATATAGAGTATAGTAGAATATATGTACGCAGCTTAGTGACACCTAGCTTCCTTTCCCCGTTTAGAATATCATATATAAATATTTGTCATGTGCGAAGTTAGGTGTTTTACAGCATCTTCTTCAGCAAAATATAGGTTCAAAACCCATTTTCAGTTTCAAAAGTAAGTTAAATAAAACCCACATAAAGCTATGATTCAACTTTTATTTTATTATAATACTTGGATCTTGCTATTATGTACGATATACAATGTCATTTAAATTGGATTGGTTGCAGTAGTGGATCCTCTGACGTCAATTTCGAAAAAATACGGCCTTATGACACCTCTAGACCATAATGCACTCCACATAGCCACTTTTTCCGTATGCAACAGTTTTTGCACAATCACTTCTAGATTATTCACTGAGTAAAATTTGATTCGATTGAAAGCCCCGTTTGAATCACTGGTTTTGTAGTAAGTTTTAACTAGTTTTACGCGTTTTTCGGCTGTCAGACGATCGTAAGTAGAAAATATTTCACTAAATAAATAACACTTCAAATGACGGGCATTTAACAGCTGACAGCCTTGCCTTACCGGCGGTTTTAAAGCCACTAAATGTATAATTCTATATTACATAATAACGGTTCAATAAGGGCTTTCTGAACACATTTTCAGTATCTGATCTATCGGAAAAAATATTTGCATCTTTGCAAGCGCAATAATATTTCACTAAAGGTCTTAAAAAAAAAACAACAATCGTTATACGTTGTTGATACACTGTTGAAGCTTTTTATAAACTCTTGCCAACAATAACTTCTTTTGAATACTGTTATTCTTTAATTATTTTTGAGTTATTTTTAATTTTGAATAATTTTTGAATTAGTTATGGCTAAATCGATTGTGGAAGAGAATGAAAATTTATAATAATATTTTAATATTTAAATATTTGCAGCATGCATCTTAGAAAAACTGGGGATTTGAACTGTAAGAAATTCATACCAACCGTGGCCACGCAATAGTTCGTAGAAACTACAAGTGGTTTGGAGAAAATTGATATTTTTATCACATTGGATTCAGTTGAAAATGACAACGCAAACAGCTTTGATGAAAAAAGAAAATATCTTGACTGTAGAAAGGGTAATATTAAAAGTGGCTATAAATATTTTCCGATGTACAAATGAATTTTGTTTTCCTACTTAACAGTTTCTTGAGTGAGAACACATTATAAGTGAATTTAATTTATAAGTTTATTCTCCCAAAATCGTCTGAATTCCACAAATACTATTTTTGTTCCGATACCATAATAGTAGCACTTGGAAACGTTCACGTTTTTTTGCCAATAATTCTCTTGTTTTTCTTTTATTATAATTGAAAGCAATAAAAAGTTGTTTCTTAATATATTCGCTACACTTTCGTAATTGCTGTCAATTACAAAGAACGCATGTGTCTTAAGTCTTCTGTTTTGTTTAACGTTCAACAAGAGCTAAATCCATACTTTGAAATTTCAAAGCCTTTTTAATTTGTTTATGTACAACAAATTATTTCAGGTAATAAGAAAATCTTGGGATCTCTCTCAAATGTTGGAATAAAAAATACAGGGTGGGCCATATGAGTGTCGGCGATTTAATTCTAAAATTTCTCGGTAACGCGCGGCGCGGGGTGGCGGGGGGATATGTTGTTCGCTGCGCCGCTTCCTGGAAATTTAGTCGCCATGGAGCCGTCACGGGAGTGCAGCGTGCATTTTGTGTCCGAGCGTATTACGAAAACAATAAATCAGTGATTACTGCACGACGTTTGTATCGGCATGAACACGGTTTACACGATTTAAGTGAAGTTCCAAACGCCAATGTGATACGAAAATGGATCAGAATGTTCGAAACAACCGGCTCAACAGTACCAATTACGGTTCGTGGTCGCCCAGTTTCTGCAAGATCAGCCGACATTGTGAAGCGTTTTCGTGTTTCAGTTCAGCGAAATCCGCAACAGTCAACAAGTAAGAGAAGTCAGTCTTTGGATGTCAAAAGAACAACTTTACGACGAATTTTGAAACGTGATTTGCATTTGAAGGCTTATGAAATTCAGATAGTCCAAGAATTAAAACCCGATGATGCCAATAACCGACTTAACTTTGTCAATTTGATGCTAGAGCGGTTCAATAATTTCAACAACGTAATTTTTAGTGATGAGGCTAATTTTCAAATTAATGGCCATGTGAACAAGCAAAATTGTCGATTCTGGTCCGAGACTAATCCCCGACGCTTGCATGAACGTCCGTCAACCGGTATTATTGGACCATACTTTTCTGAGGACGAAAGAGGGCATGCGATGACGGCTGGTGCCAGCTTTGCAAAAACTTCAAAGCAATACCTCGTGGATGTGGTTTAAACAGGATGGGGCCACATGTCATACGGCTAGGGTATCCATAGAGCTGCTGTAAAATGTTTTTCTTGGAAAACTCATTTCTAAAAGGGGGGATATTGAATGGCCCCCACGTAGCCCCGATCTCTCTCCATGCGATTATTTTCTATGGGGCTACGTCAAATCGGTAGTCTACGAGAATAATCCGACCAATTTAGAGCAGTTGAAGAGGAACATTATTCAGGAAAGTAACAAAATACCGAGAACAACTTTTCAACGAGTTTTCCAAAATTTGCGATTTCGGTTCCAAGAGTGTCAAGCAGCCTAGGGAAGCCATTTGGACAACATTATTTTTAAGTCTTTAAAATTCCCATGCTTCTACTTTTTAAAAATACAAATATATTTTTTTTATGTTTCGTAGTTTTTTTTTTAATTGAATATTTAAACCGCCAACACCCTTATGGCCCACCCGTTAGATTATTGCATGTCAGCTAAATTACTTCCCTTAAAGCAATTCTTTAGCGATGTTGCAAACGAGTTTAAACAAATTAGTAAACAGTAGATATATAATAACCAGCTAGTTTCGACTTCGACATCTGATTTAGCGAAAGATGCAAATAAAGATTTTGTTTGGCGGGCAGATAGTTTTGTTTTTGGCAAATTCAACTCGTTTATGAATATACAATAGTCTGTTGTGTTTAATAGGTGTAAAGCTTTATGTATTATTTATTTTTTAGATACATTTGCATATTTCCTTAACATACGAGTATACTTGTAATCCCCCATAAAATCAATTCAAACGCATGAGTAATCTATTGGAAATTTTGATGACACTCCTAACAATATAACCCATTCCAAAATTATGCATTTTGTTTTATTGATTTCTAAGACGATCATCTTTAATGTGTTGCTCAAAATAACGCGCAACGTTTCGGTTATGTTGATATTTTTATATATATGTTAATACTTTTATATATTCAATTGCTGGTTATAGGAAAATGTTATGTAAAGTTGTTTTTTTAACGTGTTTTAACTAATCACGATCAGAGATAGTATTAGCACCTTTGCTTGCCTTTTTAAGATTTGATGATGATAAGGCGAAAATTATTATCATCTAATCTTGCAACTTATGGATTTAAAATAGAACTCATGACGGAAATTTATTGGTCAGTCGTTGACTGAGCAGTGGTGGTAGTCAGACACTTAGTGCGGAGGTTATATTTTTATCATAATCAAAAAATTTGAACAGAATAATGTAATTAATTTAGAGGTACTTTTAGATTAGGATCAGATCAGATTTTCTAACTCCCAGAGTATTTTTGATTAGTATTGATTGATATTATATCAATAAAAGACAGCCCGGCATAGCGTCTACAAATTATAATTATAATTATATCGTATTACAGCATTGTTTGATAAAAGTGTTTGATGCGCTTGTGTCTATAATTGGCCTACCGAACACCAAATTCCAAAACCACCGAATACCAGCCGATAGATCACATCCACTATTTAATGAAGAAAATGCGGTCGCGGTAGTTGAGAGTGAATGCATACATTCGGCTTGCCGTATGTAACAACTTGAGGTACTTTAGGCAAATGCGGGAAGATAAATTCGTATTTGTTTGGCAAGGAAACAAACGGTGTTGATACAACATATCTCTATTATTGAGCTGACAGTATTTTTTCAAGATTTTGACACGGATAAAAACACAATAATGGATTTGTGCAACATAACATTCAGATGTAGGCACTCAAAATATTACCAATTTCACGCTGCTACAGTAACCAAATGGCTAATGACGGCGCGCTCATTTGTTTGACAAGCGTCGATCTCTTACGTTCTTTAAAAGCCCTGCGCAGCATATCGTTTTACATCGCAATTAAAAAACTTATCAAGATGGAATTCGAAAGTAACAGTGTCATTGCTCTGTATTTGGCAGAAAAATCGCAATCAGCCATTGTTAATGAGCTACATTACACGTAAAAATAACGCATTTGGCATCAAAAAATATCATGGTGGTGGACGTTTAAAAACAGCGATTACGATTACGATTACGTTCGAAAAATGAAGACTAGAATTCAACGCAGTCCACGACAAGGCGCAGTTTAATGGGCGAAAAAGTTGAATGTGTCTGTTCGTGACATGGGGCGTATGTTAAAAAATTAAGTCCTAAAAAATACCAGAAGTGCAAGATTTAACCCCTGCACAAAAGGCAATTCGCTTAGTAAAAACTTGATTTTTTTTCTAATGAAAACAGTTTTTAGTTCGCATAAAAATCTTGTTGTCTGCGGAAATAGTTGACAATCGCCGGAATTATGTATGTCGTAGTCGAAAAGTGACAACTCTCGTAGTCACTGTCGAATTTACATTTTATCGGTATCATGTAACTTTTTCGACGTGAGTTTAGTTTTGTAATAGATTTCTGTCACAAAACAGATCAGCTGATAAATACACAAAACAAAATACCTGCTGATATGTTGACACAATTTCCATTTAATTTTTCCCGCGTTGTGCTGATTTTTTGAAATAATTCCTAAGCAAACAACTAAACATGATAAGTTTGGCTATATTCTCATCTTCTGATGAGGATGAAGATGAACGCAGTGTAAGAGAACTTAGAAATTTTAGAAGACAATTGAGAAATCGCTCGAACATACTTTTACTACCAACTTCCAAGTAAATTAGGTTAATTTTTTATGAAGACTTTTTTAGATTTATTGCAAATTTTAGATTAAATAAAGATGCTTTACGGTATGTTCTGAGAGAAATATCACCCTTGCTCCAAGATGGCTCCAGGTCAACACAAGTGACCAAAACATTGCGGCTTGCAGTAACGATGAGATTCTTAGCTGAAGGAAGTTATCAAAAAGGAGCTGGAAACGACTTTAATGTTGGGCTAGCCCAACCAACAGTCAGTGGTGTGTTTCATGAATGTATAAATGCCATGTTTACACAACTTTGTCCGAACTGGATCTCTTTCATTATGACATATGAATCATATGAAATCAAGGAACATTTTTACCAAAAAAATGGTTTCCCGGGCGTTATCGGTTGCGTCGATGGGATTTTGGCTCCAAGACTATCGGAGCAATATAACTACTACTAATTTTTGTAACTTTAACTGCTCTTCTTGCAACTTAAAAGTTTTACGGCTATATCTTTCGATTTCTGCCAAGCTTTTCTTTACATCGTTGTATAAATCAGTTTGGACTTTTAATTGTTGCTCGAGAAGTGTATATTTTTGCACTGATTTGGCCTGTTCTTTTGCCTTTGATGGTCGAGGATTGCAATTGGAGCTCAGAGGCAAATCTTCCATACTAATGTCAGTAATTAGTTCTTCATACGTTTCCTCTCTCAAGTCCACCACTGAAGCATTTGCAACACCAAAAGTTGGTCCTTCTGGATTAATTATTGAATCCATTTGCAAAAGTGCTGCAACTGTGTCTTCAACTGGTGTTAGCACCTTTTGCTTAAATATACCTCCTCCAGTTGCGCGACTTTCCACTTTGTTGTGCATAAGCTTCTTTTTTACGCTTGTTTTCAAATCAGCCCAAACTTTCATCCAACCATCGATTTCACGCGTAGGAGGTCCAATGCTGTTTAGCTTAGTTTTGATAACGCTCCATTGTTCTTTTAAATTCGACTTTTCGGTATTTTTATGAAATCCTTTAGCCAAGTCTGGATTTTGTTCCATAAATTGGACAAGGGTTGCAAATTGTTTTGGTGTTGTAACTTTTAATCTTATATAAAAACAGACATGTTAGCTGAAATACATGGTAAAAGTTTGAAGCCAAACTTACTTTTTATCATCCATTTTCCGTTTGAATCTTTTGATTATCTTGCTTTCTTCCTTTTTTTCTGACCTGTCACCAAGAAAATATATAACGACTGTTTCTGCCAAATTTTGGAGTCGAATACGACATACATAATACCATTATTTGTAAAAGATTTTCAACAGGGTCGCATTTCTGTCGAAAAGTGACTTACGTGATACCATTTTAGTGAAGTGACATAGATTTTGAGTGACTACGACATACATAATTCCGGCGAATGTATACGCCACAATTTTCGGATAATTTTTAGAAAGGCAAAATTTTACATCCACTGACAATATTTTTCTCCACTGTGGCCAAATAGAACATTTTACATCGATCAAAGACATACCGAAAGTCCTTGGCAAGTGTTGCCAGATTCCAATATCTCCATATTTCAGAATTTGCATAAAAGTATTATAAATTCGAATTTCACTAAAAAAAACACAAACCACTTTAGATGACAGAATTTCGTAGATAAGTTAAATACAGTTCTGAAAACTAGGCATCGCAAATAGCGATCATAGCGGTCCATTTTAAACTAAAAAAAAATCACTGAAATGGAAATATCGTACATACACATGAAATATATGAAAATGTCTGTATTTCAATGCACTTTATAAATATGTCACAAATTTTTATTTTTGATTATTATTGGTACAAATTAAATATAATATTTTTCTTGATTTTCATTCTTGAAAATTAGAAATAAAAATTATGATTAATTTTTATTTTAAAAAATTTTTATTTTTTTGTCAAAAATTTATTTTTATTTTCAAAAATAAAAATTATGATTGATTTTCATTTTATTTTTTTTTTTTAAATCATAAAAATTAACATTGATTTTTATTTTACTTTTAAAAAGTTATGATTGCTTTTTATTTTTAAAATAAAAAATTGATTGGATGGATTGATTTTTATTTTTAAATCAAGATCGATTTTATTTTTAAAAATCAAGCGTTAAAATCATGGCTTGTATTTTAAAAAATGACAAAAAAAATGTTAAAATTGTTTTGAATGTTTGAGTTAAATCGCTCCCTTGTGTAGAGGTACCAGAAGAGACATGATTAACCAAAAATTAAAATTAGAAGCTATAGAGAAAAACTTAAATTTTAGAAAATTAGTCAATTTGTATGGAAGTAGAAAAGGCGGGACGATATAACGCATTTGCAATCCTCGGCTACGATTCAACGAAATGTTATGCTGTGCCAGGTTTTAAAAAGTTTTATAAATTTTGTATGATAGTTATCGTGTCTAACAGCTAGCCGGGTAGACGCACATCGTTTAAAAATCAGACACGAGTTTTATTTTTGACTTTTAAAAGTATTGAATATTGTTGATTAATATAATAAAGATCCACAAAAAATTATGAAAAATGGTTTATATAAATATTACTCATAACCGCTATGGTTCCTGTTGAAAACTATAATGTCAGTCTTATGGGCAAAACTTTCGGCCATTGGGTATAAACGACACATGCTTCGTTCATTAAACGTATACCAGGATATGGGTCCGCGACAGAGCTTTCGAAATACGCTATGTACAATTTCAGAAAGTGACAGTTATTCTGCAATATGTATATAATGAGATTGTGTGGTAATGCAGACGATCTCAAAACGATCCCATTGAACCTGTTAAAGTGAACATTTTGGGATGTTCGAGAGGATTCGTTATTTTAGACAATTTTTTGGGTTTTCGGTATTTTAAATAATATATTAGGTGCACAACTAAGTTCCCGCTGTCTGCCAAAAGATGGCGCCAGCTGTAAGTAATAGTTGATTCTGCCATAACGTAAACGTCATGAGCCAGGCTTAGGCATGTGGTAAACTTACCGCCTTGATACAATAGTGGTTTTCTTTTGACGTCATATTCTTTTAATTGTGTGAATATGTATGATTTTGTGCCAAATAATCGTCATATACGTTAAGTATTAATTATACGTTAAGTATTAAATGAGATGCTGTTTTAAGTGAAACAACTTGTCGAGATTGGTTCCGTCGCTTTAAAGGAGGTGATTTCGATGTTGACGACCGTTCGCGTAAAGGGAGACGGAAAAACCTTCGAAGACATTGTATTGACGGTATCACTTGATGGGGATCCGTGTCGAACGCAGGTAGAGATTGCTTTAGTATTAGGTGATATCCGCCAAGACATTTCCAGGTGATTGCATGCGTTGGGAATGATTCAAAAGCTAGAAACTTGGGTTCCTTATGAGTTGTAGCCAGGAAACGTTGAGCGTCGTTTTCCGCCAATGAACAACTGCTTCAGCGGTAAAAAAGGAAGGGTTTTCTTCATTGTATTGTAACGGGTGATGAAAAATGGATTCACTACAGCAATCCAAAGATAAAAAAGTCATGGGGGCTGCCCGCTCGTGCTTCTACGTTGTCGCCTCGGCCGAATATTCACGCTGCGAAAGTTATGCTCTATATTTGGTAAGACTAGGTAGGTGTTATTTATTACAAGCTGTTGAAACCAAGCGAAACAATCACTGGGGATCGGTATCGACTTCAATTAATGCGATTGAACCGAGCTCTGCGCGAGAAAGACCCACAATACGCAGAGAGGCACGAAAAACTGATTCTTCAGCATGGGGACGCTCAGCCTCACGTGGCTAATCCCTTTAAAACCTACCTGGAAACGCTGAAATGGAAAGTCTTACCCCATCCGCCATATTCTCCAGATATTGTGTCGTCTAATTATTACTTGTTCCGTTCAATGGGACACGGTCTGACTGACCAGTAGTTCCACTCATACGACGACATCAGGGAATGGTTAGATTCGTGGATAAACTCAAAAGATAAACAGTTTTACCGTGATAGAATTCGAGCTTTGCCAGAAATATGGGAAGAAAGTAGTAGCTAGGCATGGGCAATACTTCCAATGAATCATTTGTAAACATATTTTCATAATAAAACTGCATTTTATCTTAGTTGCGAACCTAATAAGAAACTTTCATACAAGGCTTGACTTTCATAAAAAGAACGAATTCCTCTGTATAGCATGCATGAGATATGAGGGAACATCCAAGTGAGCTTACACGCATTCTATTTTAAGATTTACTCAACGGGACATACGTTTTAATGAAGGTTCGGAGAAGGTTTAGTTTGGGAAGCTCGAAATGTTCACCAGACACATCAAGCTGACCGCCGCTCAAATAATGATAGATGGCTACATCGGAGATTGAATCCGCAATCATGCGAACGATAGTCCCATATACGGTCATTTTAGAGAAAATATACCTATAGAAATGTCTTTTTTCAATACTATTTTTCATTACCAAAATTGGAGCAGCCTAATAATCACTGTTTTCAATATTACGATCAAATCTAAACATACACGTGAAAAACGAGAATTCAGTATGGATTTTTTTTAATATTAAAATTTTGTCCCCAGACTTTTGTGCCACCCTATAAACAACGCCTATGTTTATTTCGCCAATGGTTCCACTATTCGCACAATTATAGATGGTTTGCATTGTTTCTTTGATATCCCATTATTTTGCTAAGGAATTTTGGTTTAAAGCAACTTGTTTTAATTTTACGTGAGCAAGCGGGTGCAGTGCAGGGGCGGAAGGTGGCTGGGTAATGGAGTAAAGTGGTTCCCTGTTTTGAACTCGCTTGTTGGTTCATTATACAATATAGCATTGTTGTTGTTCAATTGAATTGTAATGTTGGAATTTCAGTTAGATGTATTTGTTAATATTGACGTTGTTGCTAGCGAGGGCACTCTATGATGTGGGTAAACGCGATGGTGTTTCTTTGTGTGTAATTAAAATGTTTTTATTTTCATACACCGTTGGAATGGGTTGATGTTGTGGAAGGTGTTCAACAGGATTTGATACATTTGAATGACGGTTGCGGCAAGAAATTGGCGTACAATGAACTAGCACAATACCGAAATTATTATGATTTGAAAACAATTTCTTTACTAATGCACAGGGATTAGAGTAAGAATGTGTGCAATTTTTCACTTTCTTCGTTTTGACTGTCTTTAAATTTTTATGCGAGATTAAATTAGCAGCCCTGAAATGTGCTATCCAAGAGATGGTACATAACGGAATTTCAGGAATCCTTTTCAGACTATCAAACTTCTATTTAGAACTTTATTATCCGATTTTTGTTCATTTTCCCTGAAGGTCACTATGACTATGTTGTTTATTAATTTTCAAGCATTTAAACAAAGCAAATAATATTAGTTATAAAGAGTGGGGCTTTCATAGAAGTTCAGTTTTTGTTTCGATTTCGAAACTTATTTCTGATTTATATTCGAAACAACAATTCACTTTATAGATTGATTTGTTTTTTGCTTGGAGAAAGTCTAACTAAACATAATGAAACAGTTATTTGATCGGAGAGCCTGAAACAAAATTATAATTTTATGTAACTTTGTTTCTTAATCCAAATCAAAACTGAAATCTGAAGTACTGAAATTATTTAGATCCGAAGATTTCAAACAAATATATAGTTTTATGTAATTCGATTTCTTAATGTGAATAAAAACTAAAATCTGATGTAAAAATGCAATTTATTTTCTAAGTTTTTAATACGATTATCGTATAGAAAATGTTCAAAGGACGTTTGAATTTCCTTCGAAATCAGTTTGAACTGAAAAACTTCAAAGGATATTTGAAATTCTTTCAATTTTTTTTAGTTCAAAATACAATTAATAATGTTTAAATATAACAAATTGCTGGCATGCCATGAACGGCATGTAGGAATAGGTGTGGCAAGGTGGTGCCAGGGGGGGTTAGCGCCCCAGAACTATTTCAGCAGGCACAGGGTTTTCAGATTATATGCATTGAATAAATCTAACCCCACAGAATGGATGATGGATGGATGGATGAATTTAGCCCCCCCTTCCTAAAGAAAATTTATTGAAGCGTCACTCAATACGCTTGCATGAATTCTATTCTTAGACGCACTCAATGGGACTCAAATAACGATAAGTAGCTGTATACGGGATTGATAGTCGGTCCCAAAATGTTAAAAAATGTTTTTTTGGGAGTCTGATATTGTAAACGCAAAATTATTTATAGTTTCTTTTTGCACTTACGAAACTGAAACAAGTCAAAACTGCTTCCGGAAAATCAAAATGAGTACTGCAAATATCAACAACTTTATTTAATAAATGACAATGTATTCCATAAAACACATCACTAAGAGAATCAAACACGTTGTTTATAACAAGTTAAATCTTCAAATCTCAATTCATCTGCCAGGGTCTTACTAAGTTTCTCCATGTGTCAAAATTTATATCCACGAAGTGTCAGTTTAGGCCACTTATTCGAAACAGGATTTAAGTCCGGAGAGCGTTACCGCTGTTCTGAAAGTACTGTTGTCTGTCACGGAACTACTTACGACCGGTCCTCGTCACGTTTATGCCGAAGAATAATATCTGAATCAAAATTATGCTCTAAAACTCGATTAACGTTTTATCTATAAGGTAGTTTTCTGAGTTCATATCCTCAAAAATGTTGAATACTAAAGCACTGTTGTCATAACTGAAAGGAAACCAATGAAGAACATTCTTCATAGGTCAGCTTTGCAGAAAAATACTTAAAACAACTTATTTCATTCCCGGACACATTCACGAAAGTTCAGTTTTAATTTGGTTTTAAAATTGTAAACTGTAAATTTATATAAAACTACAACAGAAATTTGTTACTGGTTCATAATCGAAACAATCATTCACTTCACATACTGATACGTTTCTTAAAAGAAACGGAACATTATAACCTGTATTTATTCTGTCAATTTCCTGCTAAAGCAAAATATGCCTGCTTGCGAGAGCAAACAGGATGCATTTTGTCACCGCGTTTCAATGTTTTCAGAATTTTGACATTAACATTAATGGAAACAGTATTGAGTTTGTAGATAAAATGAAGTGTCTTTGCATAACACTTAATAAACGACTGGATTTTCGTGCTCATATTGATCATCAAAATTTCCAAAGATACTTTTTACTCTGCAGAAGTTGTACAATATGAATATATTCCTTCCAATTCATATTAAAGAGGGGTTAGCTCATGCCTTGCTGATGTCTCAAATTAATTATGATATTGAAGTTTTTTCGGCAACAAATCTTGGTTGTCTTGTCTATGATATGATGATATATCACAAAATGCTATATGAATACGTTTTTTACGCGTTCCTTTAAGAATTATGTTGAATTTCGAATCATTAAATTATATTATAAATTGATAATATCTGGTTCAACACCTTTACTGCGAGGTAGATTCAGGTTCACTAGATCAACTAGAAATCCACAACTTGTAATTCCTTTTATACCAGGCTCTTCCATATTCTTAAAATCATTTACGGTGCGCCTTTGCAGAGCTTGGAATCAGCTTCCTCTGCATCTACGAAATTTTGCTTATTCAAATCATTTGCATTAAGTAAACTTCAGTAGCCTATTTCACATTATGAACTCATTATCGGCACTTGGTTTTGCTTTTTTATTTGTTTTATAACTGCATTTGGTTGGGGAACCATAATATAAACTTTGCTATTACCATTTGAATTTATATCGCTTTTAACTTAATTTTATTATTATTATGTACTTTTTTTTTTTTTTTTTTGAATATTTAATATTGTATTAAAGAATTTTGTATTTTATTTGTGATATTATATAATAGGTCTTTTTGACTTTCCTGCATCACGATGTATAAATAAATGAAATGAAAAAAATGAAAAATAAACTTCAAATAATATTTTTCTATTTTACGATAACAGACGCTTTTAAAAATGGTGCCATTGAATTTCTTTTAAATTGGAAAATTTTAAATTAAACACAAACAAAACATTTCATAAGCTGAATCAGAACCAAAATTATAAATAATTTGTTTTTATTCGTATTTTCGTTTAGATCATATGATGACTACTAACTTATCTCCTTTGAAGAACATTTTTATTGTATGAATTTCATGTACAGGGTGTCCGTCAAGAAGGTATACTACTTTGTTTGTTTATAATTTTTGATTAAATGAAAGATAATGGATCTTATACTGGTAAATGTTTTATTTAATGTCGCCAATTATGTATAGAATACAATATCAGATAAATGTCCGCCTCTGTTAACCTCACAAATGCGAGTCCTTTTGAGCACATTTTTCATTACATTCTCACACATTTCACGCGGTATTTTATTAATTTCATCACGAATATTTTTTATGAGTTGTTCAAGAGTTTTTGGTTTGTTTGCATAAACCTTGCTTTTCAGATATCCTCACAAAAAGAAGTCCGGAGCAGTTAAATCAGGCGACCGTGGAGGCCAATTAACATCACCATTTCTTGAAATAACTTATTGTGGGAAGATGTCTCGCAGTAATTCCATTGTAATCCTGGCTGTAAGCGATGTTGATGCCACAAGTTAATCAAGCCCAAACCATGCAGTTGTGGCATTAAAAATTTTTCAATCATATCACGATATCGCTCCCCATTGACAGTTACCGTTACACCGTTTTCAGTTTCAAAGAATGATTCCTATTGACCAAATTGCACACCAGACTGTCACTTTTAATGGATGCAAAGGTGACTGATAAATAATTTGAGGGTTTTTCATTGCCCAGAACCGACTATTCTGTTTATTCACATATCCATTCAAATGGAAATGTGCCTCGTCACTCTTTGTGTTTTTTTCATGAAAATCAGGTTTGTCATGGGCGAACTGTAACACCCTATTGGCATATGTACGGCGGCGTAAATAGTCTTGTGAAAGAAACTCTTGTGTCAACTGAATCTTAAGTGAAAGCAAATGCAAATCCTTATGCAAAATTGTTGCCAAAGTTGTTCTTTGAAGACCAAGCTCCTGAGCACGGCGTCGAATCGAGGTTAATGGATTGTTTTGAACACTTTCTTGAGCAGCAATAATATAATGCTTAGACCTATCAGCTACAGACCCTCTTTCTTCAAAATCATTCACTACACGATAAATAGTGCGTCTTATTGACACGTTGTTTCTTCCAAAAATTTCACGTACCTTTCTCATTGTCACAGTAATCGATGATTTATTTTGATAAAATGTTTTAACGATTAAAACACGTTGGTTTATCGAATATTTCTCCATAATAAACTTGCCATGTCTCTATTTCACGACTGCCAAATATGAACTGTCAAGACTAATGTTTACTAAAATGGCGGCAAAACAAAGTAGTATGCCTTCCCGACGGACACCCTGTACAATTATCCAAATATCTCAGTCTAACATAGCAAAAAAAGTTGAAAATTTGAAAATTGACATTGCTAAAGAGAGAAAGAGATAGATATAATTTGCTGCAATCTTCCCAATCTGCACAAGTTCATGTTTAAGCAGCACGATGAAACAGGAGCAAAATTCAACACAATTTTGATTTCGTTCTCTGAGTCGGAATATATCTGTGGTCACGATTAGCACCATCGTATTCAGCGTATCTAAATTTATTTGCTCTAAATTTTGCATGTTTGTATAAGAGAAGGCAATTAATCCTAAAAACCTAATAGCTTAAGTTATTTTTCTAAATGACTGTTTTGGCATAACTGCCTAAGTCAATTTAGGATTACAACAAATGTAAACATTATTTTCTCATCATTGCCTAAATCAACTTGAGTCGTTAATCCAAAAAAATAAAGAAACAATTTTATTTTCCTAACTTGAGTTAAGCTCTTATTCCGAATTACAATTTCGTTTTTTGATAAACATAAATTGAGTTAAGGTCTTTCTCCAAACTTAAAGTTTTTTATTTAATCTGGAACAATAGCCTAACTCAACTTGAACTTTTTGACTTTCTTTCGTTCAACAATTCATAAGAGCCTAAGTGTCTTTTTCGATAATATCTTTTGACTGCGAAAATAAACAACTATTTTTTGTTAACAACTAAGTAAAGAAATTCGTTTCCTTGGAATCTGTAGCAAAGTTTTCCAAAAAACACCTTCTCCTGATTTTCAGTGAAGATTCAAAACTTTAAACTCCTGTACTGAAAATATTGAAAAACATACTTAGGCTGTTATGGGTTGTGACCACAGATATATGTATAATTGTGTATACTTTCGTTTCGGATGGCAGAAACTGAAACAAATCAAAACTATTTTCATGTATGAAGACAGTCCATGATTAAGCTTGGTTAACGTTTTCCCACTCTGAAAGTGCAACATTCTTCCACTGCCTAGTCCGTTAAATGTGATTTTTTTCTTCTTAAATTTCAACCGGTGCACTTTATGGCTATATTCTAAACTTACTTTTGGGTTAGTTTTTATCCAAATCAGATGATTGCTTTTAGCTAAAAGTTACCGTATTTCATATGTACATATAAATAATACATTCACATTCAATTTCGAATGCTGTTGCGCTTTTTTGCTTGCATAAAGTATTGATGCTTTCTTGTTGGTCATATCTGTCCAAGCGATTTGTATTGTAAACAAAGAAATTCCTTTGCACCTCATGAATGAGATATGGGAGAGCTTCCTACATTTATTGAATTTACACTCATTCTATTTTTGAATTGACTCAACTGTACGTCTCAGTTTAACGACTCTTCCGAGTGTCAATCGATTACAC
Source organism: Philornis downsi (assembly GCA_019455685.1). Classification (NCBI taxonomy): domain Eukaryota; kingdom Metazoa; phylum Arthropoda; class Insecta; order Diptera; family Muscidae; genus Philornis; species Philornis downsi. The sequence goes on from JAHXMU010000307.1 coordinate 2,861,743, forward strand.
GACTTTCGAAGTGTCCATCAGACACCGCCATTCAAACAATGAAATGGTGGCGGGGTTCAAACTCGCGATCATATGCACGATGGTCGCGTGTTTTTGTAGTGATCTATAATTTGACCAAATGGTTCAATGGCGAAGCTGGCCAATTTGTTTTTGTGGTAATTTTCCTTGAAGCATGAAGTATTGAGTGTGAATTTCTTTTCTCACAATGATTTGAGGACTAAAAATTGAATTGCATTAACCCACATGCAGGTTACAATTACATCTTGTAACGGGTTATCAAATTAATGGTTCCAAAACCGCTGGTCTGACAAGGCTATCAGCTGTTAAATTCCTGTCATCTGAAGTGTTATTTATTTAGTGAAATGTTCGCCATTTACGAATGTTGATCGTTTAACAATCGAAAACCGCGTAAAAATAGTTAATATTTACTACAAAAGTGGTCAGCTCTATGCATCATCGCAATATACCCAGTGCCGAAAATATCGCTTCTGTTAGTAAAAGTGTGGCGGATAATCCGAATTGGTTGGTTCCACACCATTCTCATCAAATTGGACCTATCTAACGGCTCATTATGGCGTATTTTGCATTTGGATTTGCGCCTCCATCCACATAGAGTTTAACTGAAGCAACAATCAAAGCCAGCTGACCATTCACAACGCCGTAAGTATGTTGATTGGGTGCAACAGCGACAATCAACATACGGGTTTTTTCTGCGATGAAGCTCATTTCTCACTCGGTGCCCACGTCAACAATCAAAATTGTTGCATATGAGGCTCAAAAATCCCAGAAGTGATTGTGGAAAAGCCATTGCATACGGAGAAGGTGACTGTTGCATTATGGCCTGGAGAACCAATATGCCGTATTTTTTCGAAAATGATGCTGGTGGAACCGATATCATTAATTCAGAGCGCCATGACCGTATGATAACCAACTTTTTTTGGCCTGAAATTGAAGATTATGAACTGGACAATATGTGAATTCAACAAGACGGTGCCATGAGCTAAACAACACGACCGATTTTGTTTTTATTGCATGAGAAGTTCCCAGAATGCGTAATTTCATGCTTTGGGGGACGTCAATGGGCCACCAAGATCATGTGATTTGACGTCGTTAGAATTTTTTGTGGGGTTATGTTAAAGATCGTGTTTTCGCGGATAATCCATACACGTAGGAGCATTTGAAAACCAGCAAAGTTTCACCGAAATCATAGCTTTATGTGTGTTGTATTTAACCTTACTTTCAAAACCGAAATATGGATAACTTTTCGCCTTACGTTCCGTAACATCAATGCAACTGAATTTTAATTGAATTTTGCTGAGTGTATCAATTAGGTTGTTGGAAACACTTAAATCTGTTGTTATTTTTTCATTTTTATTTCTTTGTTTACATATCCGCCCAGTATTCATTTCCGTTTATCAGTCTAAGTGTTAAACAAATCGTTTAGCTAATTTCCGAATGCAGTCAGTGCCAAAGGGGGCCAAACGAAGTTAGAGTAAAAAAGTCACGGCTTAAGAATAGCAAAGCTACAGCTGCTGAATGAAGGCTTTTCGACAGTGTTATTTAAGACCGGTGATGATGAGCTGAGGTAATAAGCATGCATCGGCTCGCGACTTTGCTAAACGAATGTAATTGGCTATGATTGGACTCTAAGCTGATTATGTTATGTGTTTAAAGATCATTATTTTATCCATTGTATATATATATGTATTATATGTCGGCACACGAAGTGTTAGCAATTAAAAATGCTGTAATTTTTTAATTTTAATTTTTTTTTTAAATTTCAAGATGTCATAAAAACGTTTAAAATTTTAAGAAAAATAAGGTATTGTTGGACCAACTTTAGCACGGATAATAACATCGAGCATATCCGTGTAGAAGAGCAAACATTTTGTTTACATATGATGGCTGGTTGCGATTTTCCAACTAAACAGAAAGCAATAACACTGTTGTGTTTGAATTCCGTTTCGATAAATATTTTTAACTGTGACGTAAAACGATTTGCTTCCGTATGCTTGTAAACAACATAACAGACCGACGTCTGTAAAAAAATGAGCGCGCTGTCATTAGCCATTTGATCGCTGCAGTAGCGTCACGTTGTCAACACTGCGATCACCTACCCCATAAGGTCCTGTCGACTGTGTTATATGAAATATTATACTAAAGCTTATTCGATCAAATTGCTCCTTATCAGTGTGGCTTTAAACATCCTAAAATTGAAACCAATGTTGGAGAATACAAGAAACCATGGCAGACTTTGGTAAAACTGTCTAACATCAGCTCCCAGCTTGTCGGCTATATTCACTTTGCTAAGTATGATGTCACATTTCGTATGATGAATGAAGAGGATGCAATCGACAGGTGCACCTGGCCAGATATATCTATAGTGTCATCATTATGTCATTAGATCACCTCCCCGGTATCATTTTTAATATTAGGCCAAACGATTTTATCAATTCAAAAAGCTGCATAATTCAGAACCAAATGAGGCAAAATTGGATGGCTTCATAGAATAGACGAGTAACAGAAATTTAACCCCATATTGATTTGTATTTCGCCAAACCATCGCCATAGCTGCTACTCGATTTATTTCCGCTGTTCGAATGACCGTTGAAAAACAACGCGCTTAAAGTATAAAATAATGAGGTCATCCATTCATATGATCTCAATGATTCCCGTATCCAATTTTTGAAGTAGAAGAATGGGGAATAAATGTATGAGATGCAGGGAAGTTTTGGTCTACTATCAAGTCGCTATCCAATTCCGTTGAGAGAGAGGACAGTTTTGCAGTAACCTTAGGTGGGATCAGTGTGACGGAAGTCAACAGACTCCCAAAGAATGAAAAGCGCTTTCATGACATCCGAATAGCTGGCACACCACCGGAGTTTATCACTACATCGGCCCTGCCTGTGTATCCATCAACAGCTTGATGTGCTGGGAGCAGTATTTCTGGCCAGGATCTTCAACGTAACTATAGCCTCCTAGTCGTGCTCACTGTATGAAGGCTGTCTTAATATGAGGAAGTCTGAGTTTTACAGGCCCATCAACTATGGCACCGCCATTCATCGAAATGTCATCAAAATAATACGACGAGACATGTATCGTGCACTATCTGCATGACATTTTAAGCCTCGCTTAATTAAAAAGTGGGTCCCTCAGGGGGGAACGATGTCGTCCGCCTTCTTTATTTACAAATCCTATCATCCCCGAACGGCGTAAAACTAAACATTTGTGCTAATGGTTGAGTTCTAATATTTTTCATCTAAAGAAGCCATGTGGAAAAGACTTATTATTCCCTTGTGAATGATTCGAAACTCATTTTGCATTTAGTTTATTTTCCGAAGCTTCTAGTAAGTCTTGTCCTAAAAAATAACTCTGATATATTTCATCATCAATTTTTAAAACTATAATATCACCCAATTATATCGAAGACCTGCTGTAACAGGCATTCCATAAGGCCCTCATTAGAAGCGAGTGTGGCATGCTTTGCTCTCCATTTTCACTGTGTAATATTTTGAAAGAAAAATGGAATGCAGCTGCTAGATACGGTAGAGCGACAGGCAAAATGCAGGCCTCCGAAACCAAGCAATTTTCCACTGCTAAGCTCTAATATATTTTGCTGCGGTGGTGAATATTTCAATGGCAGAAAATATCATAATAATTTAAAAAACCATTCGTTATTTACTTATTGAATACGTTAAAACAACGCCACAATGTGTCCTAATTTTTAGTAATTTGACTAAGAAATGTAAAATCCAATATCTTCGTCATGACAATGACTCAATGGCTCGATGATACACGATGATGACTGATATGCCAGTGACGACTACCACAAACGTGATTTAGCGATCTTGAAACGATCTTATCAAATAACTTGATGTTAACTAAAAATCTACATGTTTTTCTCTTCTCTCTTTGCGCTATTGAATGCTATTAAACCTGACCTATTAAATCGGCCCGAAGACGTTTCATTTTTTTTATGATGAATATCGAATAATGCTATATTCGATATTGAAATAACAGAAATAAATTAGCGAAAAGAGAAATAAGCAGCAACACATCTGTACAAAAGCGAATATATCATCGATAGAAATGTAATTCATTTCAAAGTTGGAATTTTGGAATTGTATCGCGCGGCATATTAAAAATATAAATATTAGTGGAAATATATCAATAGCAATTTTTTTCTCTAAAGACTGGTGCATTTAAAAAATAGTTGTGAAATTTAAAGGAAAATTTTTCTACCAAATAAAGAGAAAAAAGAGAAAGAGAAAAATATTTCTTATGTGACAATGCCATTTTTGTGCTAGTTTTCAACACTGAAATCGGAATAAACAAATATTTTATTGTAACCATAACATGTTTGATAATACACCTGTAAACTTGTGATATGAAATCGTAATGTAAAAAGGCAGAATTTTACAATTTCATAAATATATTATGACGTACAAACATAAGTCGTGCAGTGTTGGAAACCGATATAAAAAACCTATCAATGCCGCTAAATTTTCCATAAACAAGCAATATCTCGTGGAATTGTTGCCCGTTAAATGAACATATTATCCACGGTAAGGTAGTTGTGAATTTCCTGAAACTTTGAACAATTTATAAATGGAAAGATTCTAGAAATTTTCTTTCAATAATCTTTATTTCGGCCTTTCTTGAAATCATCGATCCAAATTTGAATCCGCATTGAATTGAGTAATGCCAAATGTATTTAGCGTAATACTAGGGGCAAATCTACTGTTACCTCTTTGAAGTATTACGTAAAGCGTGCTACTATGTAGACTTTTAATGGTGAAACTTCATATAAAAAAAATGGTAGTGGAATTTTTTTCACCGGACAGCACAATTTTTTTCGCGAACAAAATATTCTAAAGTGGCAAGGCCAACCTTTTTTGGTGGTATCCAACACTGAAATCAAAATAACTTACTTTTTTTTGTCATAATGCGTTCGATAGTACTTTTGTGAACCAATGAACTAAAATAGTAATAAAAAACTTAACATTTTATATAATAGTTTTATAAATAAAGAGGTTGGCGCACCAATTGTGCTACAGTAAGAAATTCAAATAACTTTTTCTTTTAATCATTTCATTTTATTAAAGTCGATTATTGTTTTAATGGATTGCTCGTTTAGTGCACCTTTTGCTTGGCATAACCTAAATAAATAATAATTTGTTTGGGAATTTTCGTTGAAGCTCCGCCTTGACCGGCCTGGTTATGTGAGAAGTTGCTCCATCTTTCTGTAATCTGTAATTGGTTTTTCTCTATCAGGTCACGTCTTTGAGATACAAAAAAAAATGTTTTTTTTTCGTTTTTTACATAAAAAATAATTAGTTTGTTTAAAAATCAATGAATTTACAAAAGTGAATGGCGTTATTTGAACATCGTTTGTATTTTGTTGGTTCGGTTTCACGTATTGGAGTTCAGCAATAGTCTCCCAGCATGCTTTTGTCTCAATTTCTTTCAATTTTCATTAAAACTTGGTGAGCACGCAACCCCTTGTTCGTTGCTCACCGCATCTAGTTTTTGTTGGAAAAAATCTAAATGCGAATAAGGAAAATACATTTTGAATGGCACTCGCGCACCTAATTCATGGTAATTTTTCAATAATTCAGCAACAATTTGTCTGTAGCTTTCACTCTTACTGTTTTTATGAAAACTATTCATGATGCTCTTGAAAGATTTCCAGGCTGCATATCCTTTCTCCAGGCTGCATATTCTTTTCTGAAAAACTGTCATCATTCAATATCTTCCTGATCTAAGAGCCAACAAATATGCGTTCTTTGATTTTAGCATATGAAATTTTAGGAAAAACCGCTAACAAATATTTAAATGCTGATGGTATCTTTGCCCAGTGCCTTGACAAAGTTCATAAAAAGGCCCAATTTTATGTGCAGCGGCGGAAGATGGATCGATTATTAAATGATTTATTTTAGATGTTTTGTTTTCCTGGTGAATACTCAGTTGTTTTTGGTCACTCTGTTCTAACATAATAATGACATGTAGCGCGACTATCCCATAGACAAAGGAAACAACAATATTTTGTGAAACCTCCTTGCATATCAGTTAGCAAATCAATGACCTGAAACAGATAATTTACAGTTATTTACGACAGTCTATACTATATAAGAGTACATAAAGAAATTTAAATCACACACCTTAAGGTCACTACAGATCTTCCATCTATTATTGTATTGACTAATGTCAAAATTTCAGTCATTGATTCATAATTTTCCTTTGTATTAACGGCATGAGCAATTGGTATGGATGGTTTTTCATTCCCATTATGCAAAAGAAGAGCCTTTAAACTGTGCTTAGAGCCAGCAATAAATAATCTACATTCAGTTTTGTCAATGGCTGGTGCATTTTAGGGCAAGATATAAAAAATGCAATGATAACTAAGACTTGCTGAAACGATAATACCAAGCTCAAAAGTTTTATCTATGGGGGCTATAAGCAACATGGATGTATGCAGGCTGCATTCGACAACGTGCGTTCCTCACCCAAACATGTCATATAAACTAAATGAAGAGTATCCCAAAAGTCGCGCAAGACAGAAATCACAGGGTTTTTGTTAAAATTATTTAATTTGTTATTGATATATAAAATTTACGTTATAGCGTTATTTATAATCCTTATAGGCTTTTTAGAATAAAGATCAGAATTATAAAACCCTGAAGAAAAAGTCTAACAGCATCAAATTATACGATTTGAGCGGTTAAAATGCGTGTCAATTTGCAGCGATATCAAACACGGACTTGACTTTAAATAATTTTTGCCAAATCGATGCATCGAGGTGGCCTCAATGTCGAGGTAAAGATGACGATCTGGTTATCTTGATTTTTCTCTAATGCGAATATTTGGTTAGTTGCCGAGTTACGGGTTTTTACCCACGCAGCCTTTAGTCTCTCATATAACATTCTCCTCCATAGCTTAAATTCCAATCATTGACCGTGCATCCGTTTAGCTGAATCATATTTAGGGGCTAATGCATGTTCATTATCACCCTGTCTGTTTTAAACCGGCCTGCGCGAAGACGTGGTTTTATTTATAAGTTTGAAAATTTATTGAAATAGATAGCGATTGTATTGAAAAATTCAAAAAAAAAAAATCATTTTTAAAAACAAAAAATTCAACCAATATTTGTTGTCTAGTTTCTTATTAGACTTTTGTTCCACAGTTGTTTGTAGAATTAGTACAGTACCATCAAATCACATGTACTTTCAGAACCGATTCAGTAATATTCGGCACCACAACAACAGGCGGGCGTCACAGGAACCCAGACATCATTAAGCGACAATAAATTTATTCGTGACTTTGGCTTTTGTAAAAGAAAAACCCAAAATACAGAACAACATGGTCGTGGCGCTCTAGAATGTGGAATAAGTATACCAATTGTGACGCAAAAGTAACATCCCGATTTCCTAAGGCTATAACATTTTTTTGTAAAGAAAACAAATTTCTTGTTTTAGGGGGTAAAATTTATTTGATCCTTTAAATTATTCCTGTCACATAAAGATAATAATAATGAGTGTTTTCCATCATTTCTCTAAGCACTTCATGCGATAGACTCGCCATTTCTTCTTCAATGAAAAGCTCACATAAATGTGAGGCTATAAACAACTCCAATGGAAAAAGTCTAGAATTGTTAAATCTAGGGGCTACCCTACATATTAGCATTTTGATTTAAACAAACCAAGTTTATCAATATTCGTCTCGCTGATTGCCAATGTATTTCACGTTTCCACTGCTAAACTACAATGCTCTTCCCGATATGGATTTTGATTGTGGTTTAACGGAGAAATACAGTTGCAACAAAAATCTTGAAATGGTGTCAAAATTTGCAAGTTTACTCACGTAATTATCTATTATTGTTGAACTAAATAAACGTACTCGTATATGTCTTCGGTGGAATATAAACATCTGTATGTTATGTTTAAAGAGATAAATTTAATATGATGGATTTTTTGTGTAATTGCAAAGGGATTTATAAACAGATATTTGACACAGATTTGTCTTTAGTAAACCTTCTTAGACGCCCTCTAAAATTGTATTGGTTCCGGTTCCCAACTTTGTATTATTGGTTCGGGTATGGTTTTTAGCCCATTCGGATCAATATTTTGGTTCGATTCAGTGTTTCAAATTAGAACGAATATGTAACTACAACCCGAACTATTTGACACGTTATTCGCTTAACATCATTGAATCAAATGATGTTAAGCCATATTGAACGACAAATAAATTCAGTAATAATAATTTCAATAATTTTTCTTAAGTTATTGTGAATTTAAAATATATTTTTCTTTGTGGAATTCAATTTATACCATCTAACATAGCTGTTAGACCTCTAAGAGTTTGTGTTTATTTGGATTTCTTCGTTTGGAATTATCAACAGAAGAGTGGATGGCAACACTAAGCCAGCAAAATCTTAAGGGCGAAATAATAAGGAATATTGAGAAGCAATAACACAGAGGTATCAATAAAGTGGATAACCATAAAGTGGATTTGTACCGTCGAATCTTATGCGAACATTATTATCCGATATTATCCTTCGCTAGCATACGTCAAATACTGAAATCATCAAAATTCCTAACATGAATCAATAAGTAAATCTGTTCCTATTCTTGATAACATCCGAAATATGCGAAAAGGTGTGATTCTAATAGCTCCACCAAATTGTCACACATCTTTATATTTTACTCCTACAGCGAAATTGTACCAGGAATTCTCCCTACAGAACATTTCAGCGCTGTAAATTTAATGTTTATGGATTCTTTTTGTCATTTTTCGAAAAACGGCGCAGTGTTCCTCTAAAATTGGTTTATGGTAATTAAAATATTTTAAAAAAATATTACGCTGTAAATTTCAGAAAATCCAGTAAATCCTGTGAAAAAATAATTCTCCTCGAGAGAAAAAGCTCAAATTCCTGTTACAGTGTAACCTAGAGAGTTCAAAACCGAAATTTTCAAGTACTCGGTTTAACCAGATTTTCGTTTCGGTTGACTGGTGTTTGAACAATTACAAACATGTTTTAAAAATGGATTTGTGTTGTGTTCATGAAAATAATCGGAAATTGTTCCTGATCCATTCAGTATAACAAATCTTACTATTTTAAAACCACGATTTTTCAGACATCCTAAGTAGTTGCGGGCAATTTGATGTTAACGTCGTGATTCCATAAGTTGATGTTGTCAGTATTAATGCAAAGACCGCATTTTCCAAACTGTTTTTTTTTTTTTAAATTTTAGGTTTTACACAACTTTGCAGCAGCATATGTAATTGTTGTTTGGTGTACATAATCGTTAGTCGCTTATACAGGATGTCCGTCGGGAAGGTATACTACTTTGTTTGTTTATTTATTTATTTATTTATTTATTTATTCAGGATTGTAATTTTAAGCCCGAAGGCCGATTTGAAAATTACAATATTACAACGTATCTTCATAATTCAGTAACAAATGCATTATACAACTTTCCAATACTAATGTTATAAAAAAGTTAATGTATCTTAATAGCAGAAAAATATGATTTAAATATGACGACCTACTTCACTTATTAGAATTTGCCACTATGTATGTTTTTGGTACTATAATACGGAATTATAACTTTAATTGGAATTTTGAGCTACTCCATAATATAACGCAAATTTTTTAATTACTTATATATAAATTTAATATTAATATATATATATACATTATTTAAAATATAACTACAAAGTTATTGGCTCCCCAGCCACAAAAATATAAGTATAGGAAAAAAAAAACATTATGCAATAGTTAAGTTGTTAATATATCCTGTAAAAGTAACAATTGTACTACAAATTCGAAGACAATAGGTGCACTTAATTGTTTGATGCTTTTCCTACTGCTTGGAGACAATAATCAAACATTATATTCATACCCAGTATAGCAAAAAGTAATATAAAAAGAAAAAATTATGTATGTGATACATGGTCAAGCAGTTTCAATCGGAAAACATTATTAGAATATGCAAAAAGCCGCAAGTTACTTGGTAGTTGATTCCAAGTTCGTGCAATTCGTACTATAAATGATTTTTCAAACATGGTATTACAAATTCTTGGTATTATTACCTGAGGTCTTCTACTCGAATGAGAAAAGTTGAAGGTATTACATAAAGGAGCCGGTATACCACTTTTTACTATTTTGTAAAATAAAAATAAATTTCTGTACTGTACAAACCTCTCAAAAGAACATCCCAAGAACTTCTTCACATGTTCGGAAATATGCTGCCTTCTGCGAATATTATAGGCAAACCGTACAATAATATTCACAGCTCTCTTCAATCTTGATAGATTTTCAACATTAGTTCCTGATATCACTTCAAGACAATAAAAAATCTGAGGCATAAGTATAGCATAAGCCAATTTACATTTTATTGTAAGCGGCAAGAAAGCAGCAGCAGAATAAAGCCTACGTAAAAGACCATATATTCTCCGGTGAACACTATTAATATGAACTTCAAATGCTAACTTACTATCAATAAGTACTCCCAAACATCTGTGATGACTAACAAAGTCAATCCTTGTCGTTCCCAAAAATATATCCAGATCCGATTCTAGGTAATTGGCAGAACCAAAAAGAATAGCCTTGGTCTTAGACGGATTAATTTGTAACGAATTTCTGATAGTCCATGTCAGAATACTATTAAGACAATCATTTATTTCACTTTGCAAAGAGTATGATGGACGATCTGAACAAAATAAGAGCATAATATCATCCGCAAACATAAATAAATTGCACGTGCTACAATTAATGCTTGCAGAAATATCGTTAATATAAAGTACAAAAAGTAGTGGACCAAGGACCGATCCTTGTGGGACGCCAGATGTGAGTTCAAGACAGTTGGAACGTGCACCAAACAACTCCACAAATTGAGATCTGTTAGATAAATACGACATTACAAGTCTACAAGCGGATCTGGAAAAATTAAAATTAAATTTCAATTTTTCAATCATAGTTGCAAAACAAATACTATTAAATGCTTTGGTAAGATCCAAAGAAATTAAAACATTTTGATATCCACGATTAATATTTTGTCTCACAGTGTCAGTAAGATGTAATAATAAGGACGTGGTGCTATATCCTTTCCGAAAAGCATATTGAGACTGGAAAATATGATTGCGAACATGACAAAGCATTTGGCTTTTCATAATTTGCTCAGCAACTTTGGACAACACTGGTAGAATTGAAATTGGTCGTAAATCCTCTGGACTATTGATAATTTCAGACTTTGGGATAGGCACAACGCGCGCAGTTTTCCAGGCTGATGGAAATACGGAGCTCATTAATATTGAATTAAGTACATGTACCACCACATCCGAGATATATGGATAAATAATTTTTAAAAACTGAATGGGAATACCATCAATGCCAACAGATTTCGATTTTACTCTACCTAAAGCCTCCAGTACGTCAGCATCACTGACACTACTAAATGAAAATGAGTTTTCATCATCACTCAAATTATCTACACTAAAATCAGTATTATACAGGTTTCCAGAACCAACAGCACGAACAAAGCAATCATTTATATTGTTTACATCGTCCTCATATGATATTAGGGTTTCACGAGAACAACCTATATTCTTTATAACACGCCATAATCCAGAAGAATCCAAACCTCCAAACAATCGAGCAAAATATTTTCTTTTACATTTTCGCATGATTGATTTAGCTCTATTACGGTACTTGCAATAAATTCTTCGCCTTTCTTCTGTGCGATTATGAAGGTAATCCTTATAAGCCAAATTTCTCAATGATTTAGCCAGAATAATCCCAGGTGAATTCATCCAGTTATGGTCACAAGAACGTAATTTCCTCCGTATAATCGGAACATATGAAAACAAATTCTCTATTAGACAAGAAATAATGTTACATTGGTCATCAGCATTAGAATTGTTAATAATTAAAGTTTCGTCAAATTCTGACAAAAAAGTATGGAAGCCTTCCCAATTAATATTATTGAAATCACGGTATTCAAAAATTTCTTCAATATGTTGAATGGTAATTTTAAGAGACGCAAATATTAAGGCGTGATGGGATATAGATGGACACTGAACCTGACTAGAAAAAGAACGCATAGCACTATCACTTACCAACATAAAATCTATTAAAGAAGTTGACCCGTGTGCCGCATCAAAATGGGTTGGTACAGAATTATGTATTATAGATAGATTCATTCTAGAACATAGACTACGGAGTAAGCTAGCTCTGGAAACATTAAACAAATTACAGTTGAAATCGCCGACGACAACAATATTGGAATAGTTAGCAAATAAATCATGGTGAAGTTCCTCAAAAGTCGATACATCACCAGGAGGAGGTAAATACACTACGCCAAAAAGAACTTTGGAATTACCAGATTCGAGCTCAATAAAAAGCGATTCACATTTGCCTACTACAGATGTTTTAAACACAACTTTGTGTCTAAGCTTGCACGAAACATATATTCCGACACCTCCGCCCCTAGCATACCTTCGATCATTTCTGCAAAACTTATAGCCAGGAATCTCAACAGCCAGACTGGATACTTCTGACTTCAGCCAGGTCTCAGAGATTCCGACCACGTCAAGTAGTGAGTTGCACAAAATATATTTCAGCTCATCAATCTTAAAATTATTGAACGAAGGTCTAATACTCTGGCTATTCAAGTGACCAACATTAAATTGGTGTTGATACGGGTGCAGCGCTGTTTTTAACATAGAATTGTTACTTATAACAGGACCAATATTTCCATTAAAAGACATCAAAGTTGAGCATACAATTTATGGTGGGGAACCAACTAACAAATACAAATTTGATAATATTTCCAAAATCAAAAATATCAATCATACTCATGACTTACAATCAAACAGCTATTCATTAGCAGTAAATGAGATCAAATTATTATTATTATTACACCAGAAGAATTACCAAAAAATAGGTTTAAATTAAAAAATTCAACAAAAAAATTTAAAGTAAAAAAAGAAAACAAGAGATGGAAAAAACCGAGTTAATTTAAAAAAAAAATTATAATTTTTGATTAAATGAAAGAGAATGAATCTTATATTGATAAATGTTTTATTTAATGTCGGCAATAATGTATGGAATACAATATCAGATAAATGTCCGCCTCTGTTAGCCTCACAAATGCGAACCCTTTTGAGCACATTTTTCATTACATTCTCAATTATTTCACGCGGTATTTCATTAATTTAATCACGAATATTTTGTTTGAATTGCTCAAGCGTTTCTGGTTTGTTTGCATAAACCTTGCTTTTCAGATATCCCCAGAAAGAAGTTCGGAGCAGTCAAATCAGGCGACCGCGGAGGCCTATCAACACCACCATTTCTTGAAATAACTTATTGTGGGAAGAGGTCTCGCAGTAATTCCATTGTAATCCTGGCTGTACGTGATGTGGCACCGTCTTGTTGATACCACATGTTTATCGAGCTCATAGCATGCTGTTGTGGCGCTAAAAAGTTTTCAATCATATCAAGATATCGCTCCCCATTGACAGTTACTGTTACGCCGTTTTCAGTTTCAAAGAAGTAAGGTCCAATGATTCCTCCTGACCAAATTGCACACTGTCACTTTTAATGGATGTAAAGGTGACTGATAAATAATTTGAGGGTTTACCATTGCCCAGAACCGACTATTCTGTATATGTGAATATCCATTCAAATGAAAATGTGCCTCATCACTCTTATGATTTTTTCAGAAAAATCGGGGTTGTCATGGGCGAGCTGTAACATCCTAATGGTATATGTACGGCGGCGTAAATAGTCTTGTGGAAGAAGCTCTTCTGTCAACTGAATCTTAAATGGAAACAAATGCAAATCATTGTGCAAAATTGAGGCCAAAGTTGTTCTTTGAAGACCAAGCTCCTGAGCACGGCGTCGAATTGAGGTTGATGAATTGTTTTGAAAACTTTCTTGAGCAGCAGTAATATTCTCAGTCAATCTTGCAGTACGTTGTGGTCCATGCTTGGCCCTAACAGCTACAGACCCTCTTTCTTCGAAATCATTCACTACACAATAAATAGTGCATCGTGTTGGCACGTTGTTTCTCCCAAAAATGTCACGTAACTTTCTCATCGTCACAGTAATCGATGATTGATTTTGATAAAATGTTTTAACGATTAAAACACGTTGGTTCATCGAATATTTTTCCATTATAAATTTGCCACGTCTCTAATTCACGACTGCTAAATATGGATTGTCAAGACTAATTTTTACCAAAATGGCGGCAAAACAAAATAGTATACCTTCCCGACGGACACCCTGTACTTACGCGATAACTCAAAAATTTGGGCAAAAATTATATTGTATTGTGTTAGCAATGCCGCATAATTGATGTTCAGTGAATACAAACGTTATTAAAAAAAGGATTTTCATAATAACTCTAAATAATTGGTAATTTTGAATTTTTTGAAGTAATAATTTAAGATTGCGTCACCTAAGGAAACTTAATAATGACAGGGATCAAATCAAAATTTATAACATTTCACATCGCCTTCAAAAATTACTTCCGTATTGGGTTATGTATTGCAATTATTGTTTGTCTCTAGCCTAGAACGAATCTACAGGGATCTGTACTCAAAGTGCTACAAATTAAAAATGCTGTAACTTTGTCAATTTTGATTTTTAATATATAGGAAAACTTCCTAGTTTTTCAAGAAAAATATATTATTATTCGATGTAGTCAACTTTAGTTTGGGTATACGCATCGGGCCTGTCCGGGAAGGCTTCCTCCATACGCTGCACAAATGTGACCTGATGGTATTTTGCCCCATTCTCGGCAAATATGAATCTGTACGGCATATGACCGCCTCATATTTTGTAGTTGATATTTTGACCGCCATAAAGGAAACTTATGGAAAAGTGCGGGGAAGATGGCGGCCGTTGATGTGAAGAAATGAAGCTGGGGACTATTTCTTGTAAAAGACGTCGGGTTTCACGGTCTTAATGGGGTGGTGCTAAATTTTGTTGAAACGTTCAATGGGTTTTTACTGAAGTATTACGTGGCCAAGATAGTAAAACATCGTATAAAATCTTTTCTCGGTAATTTTGTTACCTTGCTTGTTCAACGAAAACGAGTGATGAGCATCCTGTCGCAGCTACCGTGACCCAAACCATCACTGTTGCAAACACTTGCTTACGCAGAGTAATTTGTCTTTTCATTTGAACTTCAACCATCCACTATCGTTTTGTTTGTCTGCCTATTGCTGAACCTTAAAAATGTTTCCATCAGAAAATACCACAATTTTAATCCCGCCGTCTTTTGTGCAATTGTTAAATATTGCACTTTTCGTATTTTATGGGAACTCAATCGTAGTTCATTTTTTAATATGCTGCGAGCGGAAATTTTAACCTTCGCCTTCCGAATAATTTCCGACGATATTGCTGTGTTTTAATGTCCGCCTCGATGACGTGTTTTCATACTACCAGTATTATTGTAACGCAACGTTTAATCGTCCGATACACAAACATTTTGTTCACTCGTTTATGTCTTAGTTGGCTGGCTGCTAAATACAAAACAATAACACTGTTTCATTTCAATTCAATTTCGATACAGAAAGACCATACAGATCGTAATTATAAGGTGGTCCCTACGATTTGCAGGACGGGAATTCACGAAAAATTTCCAGAGCTTCGTTTCTCGTTTTGCTGATAGTTTCGTCCTTGAATTCGGGGAAATTGTGTGAAATCGAAAATATATCGCAAGAAACTAAAAACTTCTAATGATATGCTTAGTCCATATATAGAGAGTCAACTGTCAATGGGAAATGTTATTAAAAGATGCTGACGGAGTTTTTTACCCAGCACTGCGCCGAAGACCTATCCGTTTCAACAGCGTTTGGTTCCAGCAAAGGTGGAGCAACTGCACACATGGCCTGGCAGGTTGTGGCGGAGTTCCAACGAAAATTCCCAAACCCCCAAGGTCACCTGACCTGGCTGCATTAGCTGCATTTTTTATGGGGTTATATCAAGCAAAAGGTGTACAAAACGAAATCAAGGAATTTGACTGCATTGAAGTAGTCCATTAAAACAACAATTAAGGCGAACCCTACTTCAACCCTTAAGGCTGCAATGAACAACTTTCTAATCAGGTGTCGCATATACGTCAATGAGCATGGAGGTCATTTACCGTCTATCATCTTCAAACCCGATCAGTTATAGGGGGTGTCCCAACAAAAATGCAAGATTTAAATTTTAAATAATTTTAAATAAATAAATTTTAAATTTATATCGTAAAGTAGACAGAATGAGGTTATGTATGGAATAACACATCGGGCAGATGGCCGCCGCGGCTTTGCTGGCAAACACGTGATCTTTTAATTAATTTTTCAATGACCGTTTTGCATAAATGCTGCGGTATTTCATTAATGCAGCGTCCAATTTCCTCTTTTAAGACTTGAGTCGTCGTCGGCTTATTCGTACAAACCATCGACTTCAAAAAACTCCAAAGAAAAAAGTCTAATGGTGTTAAATCGCACGATCTAGGCGGCCAATACTGGTCTCCAAAACGCGAAATAACACGACCGGGAAATGACTGATGCAACAATTGAATTGTTTCTCTGGCTGTATGACATTGGCGCCGTCTTGTTGAAACCACATGCCCTCCACATTCATTTCTTCAATTCTAGGCACGAAAAAACTGGTTATCATTTCTCGATACCGAATACCATTGACTGTTTGCGCTTGACATGCCTCATGTTCATAAAAAAAGGTCGAATGATTCCTCCAGCCCGAAATCCACACCACACAGTGACACGTTGAGGATACATTTGCTTCTCGTGAGCCACTCGAGAATTTTCCTCACCCCAAATGCGACAATTCTGCCTATTGACGAAGCCATCAAGATGGAAATGGGCTTCGTCACTGAAGATGATTTTATCGGCAAAATCAGCATTTTCATGTTGTCTTTCCAATACCCAATTAACGAACTCCCTTCGCTGTCCATGGTCAGCTGGTTTCAGTTCCTGAGTCAATTGAACTTTGTATGCATGAAGATGCAAATCTTTCGTCAAAATTCGCTGCATAGTGGATTTGAGGTGGATGGAGTTTGAGCGACATCATCACGTACAGCTGCGACATTTTCGTTCGATCGACCTGATCGAAGGCGCGTTGTTGTCTTTACATCACTGACAGACCCAGTTTTGGCAAATTTATCCATTAATCTCTTTACAGTTGACTCTTTTGGAGCATTATTGTGACCCCAAATTGATCGCAATGTGCGAACTGTAGTCGCAAAACTTTCACCTTTTTGGTAAGACAATTTCATAATGAGAATGCGCTGTTCATTCGTGTAGCGTTCCATTTTTACTAACCTCGTACCTTCTACTAGCAAACAATAACAATTGTTCAAATGCCAAACAATGGCACTTCGAATGGCGCTAAATTTAAATCTTGCGTTCTTGTTGGGACACCCTTTATATAATAAAATTGAATTTCTATACAATAAAAAATAAATAAATGAAACGTATTGATTAAAAAAAGTTATTTAAATTTCTTATTGTAAGCAATTGGTGCGCCACCCTGTATAGTATGCCAATTTAAGTTTTTTCTTCAGTATTACTACTGTGTCTAAAATGTATGACCAGTTTTCAACCTAAGTTATGCAGATATATGGAATCTTAAAGATGTTCTCCGCTCAATGGTTTTGTACGAAGCTAAAAATTGATTTGTTCGATTGTTACAGCAAAGGAGTTGCATTAAATTTCATTTACGTTATGGAATTTGTACTGCGGAAATATTTAGAATTTTGTATAAAGACATATTTATAAGTGATATAAACTATTCAAAAAGGTCGAGAATGAGATGACCATCGATCACTACCGACGATAGATACGTCGAACTAAGATTTGAGCACAAAACCTGTCGATTAACATTTAGGGGCCTAGGTGATAATGTTGGCATCTCAAACGAATCAGTTAACTCTTTTTTAAAAGATGATGCGTCACTATTTTTGGCTACCAGCACGTTGTAAAGCGCTTTATTACGGGAGATGAGATTTGAATCTATGTTTATGATCAGGATATTATCGAGCAATCTAGTAAATATCGCGCCAAAGGTGAAACAACATCAAGGAAATCGTTCCAAGGCCGCACAAAACAACCAGATTATGCTGACAGTTTTCTTCAATTATCGTGGCATCGTGCATTATCGTTTCCCTCCACCGACCAAACTGTCAAAAGCTATTTGTAAAAAAAGACCGGATTTACGAACAGACATCTCTTGGTTTCAGCACCAAGAGTATTGTATTATATTGACTCTTTGTGAGTTTTTCGCCAAAAATTTAACTAATATCGCTCCACAACCACCTCATCCGTCCGATTTATCAACCTGTGACTTGTGGCCATTTTAAAGCACCATTTTGAATCTGTTTAACAGATTCAACATTAATTGTAGAGCGTTCTGAAGGACATACCGGAAGGTGACTGTTTGGTATGGCTCAAGGAGTGGAAAAAATCTTGGCATAAATATATTGCCTGTGAAAGGAATGCTTTAAAAGCCATGAAATAGATTTTGGACGACGATAAACAAACATACGAGGTGTGTTCAAAAAATAAGGTGAATTTGCAAATTTCGCGGACTACGTACATTCGACTTTCGATTATTATTTTTTATTTTTATGTTGGTACACTCGTCTCGAAAACATGTTGACAATGTTGACAATTATATTCATATAGCATGTTTAGTTTGTTTGTGAGAGGCATAAATAAGACAAGTGTTTTGCGTGTTCGGCGATTTTCTGCTATCGAAAAAATGGATCAAAGAAGTTGCATCAAATTGTGTGTAAAAAATGGAATTAAGTGCTCAAAAACACTTTAAATGTTGACAGAGGCATACGGTGAGAGTATTCTGAGTCAAAAAAAAAATGTTTACAAGTCGTACAAGTTTTTTACAGAAGGTCGAGAAGATGTGAATGACGACGCTCGCTCTGGATGCCCCAGCACATCAATAACCGATGAAAATGTTGAGAAAGTGAAGAAAACTGTTATGGAGAATCGTCGAATTACAATTTGAGAAGTTGCTAGGGATGTCGGCATATCGGTTGGCTCATGCCATGCAATCTTTTCGGAAATTTTGGGAGTGAAGCGTGTGGCAGCGAAGTTCGTTCTAAAATTGCTGAATTTTGACCAAAAACAACGTCGTGTGAGCATCATCCAGGAATTGTTGAATGACGTCAACGATGATCCAAATTTGTTTAAAAGGGCCGTGACTGGTGACGAATTATGGGTATATGCTTATGACATCGAAACCAAAACCCAATCGTCCCAATGAAAGAGTTCAGGAAAGCCAAGACCAAAAAAAAAACACGCCAAGTTCGATCAAATGTCAAGGTTTTGCTCACTGTTTTCTTCGATTACCATGGCGTAGTGCATCAGGAGTTCTTATCATAAGGTCGTACGATAAATAAGGAGTATTACCTTGAAGTTATGCGCCGTTTGCGTGAAGCAAGACTTAAAAAACGCCCGGATTTGTGGGAAAAAATGCATGGTTTTTACTTCATGATAATGCACCTGCTCATTTATCTTTGTTTGTGAGAGATTATTGGCCAAAAACAACACCGTTATCATACCTCAGCCACTGTATTCACCAGATTTGGCCTCCTGCAGCCTCCTGCTCCCAAGATTAAAGAGACCCATGAAAGGACGGTGTTTTGTAGCGATTGAGGAAATAAAAACCGAATCGCTGAGAGAGCTCAAGGACATACCAAAAATTGCATATCAGAATTGATTCGAGGATTGGAAAAAACGCTGCCACAAGTGTATTATATCTGAGGGGGGGACTACTTTGAAAGGGATAAAATAGAAATTGATGAATAAATAAATATTATTTGAGAAAAATGAAAATTCGCCTTATTTTATTGAACACACCTCGTATTTTGAAAAAAATAAAAATTGATCTGACTTTTTGGATACGGTAGTAATAAAATAATCAACTAAATGTAATATGTCATGTGTTGTAAATCGGTGATATTGAGAACGGGACTTTGTGTACATTTTTTGATTCTGTGGATTTGTGAATTTTCAGCCTCCCAAATTATCAGTTTATAGTTATAGAAAACCGAGGACATGATTTCGGAAATTAGATATTATACTTATAAAGGGTGTCCCAACAAAAACGCAAGATTTAAATTTGGTGCCATTCGAAGTGCCATTGTTTGACATTTAAACAATTGTTATTGTTTGCTAGTAGAAGGTACGAGGTTAGTAAAAATGGAACGCTACCCGAATGAACAACGCATTCTCATTGTCAAATTGTTTTACCAAAATGGTGAAAGTTTTTCGCAAATTGCGATCAATTTGTTGTCACAATAATGCTCCAAAAGAGTCAACTGTAAAGAGATTAATGGATAAATTTGCCAAAACTGGGTCTGTTAATGATATGAAGACAACAACGCGCCTTCGACCAGATCGATCGACCCAAAAAGTGTCGCAGCTGTACGTGATGATGTCGCTCAAACTCCATCCACCTCAGTTCGACACCGAGCTCAGCAAATTGGTGTCTCCAAATCTATTATGCAGCGAATTTTGACGAAAGATTTGCATCTTCATGCATACAAAGTTCAATTGACTCAGGAACTGAAGCCAGCTGACCATAGACTGCGAAGGGAGTTCGTTAAGTGGGTATTGGAGAGACAACATGAAAATGCTGATTTTGCCGATAAAGTCATCTTCAGTGAAGAGGCCCATTTCCGTCTTGATGGCTTCGTCATTAGGCAGAATTGTCGCATTTGGGGTGAGGAAAATCCTCTAGTGGTTTACGAGAAGCAAATGCATAATCAACGTGTCACTGTGTAGTGTGGATTTTGGGCTGGAGGAATCATTTTTATGAAAATGCGGTATGTCAAGCGCAAACAGTCAATGATGTTCGGTATCGAGAAATGATAACCAATTTTTTCGTGCCTAGAATTGAAGAAATGAATGTGGAGGGCATGTGGTTTCAACAAGATGGCGCCACATGCCATACAGCCAGAGAAACAATTCAATTGCTGCATCAATCATTTCCCGGTCGTGTTATTTCGCGTTTTGTAGACCAGAATTGGCCGCCTAGATCGTGGGATTTAACACCGTTACAATTTTTTCTTTGGAGTTTTTTGAAGTCGATGGTTTACGCGAATAAGCCGACGACGACTCAAGTCTTAAAAGAGGAAATTGGACGCTGCATTAATGAAATACCGCAGTATTTAAGCAAAACGGTCATTGAAAATTTCATTGAAAGATCGCGTGTGTGCCAGCAAAGCCGCGGCGGCCATCTGCCCGATGTGTTGTTCCATACATAACCTCATTCTGTCTACTTTACGATATAATAAAGTTTACGATTTGTTTTTAAATATCTGTGTTTTATTTAAAATTTAAATCTTGCGTTCTTGTTGGGACACCCCGACTGCTATCTAATTCTACATAGAGACCGATAACATTTAGAAACAGGTAAATTCGTGCTCAACCTAAACAACGAATATTTGCATACTTTTGAGCAAATTTTAGACAATAGATTCGAAGAACGTAGAGTGTTGCGGAATATGTATAAAAGTGATGCTCTCTTGTATTTTTGGATTTACATACATCATACATAAACTTTTAGCACATGGGTATATGATCGAAAAAATAGACCAACTAAGTTGTTTTTAATATAATTATGCAAATCATTGAAATTCTTAATCGGGGGCTGATCTACTTATTAGCATCGCTTGTTTTCTTCTTAAAACAACAATAATTTCATTAACTAATAAAAAGAGCGTACTATACAGTATGTTCGCTTTTGTACATCTGCGTATATGTAAGCTGCACTCAACCACGATTAAAATCAAAAGCAAAAAAAAGCACTAAAACATGCTAGTCAAACAACTAGACCAGTTTCACTGGTTTCGTACGAAAGTGAATTTCTTTCAGTTTTAATTCAGGGAGCGGAACAACCGTTTTCCACACCGCACAGCATTTACGCGAACACTCTAATAAACTTGAAAGGGAAACTTGAATACACAGCGAAAGAAACCAGATCTTAACGGGTATACAAGTAAATTTTCATATTGCTAATATTATAGTACTTACAACGATTACATGTAATTTACCTGTGCGTAAAGATATTTGTAGACATAATAGGGCTAGAAGTGCATAGAAACTCCAGCTTCGATTCAAGTTGAATAAATGATAACAACTTCCGCTTATTGAAGACCACAAATTTAATGTCATTTTTAAATGAAACGAAGAACACAGGGTGGAATTTACTATGTATGGTTTTTTTGCAGTGATTACGTGGATGACTTTTTAAATGCTTTTGAAGAAAAATTATCTGGAGAAGCTATTTGTAAATCACGTTTGGGGGGTGTCAACTTAATTGCATTTGTATTTAAAATTTTCACATTATTAGTATAATTTTTTTCGTTATTTCAGACTTTTTCTTATGTTTTGTTGTGAATCACAACATTTTACTTCATTCTTTCCCCTCCCGAATTGAGAAATTTCATTGCATTAACACAATACGCGAACACCACCGCAGCCGTTGCCGCTGCTCTGCGTCATCACTTTTTCATATAATGCGAAATCGTAGCGACGTAATACGAAACACAAAGCAACAATACCGACAAAACGCCAAAGCCAGAAACTTGTTTCACTTTTTCTGTATAGCAGCACTTGGTTGGTATGAGCATGCGTTGCTGGCTTTTCGCTCGTTTCCGCTAACCGTTCTCCGCACAATACACCGAGGTTCGAAAACGATTTTTTCGATTCAAATCGTTACTTTACCATTGGGGTTACGCGCGTGTTTACCTTCCTGTGGTTCTTCTTAAACTAAACTCAAGACTGGCACTGGCATCGCCAATGAGCCAGACCAGGCCAAAGCCAACACACCGCCTTAACGTTTGCGTTTGAATACAAAAATCACTTCGTGGTCATTGCGCTCGTATAGCCAAGCAGTAAAGAAGAGAATTCGTTAAGACGTGTGTTGAATACTAACTGCTTTTCATTTCTAACTGTAATTATCGAAAAGTGTTGTATTGTTTTTAAGAGAGAGAGACGTAAGAATCGATGGACGCCCTGAAAACCTAATCTCTTGAAGTTGGCTCTCTGCTAAAAATAAAAGACTTAAGACACAAACTTTAGGGGTGATAAACATCGAACGATACAGTGTGGAGCATTAAAAAAGCACAAGAAAATATATGTAAAATACGAATTTCTTTTTGAATGAATAAATATTAGTGGACACATTAATAAGCTGTTGGAAAACCATAGATGATCACATTTTCGTGATTGATTTATGTTTATTTCACAACATAGTTTTTTCCAATTATATACTCGTACATGTAATCTAACAGCAAACTAGAAATATGATTTTTAACGCATCAGAATATACTACTGTATAAACAATTAGCTGTTAAATTGTAGTAAATGTTTTTTATCTTAACCTATCCTACAGGTTACAAAGTAGCCTCTCTATGGAGAGCTTATTCATAGCAAAATTCTATAATCGTTATTAGGCTCGTGTGTAATTTCGAGTAGTTCTTTTTAAATTAAACTCAACTCGACAACAATCCGTATCAGGCCAAATCAACATATCATCTTAACGTTTGTGGTCAATTCGTATAAACACAATGTTGGACGATTATTGAACATTAACAACTTCTCATTTCTAAGTGTAATCGAAAACTCTTTTTATACCTTCATAAGAAACAATGAAGGTATAAATTACTCGATACGGCAAAAACATAACACACAGAAAAAATCGTCCAAGACTACCAAATAAATATCTTTCGATCAAATGTGTTTCATGACTTTTTAAAACGATTGAGCGACGCCCGTCTGAGTGGCTGGCTGGCTGATGAATCCGTTAACTGGGGTAACGACCTTACAAGACTTCATAAAACTTGACACAGCCTAATATTTTGGGCTATATCCGTCCATTGTACAAATTGATCGAATTTCAGGAATTCTGTTTCCCCCTTTAACTTCATATTTGTAGACTGCAGCAATTTGAATATTACAACATTGCATTTGACAGAATTTGAGAAAATCTGTCAACTAACCGCGCTCTTTCTGGCACCTTCCACACAAATGGCACATTGGCCATATATTCCTAAATGAATATTTCCTATATATGAGCCCTTGATTTTGAAAGTGGTATAAGTTACATTTTCCTTTTTGAGATATTTTGAGTTTTGCATTTTAAAGGATTAAAAAATATTTTTACATTATGGAATATGATTTTTCGACAGTAAACTAGTGTCAACTAACAAATATTTATTATGACTGTGAGATTTGTAACCATTTTTAAAAGAAAATGTTATTTTGAAAGATTGAAATGACTTATACCACTTTCAAATTTAACTGCATGACTATGAATGATTCATATCATCAAGAAAACATTTTTATTAATTATTAACATTTTATTCAAACTCATTTCATTGTAACCAAGTAAATTATTTATTAGTATTCAGGGAAATAAAGTGTTTGTGAAAAATTGGTGGGACTTAGGGTAGTAAATCCATCATATCTTTACGTTTTTCTTCTGTTATTGGTCTAATGCTTGTGTATAATGGAAGCAAATCAATATTTTCGAATATTCTAGGTCTTCCTCTTTTAGGTGAGTGGTCTGATACTTTGAATTCGGAGTTGTCAGCATTTTTCAGAAATCTGATCCATTGTATTTTTGGCCAAGACACAGCTTCTGCGTGGGTGTTTTTCTTTCTATTATTCGTTGATTCTTTTAGTTGTTTTGTCGAAATGAAATCTTTCTGAGCCATTTGTACTACCAAAAATGGGTTCCTCTTTTTACATGATTCTATTAAATTATAATAATCCTCAGGGATGTATAAATAATTCGATTTTTTAATTTTAGTTTCTATCAAACCAAAATCGCGGTCATTTGGCAAAAAAGAATGGCCAGATACCATAAATTTATGATCAACTGCTTCAACATTATTATCAGATAAATGAATAATTTTAACCATATTAAAGCTATGTTAATGTTACGATTTTGTCCTGAGCAGGCATCACTGTAAGCTATGACATGCTTTTGAGTGGTAATGTCCCGAATGTGCTTTAAGGTGCAACTTCATGTGATCATCTTGAAGCGATTGTTTCATCCCATGCATACATTTTAGTATTTTCATTGTGGAAATTATACATGTTGCACTTATAATAAGCTACCGAAACAGAAAGTTTTAGATACGAAAGTGCTTTCTGTAGACCAAATGTGAATCCGTAATATTCACTCGGGTTATTTGTAGGGGTTCCGAATTTACTATTAAAGTATGAACTGATCTATCTGAAGACGATATTAGTCTTATTCGTTTCCATTTCTTGGGATCATTACTTATATTTCTTCGCCGTATAATGTCTACAATTAACTATAAATAGTACGTTTTTACATTAAAAGAATTACTTGTTCACACCTGAACCGCTATCTGAAGACATGACAAAATTACTAATTATTTGGCCAAACTTTGTGAACAGACTGACTTATACCACTATCAAAACAAACAGTAACTGTTTTTTGTTTACAAACCAAAAAATAAACCCATTTTATTGAGTTAATTTTCATGGCATACTGCCAAACTCTTCAGACGACGTTATTTTATTAGGTTTTGATATGAAATAATTGATAAACACTAATTTTTAAAATTTTAGACTTATACCACTATCAAAATCAAGGGCTCATATATAAATGAACAAAATTTGGTCAATTAAATTTAAAAAAAAAATAATTTTTAAATTTATTACACGCTGACCGTTTGCCGAAGTAAAGTTTTACAGTGCCGCAAGGCTCTATACTCTCCCCAACCTTATACTCTTTGTATACATCGGATTTCAAACCGCCTAAAGAAGTCGATACAGCCTATTACGCAGATGACACGGCCCTCATTTCGTCCAGCAAGCTCACTTCAGCTCTACTCAAGAAGATGGAGTTAAGTCTTAAATCCTGCAACAAATACTTTAAAAAATGGAAGATAAAACTAAACAGTAGTAAAACACAGGCCATTGTTTTCCCATTCAATAAATCTCCAAAAAGAAGACCTACACGCCAAATACATTGCGATGGATATGGAATCAATATTGTTGATGAAGTAATATATCTTGGAGTGACGTTGGACAAAAAACTCACCTTCCAAAAACACATATCCTCAACCTGCCAAAAAGCAGTTAAAGCCTTCAGAGCCCTATGGCCTTTTTTGAACAGAAGATCAACATTAAACCTGATAAATAAAAATCTTATATATAAAAGCGTTATTCGCCCAATATTGTCCTTTGCATCTCCAATATGGTATCGTGCTGCTAAAACACATCTGAAGAAATGCCAAATTATCCAAAACAAGTGCCTCAAGATGATACACAATATGCATTGGAGGTGCTCCACCTCGCATCTGCATCAGGAAACTGGCTACGAGCTGTTCTTAGACTATATTAAGCGAATAAATGTTAATCATTATCAAAAAATTGCAAGCTCACGCTTTCCTAGAATACGTGAGAGCAAAGAATTATTGTAAAAATATATTTTTCCCAGATAATCATCAAATAGAAACTTTGTACTATAATTGAATATTTTTAAATAATCAATTTTTAGACATTCCTTTCTAATATATTTGACCATTACCTTAATTTTTCACATATAGGTTTTTATATCCTTTTTGCCTGTACCTGACTTATCAATATATTTACATATTTACTTTAGACTTACAATCAATTTATTTGCTGAAATATCATTTAGATAGATCTCATACTTGTAAACTACTACCTCTTTATAAGATAACCACTTTTAACTGGAAAAAAAAAAAAAAAAGTAAAGTTTTACAATGAAAATAGTTAGCATTGCCATTGCCCTTTTGGTATCTCTTAATCTTAATTTCAATATATTTTCTCTTCAATTTCTAATCTATCGATTGCAGTAGCTCAGGCTTTTGTTCAATTATTGTCCGTAAGTCCAGAGAAAATTTTACTTATTAACCAGACCCTTTCTGGTACCTCCCCGACTTGCCTCATATATTCGTAGTTTCATATCTTTTAACCGGTTTTTCTGATTTCAGTAAAATTTGGCACACGTTATGTGTTTGATGAAGTAAGTTTTGTGAATGAAAACGCAGGTCATTGCCACACCCCATCTGAGGCCTCCCACATAAATTATCAATTTAGCTCATACATTCTTATTCCAATTTGGCACATTTTATGTATTTGGTGAGGAAAGTTTTACGAATAAAAATGGATGGCATTACTACACCCTTTCTGGTACATCCCATGCAATTTACTGATTTAACCCATATTCTCTTAGTTTAATTTCTCTGCAGTAGTTGTACTGAATTCAATCAAATTCAGTGCATGCTATTCGTTTGGTGAATGTAAATTCTGGGAATGAAAACGTTGGTCATTGTCACCTATGATATCTTGGTCGATTTATCGAAATGCAACTTTTCCGCTATTATTCATAATTAATAGATTGGGTTGATTTAAATTTTTGGCAATTATATTGCATTATCATGCTTCGTAAAATTTGGAAAAATCAACCAAATAAACATACTATCTCTGGTATGTCCCATAAAAATTACATAATTTTATTCGCATATTCCTACATGCAAACATAGTTCTGCGAATGAAAGTGGCAGAGTACTATTTAAAGAATCCAACGACAGGAACCGACGACCTTCAGTCGGGAAGGTATACTACTTTGTTTGTTTATAATTTTGATTAAATGAAAGAGAATGAATCTTATATTGATAAAAGTTTTATTTAATGTCGGCAATTATGTATGGAATACAATATTTTGTTTGAGTTGCTTAAGCGTTTCTGGATGATTGGTAAAATGATTAAAATTAAAATTAAAACACGATTAAAACACGTTGGTTTATCGAATATTTTTCCCATAATAAATTTGCCACGTCTCACGACTGACAAATATGAACTGTCAAGACTAATGTCCCGACGGACACCCTGTATATGTAAGTCAGTTCACCTGACTGAAATTTCTATACTAGTTTGTGTTTTTAAAACAGAGAGAGAGAGAGAAAGATGAAGAAGAATCGATGAACACCATGAAAAATAGTCTATCGATGTTGCTCTCTCTCTATTATAAACAAAAGACTTAAGACACAAACTTATGGGTGCGATAAACATGGAACGATAGAGCAAAAGGCCTTTAATGTCCGTATGGAATTATGAATAATTTTTGAATGAAAATACTCGTATATAACGTTACCCAGTGGGGTTTCGAAAAAAAAAATCGAAATAAATTGATAAAATTCCATACGGCTAAAGCAGAGGTGCAGTCGTTTATGTTTTAAATTTTGACCTTATACTGCTAAAGGGAACTGGCGTCACAATACATACTTCTTTACGATACTTCTTAAATTTTTATCCGTTTTAGAAAAATTTACTCCGTATGTATTTCCTTAGTCGAGATCTTCAAAAAACATTGCTTTACATATGTTTTATCTTCTAAAATTTAGGAGTTATTCGACTTTTAAAATAAACATTTTTGTTTTCTTATCTACCTTAGTTCACTTTTTTGCTCATAGGCGTTCGCCTATAGCAATTTCCCAATTTTTTTGAATTTTTTTTTTTGTTGTATTAATAACAAAATTTAAAAGAATAAAAAAGAAACACTTAGGCAAAAGTTATTCGTAATTAAAGTAAAAATTTAAAAAAGTGAATTTTTAGCATTTTTTGCGAAAAAGGTACATACATTCTTTTATAATTATGAAAACAAAACTTGTTAAGAAAAGTATAATATATTTATAATTTTGTGAGAGGTAATTTCATTAAGGAAACTGGAGGTTTATTTCAATTTTTTCAAAACCACGCACTGCGCGTTGGTACGTCAATTATTTTTAATACATTTTTTGAATTGATTCCTTTCTTACTTTTTAAAATTAATTCTTTCATCTCCATCTCTTCCCCCCAAATAATTCTTCATGTTTGGAAATAAGAAAAGTCACAGGCGAGAATTATGTATGTAGAAGCAATTCCTAATTAAATTTGTCATGATGTTCAACATGATCCCATTCATTTCCTTTAACATGCTATTGAAATGGTTTCATAAGGATGCGAAATATGAGATATAAAGGGTGTCCCAACAAGAACGAAAAATTTAATTTTGGCGCCATTCGAAGTTTCATTGTTTGACATTTGAACAATTGTTATTGTTTGCTAGTAGAAGGTACGAGGTTAGTAAAAATGGAGCGCTACACTTCTCATTGTGAAATTGTTTAACCAAAATGGTGAAAGTTTTACGGCTACAGTTCGCAAATTGCGATCAATTTGGGGTCACAATAATGCTCCAAAAGAGTCAACTGTAAGGAGATTAATGGATAAATTTGCCAAAACTGGGTCTGTTAATGATACGAAGACAACAACGCGCCTTCGACCAGATCGATCGACCCAAAAAGTGTCACAGCTGTACGTGATGATGTCGCTCAAACTCCATCCACCTCAATTCGACACCGAGCTCAGCAAATTGATGTCTCCAAATCCACTATGCAGCGAATTTTGACGAAAAATTTGCATCTTCATGCATACAAAGTTCAATTGACCCAGGAACTGAAGCCAGCTGACCATTGACTGCGAAGGGAGTTCGTCAAGTGGGTATTGGAGAGACAACATGAAAATGCTGATTTTGCCGATAAAATCATCTTCAGTGACGAGGCTCATTTCCATCTTGATGGCTTCGTCAATAGGCAGAATTGTCGCATTTGGGGTGAGGAAAATCCTCGAGTGATTCACGAGAAGCAAATGCATCCTCAACGTGTCACTGTGAGGTGTGGATTTTGGGCTGGAGGAATCATTGGACCTTTTTTTATGAAAATGGGGCATGTCAAGCGGCAAGGCATTCGTGCCTAGAATTGAAGAAATGAATGTGGAGGGCATGTGGTTTCAACAAGACGGCGTCACATGTCATACAGCCAGAGAAACAATTCAATTGCTGCATCATTCATTCAAATCTTGCATTCTTATTGGGACATCCTTTACATTGTGCAATCCAAAAAATTGTGGATACATTTCTGGCCCTCCTCACGTTTTTCGGCTTTTTCGGAACTTGTTCATCCCTTTGAATTCCATTGTTTTGATAGTTTGAACCGCTTAGTTGTTAGCAAAAAAAAAAAAAAAACAGATATTTAGCATTAGAAATGCTAGATGCTAGCAAGAAAATAGAAATGTGATAACAATAAAAATGAAATAAGAGATAATTGGTGGAACGATTGGAATTTTTTTTAAAATTGTATTCATTCTATTGCTTACGTTGAATGCCACCTTTTACTGAAAAAAATAAAAGGTACTACTTTCACTTTTGAATCCCTCGTAAAAGAAGTTTCCAAAAAATTGTTAAATAAATATATATACATATAATATAAATAAATATATTGGCAAATCCTCACTAATCAAATTTATTATTTTTGTTATGAAGCTCATGAAAAATGCAATATTAAAAAAAAAAACAATACTTTACCTGTAAATTGCTTTATATTAAATATAGAATTTTTGAAGAACCACTATTTTTAATATGCTTAGTTAGTGAAACAGATCCTATTTCACGAAATGAATTACCAATTAGTTTTAAAGCCTTATATTTTTTGGCAGAAGAATGTCGGGTGAATTATCCATTTATCCCAAATTTTTTGTTTTTGCCTTTATGATATAAAACAACAACTCGTCTTTTTTGTTTTAGATTTCATTGTTAACATTCTGTTTTTATTTTTGTATTTTGTTTTATAGTTTAAATTATCATTTGCTTGCAAAACTAAATAGTAGATTTGTATTTCGTCTTTACCCATCAATTTTTGTTTGTTTCTTACGAGTAATTCAAATATTTAGCATTTTATTTTTGTCTTTTCTAGTTTTCAATATCCTCATTAAATGTTAATGCTGCGTATATTTTGAATTTTGTTTTTTTTTTTTTAATTTCAATTCTTTTTCATCATGTATTGAAAATGTAGCCGCGTGTTGATTTAATGTGTTAGTATTATGTATGCAGTATGTATATTTTGTTTTTATAATTATAATATTTTTTATTATAAAATTAATTTTTTTGGTTGTTTTCTCATTTTTATTTTTAAATATTTACAAAACTAATCGAATATAAAGGCGGGAGAACTTAAAATGCAAATTAATCAAAAGAAATGTAGGAAAAAATCGTTATATTTCTATTTAATTTTATATGAACATAAATTATATTTCTTATAATGTCAAAATAGTTTTGATTAATAGATTGGCAAATCTCAGCTTGGGCTCAAATCCCCAATAACTTTCGTTTCAAATCTGGAATTTTTCCCTACACTGGCAGAGGAGGTCTCTCTGAATTGCTGTCAATAGTTTTTCATATAAAGCAATGTCTGGAAGAACATTTATTGTGTTGCCACAAAAACAAAATAAACATAAATATATCAATCACGTATAAAATTTGCCCTGAAACTGAATATACAAAACAAACTGATTTCATTTAAAATAAACTTGTATGACATGACAATGGCTATCTAAGCTATGTGTTGTAACGAAATTCTTCTTTGGCAGTTGGAGCCACAAGCGATGTACATTGAACTGCTGATTACGGGAGTGTTAAACATATTTTTGAATTTTCGATCTTTAGTATACTTTGCCAAACAAAAATTACATTTTTTGCGGTCAATATAGGATTTGAACTCGGAATTAACTAATGTTTCGGAAGTTTTATATTTGAGACCTTAATTTATGAATTTTGGTGGGTTCATACAGTGTTGACATTCAGATACGCAGACATCATCCTTTTCATAAGTTGTATTTTAAAACAGCTAATAAATCAAAACAAATTTCGGATACGGAGTCAGAATGTGTACTCTAAAGTTTATCCAGAATAATATTCAAACTTATTGCAAAGAGTCATATTTTGTATTTCCAAAACATAAATAGTTATTAGAAATTTTGTAGACACGCTTGACGATGTAAGACGATGTATTTGGATTTGCTGAAGCTATCACAATGTTGACTTAAAAAAAGACAAGTTTAAGGGTTTATGTGAACTACTAAATTCGTTTAAGAACAATTTAAGTACAACCGTCGGTTTTCGTAAATAAACCACTTGAGATGCAAAGTTTGAGTGCAGTAACAAATTTTTCTAACCGCTCACTCGCCTTTTGACACTTTAGCGATGCGACGAAACGCAGCTAAGTGGCAACAAATTGTGTACATAAATTTTTGTGTAAGGATTCACCATAAAGCGACACGAATCGCAAGACTTTTGCTACTGTGCAGACTTCGCGGTGAAAC
The DNA here is from genome assembly GCA_019455685.1 of Philornis downsi. NCBI lineage: Eukaryota > Metazoa > Arthropoda > Insecta > Diptera > Muscidae > Philornis > Philornis downsi. The sequence goes on from JAHXMU010000307.1 coordinate 2,893,978, forward strand.
TCCATAAAAGAAATGGTCATGAAATTTGGAGCCAAATTTTCCCACCGACAGCGGCAGCGTTATTAATTAATAAGTTACATTTTTCACCATAATATTTTCGATAACACATTTGTACGCTTGTGAAATGAAATAGAAATAAAAAATACATAATTTTTGAATTTTGCAAAAATATTATCTTATATATTGTGACGTAAAATATACGATTTCAGCAGGGAAAGGAAAATCAACTTAATTTTAAATAAATATTGAACCATTTCAAACGTATAGCTTTCGTGTTTCAGAATCCAAGGCCGTTTTTCACACTTCACATTTTCAAGAAGTCAGTAATGAAGGGCAATATGAATATTTTAAATAAGTTCGACCTGTGGAATTTAGAAATGGTTTCCGATTTCTGTAATCGAATTAATATCCCATTCATACCACAGCCAACGCGGATACCACAACACAATGCTCTATGGCAAATGTTTAAATAATAAAGGGTGGCGCATAAGTAACGTTAACGGCGACTATATTGAATGCGTTCTTGTGCATCATTTGGTTCTAACTCTGAACCAATTGCATCTTATATATGAAAAGATGTAAGATATGTATGTACAATTCTTTGCAAAGACCGCTTAGACATCTCTTACTGCTGGTTCCACTCGCCTCGTGGAATGATCACTTCACGAAAGATCACAGACAACCCCTTGCTACCCAAAACGCATTTCGAACATGAAAGAAATTTCGATATGATCTGAATAATCGAAAGCTGACTTTCAAAATAAAATTTGACAATTATGGTTCTTTGTTTTGTGCTGAGCCTTTCCATCATAAATTTCCCAAGTATTATTTAGTTAAGTCTGTAGACTTAAATAAAAAATGTATTCACTGATCAAATCTTAACGATGCTTATGCGCCACCCTATAGAAACCATAAAAGTGTCCTGTTCGGCTCGTAAGGAACCTGGTCTTACTTTCACGATAAAATTAAGTTCCAAACATTGACATTTAAGTATTGTCGTTACTATAATATATAAAAGGTTTGTGGTACCTAATCCTGATCATTTAATATGTAATATTAATTGATTAATCAGCTAATCCGATTAAGTACAAATAACCGGATTAATTAAATAATTCATTAATCAATCATTTTGATTTATCATGTTTACGATTTATCGGTTATTCATAATTTTTATTATTCAAAACTCATAATTATTTGATTGATCGAATAATTAATTAAACAGAAATTGAATAACTGTATATTTCGTACTTTATATATTGTATTGCGAGCCACTCGAAATATTCCAATGTGTATGCTTTTTGTCGTTTAAAACCTATGTTGTAAATAAAATTTACATTGATTAATCATATTTCTGAATAATCAGAATTTTTGATTTGCGATTAACTGATTAGTCACGATATTGACTAATATTGCATTTTAGATAGTCGACGTCAAATTTGAAAAGAATATAAAAGGCAGATAAATGAATTTTTTTGTTATACGAGTATCTCGTAAACCAAGGGATACTGAAAGACGCATTCCCTTTCGAAGCTGAAGATATACGTCTACAAAATATAAAAATATGGTTTTTGGCATTTTCAACATCAAATATCTTAAAAAAGTGAATGAAAAAATTTGTTAATCAGACTCGGATTCTCGAGTACAAAAAGGTACGCATTTCATATAGTTCGTCCACGAAAAAACCTATCTGCCCTTAAGGTCTTCCTCAGCGTTTTTATACCATATTAGAAATTCCGATTAAATTCTTTAATAATATTCCATCCGCAGTTTTTGTTTTGCCTAAGTATCAAATAACTCCAATCAGCCCTAGGATGTTCAAAACCTTAGTCGAAAATCGGCCAACCGGTTTATGGTTCAAAACAGTATGCCGCTTCTTTTGAAAGTCATTATTTTTGAATAACTAGTTTAACTTTGTTTTGCCTCGTTTAACCGGATTTTTGAGAAAATACAAGAACGCTTGCTGTTGAACAAAATAAAATTCAAAATTCATAAAAATCATCGGAATTTTATTCTAATACGATTAGTATAAAGAAGAAATACTCGTATGATGGTCTTAAAAAAAAATTGTTATAACGATGATTACAACTATGGCATATAGATGTTGACCATTGCAGTCAAATCAAGATTTGGATAAAAACGCAATAAATTTTTAAAGTGTTGATAAAATTCTGAGAAAATTTCGAAAATTAACATACTATATCATTTGTATGTAAAAAAATTGACTTTCAACTCAAAACATTTGACTATTCTGAACTTCTTTAAGATACAATTTAAACACTAGTTGCCTGAGCAAAATTAATGACGGCAATGCAACAAATTAAAACTCCCAACGTCCACATTAGCTTTTCACAAAATTTTGTTAAGTGGATATATGTATCTGTGCTTACAACTAAGAGCGGCTTAAGTGGAGATAGGACAATGCCGGGTTTATTCGTATTTTTTATTGTCTCTATTTAGACGCACGTTTATGTGCAATGCAAATTTGAAAATACCAAATAGTTGCAGCGATTTTTGGAAAACTATGTAATAACTCCAAATGTTAATGCCAGCGCCAATGTGTTTTTTATTTTTATAGTTTACTTCATTAAAATGGATTTTGTCTTCAAAGTTCCACATGTTTCTAAAGTTATATCAAATTTCCATAATAGCGATTTATTTTTTTGCAAAACACTCAATATCTCAAAACAATAAATTCTGAATTAAGTCATTTTACCTTGTAAGCGCAGGTATAAAAAACGTCTCTTAAATAAAGAATTTTGAAAATATTTATCGGATTCTGAGAATCGCCTTCCAAAAATAATGTCGGATTGGGTAATATATTGTATTTTTTCAATGTCATGCAGGTACAATCTATGGCAGTAGGTTCTAAACTACACTAGAAAGACGTGTCTATTCTGATAAGTGCGATCTTGTGACCGTTTTTAAATGTATTTCGATTTTATGACAAATTTTTGTGGAATATCTCGGTATTTTTATACGAAAATCGTACGTTTGATTCAGTTACTGTCCGAAGTTCAAAGAGTTAAATACTTCAATATAAAGACATTTTGTATATAATCAAAATCAAATCAAATCATCCAGTTAAATATTGGCAATAGGTTTAAAATGTGGTACATATTGTTTATCATAACGAAACAGTGCGCCTTTTTCTTAAAAAAAACATTATATTTGTTTTTCCTTTTTTTAATAGAGAAAACTCGAAAGAAACCGGTTTACTCTGTACTTAAAAACCTATTTAAAAAAATATATAATTACTCGAACAACACCAAAATCGATTTTCTGAAAATGTCGGTATTTGAACCCTACAGTCAGTGCTAAGTTGGCTTCACTAAACTTAAATATAAACGCGATAGTATACAGGAGTGTGTACGGCAAATCAGCCGTTAGTCAGAAGACATTCAAAAAAAAAAAATAGTTTTTGTTGGAATAACAGTCAATTCAGTAATCATCCACAGGGACGACGCGTATTGAACTGTGACAAGTCCATCTTCAGTTCCTTTCGAACTGATGCTTTTGGTACATCATCAACAACTTATGAATAGATTATGCATATGTAAGATGGACATCAACCGAAAATATGCAACATCGATTCATGGATTTTGCCACCCTCAAACATGCCGATAAAATCTGTAATAATTATTTAAGTTATTTTTCTGTGATTGACTCTCCACTACAAGTACGCAGACTCTGATGTCAAACGTTAAAAAATATTCTGATTGAACAGCTGTTGCAAGATATTAATTTTAAAAACGTGTAGGATGATTGATGTCTGCGTAATTAAATATCAATATTCTATGGACTATGAATAAAGTAAGATCTCAAAAGTATAAAATCTCAGATATATTACTTATTAAGAGCTGTTAAAAGCCAAACCAAACAAGTTAAAATAAAGCTTTTATCTGACTTTCCAACGGGATAACAACATACTCAAATTGTAGCCAGTATAAAAAGATCACCAATTGAGTTTTTCAAAATTCAAAATCAAAGTCAAAGAAACTGCAATTACCGAGCCAAAAAAATGTGAAATATTTCTCAGGAATTTATTTTTTATCGCTTACAAAAAACGTTTGTTTCTAAAATGATTTCTTGAATGTGAATATTTTCCAGATATGTAGGAGTTATTTTAAATAGCCCTCACGGATACCAAAATAATGCTGATAATGGTAACATTTTCGACCATTCTCTAATGAATTGGATCTAATTTATAAACATGCCCGCCATAATTGAAATAGTAAAAAATGTGATGTTTTGTTAGGACGGGATCATCAGCCATAAAATTGGTAAATATATTGATTTTGTGTTCATTTATATTTTACTAATATTCGCTCCAAGAAAGAAGACGTGCGTGAAAGTAAAATAAGTAAACTGTTAAAAATAATTAAACTGGCGTTTCTTGTGTGCTTCTGTTATGCATCAAAAATATTTAACTGTTCTCTCAGTAACAGCTGATTTGTCGATTATTTTCAATTTGATATCGATTGTCGTGATCCAAAATTTTAAAATTTCAACTAACTTATTTCGACATTGACTGCGGCAATTAGGGATCAGCGTGGCTTAAGCTATCGAATGTCTTCGATAAATCAAAAACCACCTGTACGATTCTTCTATCTTAACAAAGACCGCCATTGAGTGCGGTACCAATCAATATACTTTGGTATTTTCTATGGTCGCTCGATTGTCCTATCGATGCGGACTTCACATATATGCAGTCTAGTTAGTTTACGGGCTGAATGAAATAAATAAGCAATATAGTTTGCTACCACTAGGCCATGAGATTATCGCATGATATTAGACGTGTTTAAAGTACATTGTATGTTTAACAAAATCCTCGTACCTTCTTCTGAGACGATGTGTCTTTGCCTTACTCAGACTGCATCAAAGCTGAGACATTTTTCAAAACGGAAATACTGGTTATTCAAAAAAGAAGAATAGAAGCCGTTATTAAAGGCGAATTTGAAATTATGTAATATACTCGTATATATAAAAAATCACATATTGATAATATATCATATGTGTAAAATATATATAGTTCACATTATGTATAATTTATGATAATAGTTAAGCTGTTATAAAAATCAAGTTGAGCTGGTACCAATCGAAGGAGGCGAAATTGTAGGCTAGAGCTTCGCAATTTCGAACTCTCCTGCCTACGGGACATATTGGCATTGCCGGGAACGGAGGGGCTAATCCCTGGCAAGCAGAGGGTCGGCTATGCCAACGCCTGATCCCTTGTGCAGCGTCCACTTCCCCATTCGCTAACGCTATGGCTTGATGGGCCGGGCGTACAACTTTATACAGTTCAACTATCGCAATGGATTGTAATGTAAATTAAGACTATATACGACCGCACACCTGTCTTGAATCTAACCTAACACTAGAGGCCTACAAGTTTAAGGCATCATTTTAACCATTAACTCTTTCGAATCTGATAGCATATGTTTGGAAGTTTTAAAATTGGTTCTAGCCATTGTTCCATTAGCCTCACCCCAACATAAACCTTACAAATAAAAAAAAAAATCAAAGAAAAAATGTGCATGTTTTTACGATTTCTTTCAAATATGTGTTTTTTTTCTTTTGTTTTTATTGAGGTTTATTCTTATTTCATTTTCAGATGAATACGAAGAGATAGAGAGAGACAGGGAAAAAGTGGAGGAGTAAATAAGCGATAAGGAGAATTTTTTGTTTTCTTTTCTTTTAAATATTTATAATTTTGTTTTGTCGGTTGTTTTGAATTATTTCTTGTTTTTTTTTTTGCTTTTGTTTGGTTTTTTATTGTAACATTACAAAAAAAAAAAAAACAAAAAAAAAATTAAGCGCTGTTCTTAAAAAGAAACGCTTATTTTGCTTAATATTTAAAGTTTTTTTTTTGTTTCCTTTGTTTATTTCTCTTGAGTTTTATATAAAATTAAAGTATTTCCTATAAAAACAAAAAAGTTTAAGAGTACGTTTGTTTTGTTTAGAAAAAGGCATTGTTTTTTTTGTTTTGTTTTGACACTATGGCATATGATTTTCCTTCTTTTTCTTTTGTTTTAATAATAATAATAATGATAATAATAATAATAATAATAATAATAATAGTAATAATAATAATAATAGTAATAATAATAATAATA